>OY728146.1:979418211-979758211 GCA_963277665.1 Viscum album
TCCCATTTTTCAATGATCGTTATGAAAAGAATGCAAGTAAAACTATATAACTTCAGAATTATTATTATTTAATAATAATAGGTTATTTAATCAAATATAATTATATATATATTTGATGTAAATGAACCAAATCATGTCGAGGAGGCATTCGTCCATAAGTCTATGACTGACGTTATAACTTTTTATTGTATGAAAGGGTAATAAAGAAAATGATATATATTATATGTTTAGAAATATAATTTGGTCATTAAAATAATATAAATATTTTGTCACATATTTTTAATTGAAATCATCCTTCATACATTCCATTAATCATGTGATCTAATCACATCGCTTTTTATGAGGCTGTAGTCCACACTAACACAAATGATGTTATTATATTTAAAAAAAATTGAAAGTATAAGGGTATGTGTTATAAAAGAAATAAATATTAATAAATACATAATAAGTATAATATATATATAAATCATATAAACATAATTTACATTATAAATAAAAACCATTAATGGTGGTAGAGGAAAAATACAACATTGTTTTGTGAGGTTGAAATTCACCATACAAATAAATGGTATTTTCGATACCCATTTGATATAAGTGTGAGAATGTTTAGGTCTAAAAATTTGAATAAAAACATATTAGTATATTTAGGAAAGTATTTTTTTATATTATCTTGGAATAATAAGATTTTAGGTTGTGTAGAAGGAAATTACACTAAAGAGCCTGCCGAAAGATGTTACCTAAACACTGGGTAACTCTTTTTTGTTTTCACCAATGGGCATCCTTGGATGGAATTATGCCCATGGGGAGGGTTATAGAATGAGTTTATTAATTTTTAGGGGTTATTTGGTAACATATTGGTCGATCAAAAGTGGCTTGAGTGGTGATAAAAAGTGGGAGGCTATGATACCTTTTCATAGTGGAGGGGGAGTGGCACTGTTGTAAATTTTAGAAAAGGGAATTTCACCAATGATTTTCACATTGAATGAGGAGCCAATACTGTTAAAAAATAAGTTACAATGGTTAATCGGTTGTAAATATAACCATATAATGGATTTTGGACATGTGTTTAGGTCATTTTGGACCTTATGTTTAAGGTTTAGTCCAATATTAAGGTTAATTTCAACTTAATCATTGTAATTATTTTTAATTACATTCAATAATAGGGATGGTCAAAAACTAAGATTAAAATAATATAAATTATAAATTTTTTAATTTAAAATATTGAATATATTTTTACAAATTACAATCAAATAAGTGTGAGAAATAAAATTTAATTTAATCCCGCATACTGGATGCTAATAGTGGTTTTTAGAGAAAACAAATTCAAAACATTTCTAGGTTTTTGTATCAAATTTCATAGTTAAATTTATTACAATAACCTATAATTGAATTGATGGATAAATCATAATCTAATTATTCATTAAAAATAATCTAAAATACTATATACCCTTATAAATAAATGATATGAAAAAACATTTTGAGTTAATATTTAGTATTTTATCTTTATTCATTAAAAAGTAAACATTCAGAGAAAAGAATAAAATATTAAACCCAAACTAATTTTTATGTTTTGAATTCAATTATTATTTTTATTTTGACTTATAATATTTATAAATGTTCCAAAAAGTGCATTTATGATTTGTTTCCCTTAAAAGGAGATAAACTTACCTTAATAAAAATATAGTATTTTAGGCCAAAAATTTAGTTTGTTCTTATATTATCTCTACCAAACCTATAATATGAATATAAAAATTGTATTATTTAATATAATATATATATATATATATTAAAATATAATCACTCACATTTTTTAATTAAATTAATTTATTATGATAAAATAATTTTGTGAGCATAAAAATAGTTCTCTATAAAAAATCCCCTCTTTGTATAAAATTGATTCTTATATTCAATTCTAAATAATTTGAAACTGATTATGTAATATTATATTTTTTTAAACCATAGTTTTTTCATATGTTATTTAATAATAAAACCCAATAATTTAATACCAATTTTATATCTTGTTATATTAAATAATAATATTTTAATAAAATATTCTTCTTCGGTAAAACTCGGTCATGTGTGTAAACAATTTACTAAAGAAACTCATTTTTTTCATTTGACGTACACTAACACAATGTTTCATGCCACAAAATATTTAAAATATATTGTATTTATTTCAATATTAATATCTATTATAATGTATCAGGATATAATAATCCCTTACCTACTTGGTATTGCATGTCATCCAGGCAATCAAATTCAACACTACTAATTTAGATTTTTAGGTCGTTATATTAGTAATCATGGGTTTAAAACTATAAAATACATTTCCTAAAATCCAACATCATGGAAAAGTTTATTAAAAAATTCCCTTGATAAGAGAGAAAGGTATGTATGAATTTCATTTGAATTAATTACATAACTAAGTCTCAATGTATGAGAAATTTTTCATGACCCACCCCTCAGGGCCCATGCCATGACATACCCCAAGCCTGCCTCTTCAAGGCCAGAGGATGCTGACTAGATCTAAAGGTGTAAAACTGAAAGTGGGAGGCATTTTCCTATGTAACTATATACACACAAAAACAACCCCATACAAAATATGGAAAATTATAGAAGCATGCCACTATGAACAACCACCGAGTAATTATACAACTAAAAATCAAATGGGCCGGAATACAAACCCCATAAAAGCCTAACTAGAAAATAAGAAATTATAAAAGAAACTCTGAATGGACATCCATTGAAAACCCCACTTGATGGGTAAGTAAAGAGTAGTTGTTGCAAGCGGTAGAAGTATGTCCTGTCATCCTGGTCTCAATGGGAAAAACTTTGTCCTAGGCCACCATGTCCTCCGTCAAGGTGATGATTGTCTGCACCATACACCACACATGCGGGCGATGCCCATGTAGGGGTCAGTAATAAAATACTCGGTAGGGACACCAAAACACAAAAGAAATAGAACAACGAAGTCAAAAAAAACCACAATGAATGATCATTAAGCATGATCAAAATGAAATACTACTCACACCAGGTATATTCTAGAGTAGGATAGTAGAACCATTAGTCACTTCATTGAAGACCTCAACTACTGGATAACCCCTTATCAATGAGTACCTTGGGACTTCTGGGTCTCACAATGAATCCACTTCCCAATAACATTACTAATGATGTGTTACTCATCCCTAATGAGTATGATGGATATGCTGGGTCACAGAGAAGCCACTCCCCATAGTGGGCATGTTAGGTCACGCTGAAGCTACTTCCCAGTAGACTATGGCCAAGCTGAGTTACTCCTCTAATCTAGTACCATGGGTATGTCAGGTCGCATAGAAGATGCTCCCCACAATGGGTCTGTTGGGTCACACATGAGCTACTTTCCACTTGGCTATAGTATTTGATCAACATAGGTCCGCTCATGGGCAATCTTTAGGTCTCATCCAATTGCATGGTCTTCACACATCCCTTTATCGATCTCGAGAGAACAAAACCCCATTCCATTATTTTAATTTCAACTTCCATGAAATCTACCAAATGTTATTTCAGGAGATAATACTCATCATGAGGGTCCTAATTCCATAGATAGATTTCCAATTGGACACCGAATTTTCTTGTTATTGTCGTTTTTCTAAAATGGGACCGGTTAGGTCTCAGCCCAGTCATACCTAGTCGGCGCGACCTGGCCCAAGGTCCACTAACCAAACTGGGTCTGTCGACCTGACCCAGCCTCTTTCGGTCAGGGGTTCATTCTGTTGGGCTGCAAGATCGACCCAACGGGGCGGGTCAGCCCCCTGGCCTGCCCGGTCCACTAGAGGCAGACCGGTTCGTCACCCGAAAAGGATGTTACAAATGGACACATCTGTCTCCCCATCACCCTGCGAGTCATTCACTCGACCATCTACCATTCTCAATCAGTTCACCACTACATATCCAACTGGTACATGTCACGGTGCTGCATCCATGGTGCACTGATGCAGTCTGGTGGCCTCGTTTACCCACTGCCAGCTGCCGGCCCAGCCAGCGGCTCTCCCCATTGTGCTGCAGCCTGATCCGGCCTTGGTGGTATTCTCTAGTGCTCCATTGGGTGAAGCTTCCGCCGGTCCCCAGCGCACTGGCAGAATACTGCACAGACCACCGAGTCATCTCTGGTGGTCTGTTCCTCTGGCCGATTCTATATACAGCCTCTGTGGGGTGTCACCTTCCATGCGAGGGCCTCGAGCATGCCTTAACACTATTTCAAAAAATTTCTAGCAAGAACACACAAGGAGGAAGGGGTCGGACCTTTATTCTTGTCATCCCACACCCTCCTCTTTAGAAATTAATAACAAGGGAGGTTTAGGGATTACAATTTTTCCAATGAAAAAATTAACCCCGCATAGAAAACCCAATAAACATCACCTTTCCACAAAAATGGATGATCCACATATTAACTTGTTCACTAGATAATCAATATTCATTTCTTAGAATGAGAAAAGGGTAAATAATAAACCAAAACAATCCCCTATCTCGATCGATGTTCATCGTTGATACCCTCCACCCTTGAGGATTCAAAAAGTCGAAGAAATTTTTTACTTCCCAGCTATATTCTTTGAGGTTCATCGAATTTGTTAATGTTTCTTTAAAGTTTTTCATTCATTGGTGGGGTGTAATTTTTCCATAGGTTCATCAGAGAATTGTCCACCATTTAATTCTTGTTCCACCAACATGTAAACTTATTAAAAGAAAACAAGTTGCATTGTTTCAGTTAGAATGCAACATCATGTCGTTACATTTCATTTAAAGCGTCATTACACTACATTTTAATTATCCCTTAAATATCCTTTATTAATGTGAATCGTTGTCGGCTTGTCACCGTGCTGCAGCACTGTAGTCCACCGCTAAATGGTGAGAAATAAATAAAATTACTTTTTATGTTATTTTATTATTTTTTTGTAAATTCTGAAACATAACTTTTCCATATGACACTTGATGGTCAAAGTTAAGACTATTTTAGGAGAATCACGTCTTTCTATGTTAAATGGTACCATTATATTTTTGATTCATGAACAAGTTCAATTGTTTTAAAACCCTACTCACACGTTTACTTAAGTGAACGAAAAAAAGTTCAAAATTCTATTACGTGGTCACCGAGCTTGAAAATCAGGTTCTAACAAGGAATGACATCTCAAGATAATTCCATACAATTTTTTAAAAAATATATGGAAATTATGGGACCTTAAATTCTCCCCACCTTAGGGATTATGTCCCAAAATCTAAAACAAGGGATAATCAAATATATGGGGGTATTGGGCATGAATCTCTATATCCCACTCCCATGTTATCTTGTGGAGATTCCTATACTGCCAAAAAACGTGCACTAGAGGAATATACCATCCACAATTGACCACTCTTTTCAATCACCTATCTCCACCAGAAACACCATAATGGTATCCTCGATCAATGATGTGTGTTAGATCATACCCATACTTCTGTAGTCACAAAAAATGAAAAATATAATGCACCTGGTGCATCTTTGGGGGAAGAGCCTGGTGGTACACCACATTGCCAACTTTGGTCAGTATCTGAAAAGGTTCGATGAATGTCAGAGATAACTTTCCGCCCCAACCAAATCTCTACAGTGCTCGTCAGGGTGAGACTTGAAAGAACACAAGGGATCCCTCTTGAAACTCCAAGGGTCTCTTCCACTAATCAAAATATAATTTTTGTATGCTCTGTGTAGTCATCACTTACTTCTGGATGGTCTCCACCTTCTCAGTTGTATCCCGTACCAGTTCTAGATCCATGACTGCTGACTCTCCTAGGTTTGCTAGCACAGAGTTGATTTGCATGGCTACCCATATAAGCCCTAAAATGGTGTCATTACAAAAATTGAGTGATAACTGTTTTTTGTATGAAAAATCCACAAGTGGTAGGTGGTCCTCCCAACTATGACCAAAATCAAGGACACAATCACTAATCATGTCATCCAAGTTCTATATGTTTCTCTCTTTCAGACTATTTATCTGAGGGTGGATATATATGCTCAAGTGCATCTATGTCTTGAATGCCTCCTGAAATCCCTTCCACAACCAGGATGTAAAGCATGAATCGTTGTCTTTGAGTATCTTATAAATCATCCCGTGTAGCCTGACTATCTCTTGGATGTCAAGGAATCCTAATACCTCTAACGATCCCTCTCCCAAATGGGTATGATGTGAGCCGACATGTTGAGTTAGTCAACGATCACCCAGATAGAATTGTTCCCACTAGATGTGTGTAGTAACCCCGTCATGAAGTCCACGAAGATACCATCCAACTTTTAATCTGGTACCTCATGTGTACGTTCCACAACTGTTGGGACTTGATTCTTGGCCTTGTGTTTCTGACAAGTGAGGCATCATGAAATGAACTCTGCCACCACTTTCTTCATCCCTGGCCACTAGTACTGATGTCGGAGGTCTTGGTACATCTTCTCCACACCAAGATATACCGCCAAAGGGGATCTGTGGAACTCCCTCAACACCTCCTCTGGTAACCTTAGAGGTACTACAGTGCATCCTATGAAAAGGATGATGTGATCCCCACCTATCGAAAATCCATCAGGGGGGTTTTCATAGGATAAATCTGAGCATGTCGGGCCTTGTAGTAAAAATCAAAAATTTATGCCTCCCTGAATCACTGTAAGAGTGGGGGAGTGATATTCAATGACTAAGTTTATGTTGCTCCATCACCATCTATGAAGGACATATGCATTTCCACTAGCTGTTCTGTCACCTCACTCAGAAGTTATAATTTAGACCTTCTACTGAGTGTGTCTGCCACCACATTCCCCTCCCCATAAGTATAGACTGTCTCAAAGTCATAGTCCTAGAGAATCGTGAGCCGTCAGTGTTATCTAATGTTCAGGTCCTTTTGTGAGAAGCTATACCTGAGACTCTTATGGTCAGAGTACATGGTAAACCATTCACCCATGAATTAGTTCCACTACATCTTCAAGGAAAAGACTACTACTACAAACTCCAGGTCATAGGTTGCATTGTTATTCTCATGATTCTTCAAATGCAGTGAGCTATAAGCGATCACCACTCACTCCAACATCAGGAAACAAACCAATCCAGTCCCTGATGTGTCGTATAGGTTTACATACCCAACACCCTCTTATGGTAGTCTCATGATGGGGTCACACGTCAGTCTCTACCTTAGATCCTAGAAACTCTACTGACACTTCTCCTTCCACATGAAGGTTTTTACCATCAATTTCATGGCTTATAAGGGTGATGCTACTTTCGAAATTTAGGGGATGAACCTCTGGTAGTATCCAGCCAACCCCAAGAATCTATGCACCTTAGTCATGTTTTTGTGTGGTTCTCAAGAAACCAGTGACTCTATCTTTTCCAGATCCACTACAACTAAAACCCCTGAGATGAAGTTTTACCAAAACTAGACCTCAGAAATCCAGAAATGAAACTTAGAGAGCTTACTGTAAAGCTGGTGCTCTCGTAGAGTATCCAAGACTATCTGTATATGTGTAGTGTGCTCCTCCTCTGATGTCGAGTAAACTATGATGATATCAAGGAATACTACCATGAAAAGATTGAGGTAAGGCTGGAAGATCATATTCACGAGTCCCTTGGACACTGCAGGGTAATTGGTCACTCCACGAAGAATCATAAATAACTCTTAATGGCCATACCGACATATGAAGTTTTTCTTTGGTACATCCTCATCCCATACCGGAAGCTGAAAATAGTCTGATCTTAGGTTGATCTTCAAGAACTACCTTGCATCCTTCAGCTAGTCAAAGAGGTCACAAATCCTCAGTAGTGGATACTTGTTCTTCTCGATCACCTTATTCAGGCACCGTAAGTCCTCACATAGCCTGAAGATCATGTCTTCCTTATTGGAAAATAATATCGGGGCTTCCCATGGTGAAACACTAGGTCTTAAGAACCCCTTCTACTTCAAGTCCCCCAACTATAGCCTCAATTCATGTAGCTCTGAGGGAGCCATCTTATATGATGATGTGGATATCAGTGACATCTTAGGGTACATGTTGATACATAATTCTACCTCCCAGTGAGGAGTTATTCCCAAAAAATCCTCAAGAAAAACATCCTCATACTCTTCCACCACTACATGAAAGATCAGACTCCTCTCATCCACCACACCGAGGGTGAGGCAAGCCAATTGGTGAGTGATTGGCTGTACCCTCCTTTGAGAAATTACATCCTGTTATGCAAAGGCTCAACTCTCACTACTGAAGGAAAAAACTGGTCCTATCCTCATAGAAAAACCATACTTTGTGCCTAAAATAGTCAATCAGATCCCGAGTTGTGGATAACCAGTCTATACCCAAGATAATGTTATAATTCCTCAACGCCGCTATAAGGAGATCCCAACCGAAGCTCTCACCACAATTAGTATGCCCACACTGCAGACTCTAGTGAGTAATCATCACATCCTCTCCCGTATGAGTCTTTAATTGTAATGGTTGCGCCAATGCCTCTACTAGAATCTCTGAGCCCCGAATGTGGTTCATGGAAATGAAAGGGTAAATGGAACCTATGTCTATAAGAACTGTAGATAAGTTTGAGAATATATAGACCATACGTCTAATACTATTAGGAGTTCCATGGTATTAGGACTCTATTTATTTTAGCTAGCCTATCCCCTATCTGATAGATCCCTGAGTCCAGGGTGGACCACCTAGGGTTTGTGGCAGTATTACATCAAACTGTCATCCACTGCCTACCACTTGATCTTCTCCCCTGCCTTAGATTCCTCCCTATGGACCTCGTCACTTAAACCTCTACCTCGGCCTCGGCAGTCCCTCACTGGTATACTAGTCATATGTGCGGCCGGTCGGGTATTCATGAGCCATGTGTCTGTACCTGCCACACATGAAGCTCAACCTGGTTCTCTACTGACTCCCTCTTATATGGGAGCCACGTACTGCCAACCTTGAGTTATGGGGTCTCCCCTGTAAGACCTATCCTGGATGTCCCCCTTCTCTACTACCGACTTCACACCACTAAAGAATCTTCTACCTGAGGTCTACTATCGACTCTAGCTATTGATGACTGATCTTCTAGGATGTTCTCTATAAGAAGGGCTCACTCCAACACTCCATCCCGAGTGTGGATGTTGAGTGACACCATGGATGACTTGATCTCCCATATGAGTCCACTATTAAAGTTTCAAGACCTAAAGAAAGGGTCACACACAATGTCTGTGGTGTAGAGAGAGATGTCTAAAAACCTCGTTGAGTACTCAACCACCGAAAGGATGCCCTACTTGAAGTGAACAATCTCTTGGAAGCACACAAAGTGAAAGGTTGCGGGAAAAAAATCCTCTCAGAAATGACACTTGAAGTCAGTACAAGTGAGGGTTACCTCATCCAGATTTTGGATGGTCAAGCTCCACAATCTCCCATGTCGAACCTTGAATAAGGCTCATGAACTATTTTACCACATAGTTATGCGTTGTCCTCACTAAGAAGAAGACTCTCATCACTTCCTCCAACTAGTCCTCAATGACTTGAGGATATGTCTCTCCCCTGAACCTAAGAGGTCAATATCACTGAAACTCGTGCAAGGTGATGAGTCAGCACACGTCCTCTAACAATAACATTTGTAGTAACTACTAATCAATAGTTGGTAGAAAGACCTTTTTTTACACCTAGCAGGGCCATCTCTAGCACTGGTCCCAAAACCGATGCCTTATAGCTAGGTGGGCTGTCTGCACGATCACATATCAGAAGACTAGCTAACTATCACCATAGAGGCATCCTGAAATATATCATGATGTACCATAGTCATAATTTTATACCTATTGAGATAACTCTTATTCAATAAAATATTAAATAGACACTTATGCAACCAGTGTTTTCATGTATAGAGCTGAAAAGTATAATTTGAAGCCCTAATGTATGGATATGTTGTCCACCGCACCAACATTGGACCCCCACCAAATTTGAACATCAATCTTGAATCATTCAACACTGTATCCCCAAAAAAAAACAATATACTTCTAGTATTTGAGGTAGAACTAATTCCACTGATGCCACATTTTACCGACTTGTCCCCCGGGGCGAGTTCCAGGATATACCCTAAGCCCACCTCCCAAAAAATAGGGGTTGGTAACTAGTACCGAAGACATAAAGTTGAAAGTGGGAGGCATTTTTGTGAGTACATGTACACACGCAGACACAACCACATCCTAAGGGTGGAAAAGGAAACAAGCATGACACTATAAAATCCACTTAGTACAAGTAAACCTCAAAGTAAAATGGGGCAGAATAGAAAACCAACTAATGTTTAACTGGAAAATAGGAATGTACAAAACAGACTCAAAATAGAAATTTTCTAAAAACCCCACCTAATAGGTAAGTACACAATAGCTATTCAAAGATGTAGAAGTACGTCCCTTCTGCATGGTCTCACTAGGAACCACTGGGTCATGGGCCACCATGTCCTCTGTCAAGTCGGAAGACTTCAGCACCATACACAACATGTGCGGGCAATTCCCGTATAAGGGTGAGTAAAAAAATACTCATTAAGGACCCCAAAAAAGGACAGGCCATAATGAAATCCAAAAACTAACCAAAAATAATGATAACTAAACATGACCATAAAGCAAGACATCTCACACCTAGTAGATTCTATAGAAAGTTAGTAGAACCATTAGTCACCTCATCGAACACATCAGCTGCTATAGAACTCCTCCAAAATTAGTACAGTGGGAATACTGGGTCACATAGAAGCCACTTCTTACTAACCATAGTACTACTGTGGTACTCATCCCTAAGGAGTATCATGGGTATACTAGGTTACAGAAAATTCACTCACCACTGTGGTCGTGCCGGTTCACACAGAAACCTCTTCCCACAAGTCTATGTCCAAGCTGAGGTATTCCTCTTATCGAGTATTGTGGGTCTGTCGGGTTACACAAGAGCCTCTCCCCACCACGGGCATGTAGTGTCACTCATAAGCCTCTTCCCACTGAGCCATAATATTCAATCAATATAGGGTCGCTTGTGAGCAGACATTATGTTGTAGCCAACCGCAGGGTTTCAACATGTAGAATGCTTGATCTCAGGAGAACTACTCCATAATCCATTTTTCAAATTTCAATATATCTGAAATCCTCCATAATTTATTCTAATATATCCTATTTATCATGAGGGTTACTATGCCACAAACGATTCACCAATCCGACACCTGAATAGAAAGTAATTTTCATTTTCCAAAAAGGGGCTGATTGGATTCAGGCCCGGTCTGACCTGATCTATCCTAGGGTCCACCGACCCGACCCATGTATGATGATCTGACCCCATCCCATCTTGGCATGGGTCCGGTCCATTGGGCTGTGGGTTCAGCCTGTTGTCCTGCACAGTCCGCTCGAGTTGAACTTGTTCATCCCCCAACTGAGACACGGCATGCGGCCGCATCCAGCTCCGCATCCCCTTGTGTGTTATCCACAGGGTCCTCTCCTAGCTGTGGTGGGTTGACCATGGATTTTCTGCATGTTACTTGGCGCGGTGCCACATCCGTGCTGCACCGACGCGGCCATGTGGCCGCGTCTCCCAACTGTCAGCCCAGCCAGCTACTCTCCCCACTAAGTCACAGCCCAAGCTAGTTGTTCTAGTCTTATCTAGAACCCTATCACGGGAAACCACCTCCGACACTAGAATAATGCTTTGTGGACAACCTTGTCTGCTCTGGTAGTCCTTTATTCATGCCGACTGTGCCTACGACCTCTATGGGGCGTAACCTTCCCTTTTGAGGGCCTCAAACTGGCCTTGCCGCCTTTTCAATAATTCACCCACCAAGAATGTAGAAGGAGTAGGGGGTTAGGCCTTGTTCGTGTTTTCTCACACACTCCATGATAGAGGTATAAAATAGGGGTAGGTTTTGGTATTGTAGTTCTATCAATCAAAAAATTAATCCCGAATAGAAAACCAAAGAAACATCGCATTATTGCAAGAATGGACGATCCGTAGATATAAATCATCATGGATAAACTGTGTTGATCATTTATAATGATGAATGAGGATAACCTAAACAAAAAAACCCCTACCTAAATCTACATTCATGATTGAAGTGCTCTGGCCTCGATGATTGAATAATTCAAAGGCGTTTTTTGGTTTCTGGATATGTTCTTCAAGGTGCATTGAGGTTGTTAATGTTTCACCTAAATTTGTAGTTCTTCATTAGGGATGAATTTCACATTATGTTCATCATATAATTCTCCACAATTTAATACATGTTTCCCCCAACACATTAGCTTCTTAAAATAATGCACATTGTCGCATTTCTATTAGGTTGCGATGTCATGTCATTATGCCTTATTTAAATCATCATTACATTGTATATTTACGAACCATTAAATAACCTCTTTTAGTGATCCTCATAGTCACCTCATCACCATGCTACAGTGTTGTCATCCACTGCAGAACTGTGAAATGAAATAAAATAACATTTGAATTTTTTTTTTTTTGAAAAGTTAAAAAATTATCTTTTCCATCCGACCCTGTCTGGTCAATGTTATTTCCTTTCTAGGTGAATCCCAGCATTATAATTTTAATGGTTCCCTCAAATTTTTGATCAGAGAACTGGTTAAAATTTTAGAAAAAACTGCTCACACATTTACTTAAAGTAAACTAAAAAAAGATCAAAATTCCAATATGGGCTCACTGGGCCTTGGAATCATGTTCGGTCTAAGCGTGTGGTCTCAAAATAATTCATAAAATTAAAAAAAATAATATATGGTAATTCTGGGACATTACGTTTTCTCAACCAAAGGGATTCACATCCCCAAAATATAAAACAAGGGATAATCAAATAAATGGCGTATTGTGCACAAATATGAGCCTCCCGCTCCAATGTGCTCTCTTAGAGATTCTTCTGCCACTGCCCAATGTGCACTAGAGGAATCAACCATCCACAAAGGACCTAATCCTTTTAGTCCTCTATCTACATAGGAAACTCCATAAACATCTCCCCATCATCAATGTCCAGCTCTCCCTAGTCGACAACATAGGATGATTAATGCACATACCTCCTCAGCTATAATGCGTGAAAAACGTCGTGCACTCAGTGCATCTGTGGGGGAAGAGCTAGGTTGTACCCCACTTCACCAACTCTAATTAGGATCTGAAAATATATGATAAACCATAGATATAACCTTCCTCCTCGTCCAAATCTCTACAATTCTCATCAGGGTGAGCCCCGAAGGAACAGCTGCTCTCCCTCCCGAAACACCATGGGTCTCCAACTCCTCTCAACATACGATTTATGTCTTCTTTGTGCAGTCATCATCTGCTACTGGATGGTTTAGACCTTCTCAGTGGTACCTCATACCATCTTTGGACCCAGAAGTGAAAACTGCAATGGGTTTTTCTAGCACATAGGTGATCTTCATGACTGCCCGTAGAAGGCCTCTAACAGTTCAATGACATTTATGGATTGATAGCTATTTTTGTATGAAAAATAAACCAGTGGTGGGTAGTCCTCCCAAGTGCGACCAAAATCATGGACACAAGAATGAGGAATGTACTTAAACGTCTGTATGGTCTGCTCCATCTGACCATCTGTCTAAGGATGAAAATTTGTGCTCTAGTGAAGGTTAGTCATGAACGCCTCCTATAATCCCTTCCAGACCTAGGCTATAAAGTGTGAATCACAGTACAAGAATATTTATGAAGTCACCCCATGTATCCACACTATCTCCTAGACATAGATGCATCATAATTCCTCTACCAATACCGAATGTCAGATGGGTATGAAGTGATCAAACATGGTGATTCTGTCAAATATTGCCAAAATGTAATCGTGGGCCTAGGGTGTGCATGGTAACCCCACCTCGAATTCCATGGAGATACCATCCCACTTACTTTTTGTTACCTTAGGTGGTTGTTCCAATCCTGTTGGGACTTAATGCTCCACCTTCACTTGTTAACTAGAAAGGCATCATGAAGAGAATTCTTCCACCAATTTCTTCATTCCTGGCAACATATATTGATGTTGGAGGTCCTTGTACATCTTCTACACACTAGGATATACAGTTAAAGGTGATGTGTGAAACTCCCACTTCACCTCTTCTCGTAAAATCACTAGTACTATGGTGAATCCTCTGAAAATGATTACGTGCTCCCCACATATTGACAATACATCAGTAGCATGTCCAGAGTATATCTAAGCACATGGGGCCTCGTAGTAAACATCCACAAGTTGTGCCTCCCTGACTCTCTATAAAAGTGGGGGAGTGATATTTATTTACTTAAGGTAAGGTGATTTATCATAATCCACAATGGATATCATAATCAAAAATAGTTGTTCCATCGACATACTCAACAGTTTTATGCCATACCTTTTACTGAGTGTGTTTTCCACCACACTCCCCTACCCAGGAGTATAGACTATCTCAAAGGCAGAGTCCTGAAATAACTCTATCCATCGCTGCTTTTTCAATTTTAGGTCTTTATGTGAGATGTTATACCTGATACTATTTTTCTTAGAGTAGAAAACAAACAGTTCACTCATCAAGTAGTGTCACCACATATTTAAGGAAAATATCACTAATACTAACTCCAGGTCATGGGTCGCATAGTTTTGCTCAAGCTGCCTCAATTTCTGTGAGCCATAGGTGACCACAACTCACCCCTATAATAGGAAATAGCTCAATCCAGTGCCTGATGCGTCATAGAAGTCTGCATACCCAACTCTCTCTCCTAGTAGTCTCAAGATGGGTGAACTCGTCATTCTCTTCCTAAACTCCTGGAAACTCTTCTGGATCTTCTTTGTCCAAACAAAGGGATATCCATTCCGTGTCATAGAAGATAAGGGTGATGCTACTCTGGAAAATCCAGTAATGAATCTCATGTAGTATACATCCAACCCCAAGAATCTATACACCTCATTAATGCCCTTTGGTGGTTCCTAATAAAGCAATGCCTCTATGTTTTCTGGATCCATGGTAACTCCAAATCTGAGATGACGTGTCCAATAAATTAGACAGCCTAAAACCAAAACTAGAACATCGAGAGTTTACTATAAATATAGTGATCTCAGAGTGTATCCAAGACTATCTATAGTTGTGTAGCGTGCTACTCCTCTGACTCCAAGTACACCAAGATGTCATCAATTAAGACTACCATGAAATTATCGAGGTAATGCTATAAGATCCTATTCATGAGTCCCATGAACACTGTTGGGCCATTGGTCACACCGAAGAATCACTAAGAACTCGTAGTGGCCATACGAGCATCTGAAGACTATCTTTGATACGTCCTCATCCCATACCTAAAGACGATGATAGAGTGATCTAATGTAATTCTTCGAGAACCACCTCGATCCCATCAGTTGGTCAAAGAGGTCATCAATCCTTGACAGTGGATACATGTTCATCACAGTCACCTGGTTCAGGTGCCAAAATTCCACACATAGCCTCAGGCTCCCATCTTCCTTCTAGGAAAACAATACTAGGTATGACCATGGTGAAACGCTGAGACTTACAAACCCCTTCTCTCACATATACGCCAGCAATACCCTCAATTCAGGTTGCTATATGGGAGACATCCGTTATTCTAGTGTAGATATTTGTGTTGTCCCAGGGTACATGTCAATGCAAAATTCTAGCTCATTTGAGGAGGTAGTCCCAGAAAATCCTTAGGAAAGACATACTCATACTCTTCCACCACTATAGGAAAACTCAGACTCCTCTCATCCAACTCATTGAGGGTGATGCTAGAAAACTGGTGAGTGATCAGCAGCACCCTCAACCGAGAATGTCCATCATGTTCTTCAAAAGTTCCTTTATCACTGTTGAATGAAAACCTAGTCCAATGTTCATGGACACACCAAAATTTGTGCCTAAAACAGTTGATACACACAAATAATGTGGATAACCAGTCCATACCAAAGATGATGTCATAAGGTATAGACACCACTACTAGGAGATCCCAATCGAAGCTCTCACCTCCAAGAGTAATCTCACACTTCCATCACTAGTGTGTAATCGTGGAATCCCCTCCCATAAGAGTCTCTAATAATAAGGAATGATCCAATGACTCCACCAAAATCTTCTATCCCTAAACTAGGTCTGTGGAAAAGAGAAGAGTGAAGGACAACTTTTTCTATAGGAATTGTAACTAAGGTTGAAAAACCCTGATTTTACCTCTAATCAGCTCTGGAGCTCTATGGTCATGGGACTCTATCTCATGCAGCTCAACTCACCTCTTTCAAAGAGTTACTTGAGCCTAGGGTGGACCACCTAGGGGTGGTGTTTTTAGTACCTCAAACTATCATCCACTCCCAACTGCTCATCCTGATCCCCTACCACTTCCACCGCTGTACATACCTCCTCAATTGAACCTCTACATCTCCCTCAGTGGTCCCTCAACCATATTTTTTCATCTATGTAGTGGGTAAGGCCCTCATGAACCAT
Source organism: Viscum album (assembly GCA_963277665.1). Lineage (NCBI taxonomy): Eukaryota > Viridiplantae > Streptophyta > Magnoliopsida > Santalales > Viscaceae > Viscum > Viscum album. Next base: position 979,434,637 of record OY728146.1, read on the forward strand.
GTTTCTATCCCCTCATAAGTGAATAATATCTTTGTTCCATACTGACTCCCTCTGCTCTGGGAGCCAATTAATGCCGACCCCAAGTCTGAGGGTCGCCCCCTGAATGACCTGGCTCGCTTAGGCCCCTATGTTAGCTTTCACCTGCTCACCACTGAAGACTCTACTGCCTAAGGTTCACTGGAAGTTCCAGGTGTCAGTGCCTACTTCACTAGGAATCCCTCCACAAGAATTGATCTCTCCAGTACTCTATCCTAAGTGTCTATGTTGAGTGACATCGTGGATTCCATGATCTCCCATCCGAGTCATAGCTGAAAGGTCTAGACCCTGTATAAAGGGTCTCGAACCATGTCTATGGAGTAGTGAGAGAGGTATGTAGACAACGAAGAGTACTCAACCACTAATAGGATTTCCTTCTTCAGGCGATGTATCTCCTTGATGTGCATAGAGTGCAAGGTCATGGGGGAAAACTCCCACTAGAAAAGTCACTTGATATCTGTCCAGGTGAGGTTTGCCTCATCGTTCATTTGGATGGTCAAGCTCAACTAACCTCTTATTAGTCCCTACTAAAGGATCGCGACCAGGACCACCATCTTTTCAAACAGTGTATTCACTAAGACGAAAACCCACATCACTGTCTCAATCCAGTCCTCCTAGACCTGAGGATATCTCTCCCTTAATCCTGGGGAGTCTCTATTTTTCAAACTCATGAAAGATGCTGAGCCTGCTCACATCCTCTACTAGTAACTCCTATAATAAATACTAATCAATGTGTCAGGGAAACAATATTTCACCTCCCAGTGGGGCCATATCTAGCACTAGTGTCACGACCCGTCCCAGTGGGGCCCAAGCCGCAACTCCGCAAGCCCGCCTCCAACAGACCAGGGGCTGGTGACTAGCACCGAGTAGGCATGCTACTAATATAGGAGGAATTTCCTATAGACCTGTACACATGCACACACATCTCCAAGCCAAAAGTGAAAACTACTAAAAATGGAAAAGATTCATGCAAACACTAATTCCCAACCAATAGAGTATGACAGGAAAGTAAAGTACAAGAATGTAAAACCCTGGGCCAAAAGTACAAGCCCACCAAAAGAAAGTCTGTAACAAAGTCCAACCGGTAGGGGAAGGTACTCAGACTGCAATCTTTAGCCATAGGAACACACCTCGGCCCACCTGATCTCACTGAGTACCATCCGATCCTGGTTCACCTAGAATCCTGTCAAAGGCTCGCTCGTCTTTACAAGACACGACACGTGCGGGCAAAGCCCGTGCAGGGTTGAGTATAACAATACCCAATAGGACACCGCAAAACTACAAAGGAAATACAACAAGAAAAAAACCACAAAGGAAATATGCATTCATCTCTACATAGTATATTTCTACCGAACATATAACAAGAATATCCAGATATACTCATGCACGATCGAATATCGCGAATACCACCACTAAGATCCAGCTCGAAGATTCCACTAAGCACATAACATGGAGAAAAAACTCCATGGTCCGAGAAGAGAGACACAAATTACTCATTCCGGGAGAACATAGTCCAAAAGTACTTTGAGAACATGATGCTCATATGAGGATCACAACCAAGTCATGGGGTGATTTTGACAACTCAGTCTAAGCTAATCCGCTAAGCAGAGGATCGGCGCCCAGGTAAGGTTGGTCATGTCAACACCGAGAACCCTACCTAGGGTTCCTGGAACGAATAGAGGATTCGGATCCAAGTCTAACAGAGGGGATTCCAAAAACTCTATTCATGAAGTCCTGTTGAAGGGATTATACTCCTATATGTAGGAAATGATACCGAAAACCTTCAGCAGAAAGATTGAGGGAACGAACCCTAAGGAAACTAGCCCAAGTCACAGAAGGCAACTGGCTCAAGCCTTGACGAATTTATTACATGACGTGTAGTATGGTTACACGCTGTGTTCCTTGACCCCGGGTACATCCTGTGTAAATGACCAGTGTAATCCGTTCAAGCTGTGTAAAACTCAACTACATGGCGTGTAGAAAAGTACACGCCATGTTCCTGACTTCGGGTACTGCCTGTGTAAACGTCCCATGTCATTTGGCTTGTCGGATAGAAAGTAACTACAAGGCATGTAGATGAATCACACGCGGTGTCCGAGCACCTGGGGCTCGCTCCGTGTACAATGGCCATGTGCCCGTACACGGCCTATGTCTGTGTCCGTGTCGCCTGCGCGTGTACCAGTACATGGGGTATCCCCTGTATCTAGCCAGGTCTGGCCGGGGAATGGTATACATTCCATGTCCTTGTCCGTGTACCCATCCTGTGTCTGTGTTGCCTATCGGTGTACCAGTACACGGGGTATCCTATGTATCTGGTCTGGTCTGGCCGGGGAAGGGTATACACGCCGTGTCCTTGGCTGTTTACCCAACCCGTGCCCATGTACTCTCGGAGTACACACCATGTGGTCCGCCGACGAACACATGTCGTGTAGCCCATACTACATGGCATGTAGTCGGGATTTTTCCAGAAATATCGTCTTCTTCCTCGCATCGTGGCTGAACCTCCGAATCCTCGGTTTCTCATCCATTCATCTTAATACTCCAGGGATGGGTTCATTTTTTCATACGAACATCATAATGGGTGTTTTCAGATCTTAAGTCTGATCATAAACCTCGAATGATCCATCCGAATAAAAACACCTGAAAACTCGTATCTCCCGATCCTCTCTGAATCGCCTGCCGAAACCGTCATCACACCTTCGTGACATTGCTCTAGGGTTAGATCTTCAATCTCGGATCGTTGCACCAACAAAAAAATGTGAAACAATCGATTTACTACAAGAACACGTAGAACACAATGAAGAATGTGAAGGAGAAAAATACAATAATCAAACAAGAGGGACGAACCTCGATCATTGTTCGTGACGATTCAGGTTCTTCGCCGTTAGATAAAAACCAAACGACCTCAAAATCCCCGCAAAACTCGTCCTGCAAGAACGATCGATCCATGGGATATTATTTTCATGGTTTAGTACGCATTTGTAGCGGAATCAAAAATGGGGAAAGAAATAAAAAAAACATCCTACCAAGATTCCGCAGCGTTCGTTGGTGAAGATCTAGTTGCCGCGTTGTCGTCGCTGGTAAAAATCGTCAAGAACGTCGTCACCATGTAGGGAGGTTTTCTCAAGAGCCTCCCGATCCTTTAGGGGAATTCAGGGTTATGGAAACTGTAACCTTCATCCCTTGTTAAATCTACATTTAAAAGATAAGATATTTCGCTATAACAAGGATTTAAATGAAATATTTTAATAAAATATTTGATTACGGTTACGTCCAAAAACCAGAATTAACCACCGACCTGCACCGGTCGATGTTAGGCCTCGCCTAAGGTAAAATAACATTTCCAAATGCAACGGTGCCCTCATATTTCTGATCCGAGCACCTGTTCAGGAGTTATTCTACTTTTTCAAGAAAAGAGCACGCGCACGTAATTTAATTATTAAATTAAATTCAAACAATTGTTCCGGGTTTACCGGGCCTCGGAACTGCATGCCTTCTCAGAGCCTGGTCTTGAATTAATTCCCATATAATATTAAAATAATACATGGAAAAAATCCGAGACATTACATCACACCCATCTTAGGGCTTTTACGTCCCCAAAAAGCCAAAATAAAGGATACTCAAAAAGATGTTGGTAATGCACGCGAATCTGAGCCTCCCGCTCCCACGTGCTCTCTTGGAGATTCCTGTGGTGCCACCGGACACGCACCAAGGGAATATCTCACCCACGGATGATCTTCTCCTACCAATCCTCGATCTCCACTGGGTACTCAGCAAAGGTCTCTCCCTCATCGATGTCTGACTCGCCCCTGTCGATGATGTGAAATGGATCATGCACATACCTCTGGAGCTATGACACATGGAAGACATTGTGTACCCGGTCCATATGATGAGGTAGATCCAAGCGATATGCCACCTCTCCAACTCTACTTAGAATCTGAAAAGGGATAACGAACCTCAGAGATAGATTTCTGCCTCGGCCAAATCTCGATAATCCTTGTCGAGGGGAGACCCGACGGAACACATGGTCTCCCTCCTCGAAATCCATGGGCCTCCACCTTCTATCGGAAAAAGAATTTTTCCGAATCTGTGAAGTCTTCATCTGCTCCTAGATGACTTGCACCTTCTCTGTAGTAGATCTCACCATCTCTGGGACCATGAGTGCTGACTCTCCTGGGTCAGTCCAACAAAGTGGTGACCTGCAAGGTCGCCCATACAGAGCCTCGAATGGTTCCATACCAATAGTGGAATGAAAACTGTTGTTGTAAGAAAATTCCACAAGTGGTAGGTGATCCTCCTAGCTACGACTGAAGTCAAGTATTGGAGCTTGAAGCATATCCTCCAGGACCTGGATGGCCCGTTCTGTCTGACCATTAGTCTGAGGATGAAATGTTGTGCTCAACCGTAACTGAGTCCCAAAAGCATCCTGCAATCCCTTCCACAATCGGGATGTGAAACGAGCATCATGATCTGAGACAATCATGGATGGAACTCCATGAAGTCAAACTATCTCTTTCACGTAGAGGCGTCCCAAGCTATCTACTGAACTCTGCTCCCGTATGGCTATAAAGTGGTCCGACTTGGTGAGTCGATCAAAGATCACCCTGATGGCTTCGAGTCCCCTGGACATACGTGGTAAACCCATCACGAAGTCCATAGATATCCTGTTCCACATCCACTCTGGAACCTCATGGGGTTGAGTCAAGCCTGTTGGCACCTGGTGCTCAGCCTTTACTTGCTGACAAGTAAGGCACTGAGAATCAAACTATGCCACACCCTTTTTCATTCCTGGACACCAGAACTGACGTCGAAGGTCCTGATACATCTTTTCCACACCTAGATGCTCCACCAAAGGAGATATATGGAACTCCCATAAAACCTCCTCTCATAACATCACTGGTACTACTGTACACCCTCTAAAAAGAACAACGTGCTCCCCACCTTCTGAATATCCATCAGCAGCAATTCCTGTGGACACCTGAGCATGTAGAGTCTCATAGCTAGCATCCTGGAGCTGTGCTTCCCTAACCCGCTGTAAGAGTGGAGGGGTAACACCCATCGACTGAAGGTAATATCCCTCATCTCCATCCACGAAGGATAACTGTAAGGAGGCCAACTGCCTCGTCACCTCATCCAGCATCTGCGAAATAGATTTTCTACTGAGAGAATATTCCATGAAGTTCCCCTTACCAGGTGTATAAACGATCTCAAAGTCGTAATCTTGGAGGAAATCAAGCCATCGTATTTTTCACAAATTCAGATCCTTTTGAGAAAATATATATCTAAGACTCTTTTGATCATAGTAGATGGTAAACCGCTCGCCCATCAGGTAGTGCCTCCACATCTTCAATGAAAATACTACCACTGCCAACTCAAGATCATGGGTCATGTAGTTCTACTCGTGTGGCCTCATCTAATGTGAGTCATAGGCATTCACCACTTTCCACTCCAGCAGGACACAACCAATACCGGTTCTTGATGTGTTTCAGAACACTACGTAATCGACACCCTCCTCCGGTAATCTCAAGATTGTGGCACTCGTCAATCTCTATCTCAACTGCTGGAAAGCCTGCTGGCATCTCTCGGTTCACATGAAATGTTTCCCCTTTCGGGTCGAAGTTGTCATGGGTGCTGCAATCCTAGAGAATTCAAGGATGAATCTCCGATAGTATCCTACCAACCCAAGGAACCTTCGCACCTCCGTCACGCTCCGGGGTGGCTCCCATGATAGCACTACCTCCAACTTGGCTGGGTCCACTACTACACTATCTGCCGAGATAACGTGCCCCAAAAAGTGGACCTCCTGTAACCATAACTGACACTTCGAGTGTTTCCCATACAACTGGTGCTCTCGGAGTGTGTCCAGAACCATCCTTAGGTGTCTCGCTTGCTCCTCCTCGGACGTAGAGTACACAAGGATATCATTGATGAAGACCACTAAAAACCGGTCTAGATTGGGCTGAAATATTCTGTTCATGAGTCCCATGAACACTACTGGGGAGTTTTTCATGCCGAAGGGCATCACCATGTACTCTTAGTGACCGTAGCGACATATGAAAGTCGTCTTCGGTACATCCTCTTCTCGTACTCACAACTAATGATAGCCTAATAGTAGATCAACCTTCGAGAACCATCGTGCCCCTCTCAACTGGTCAAAGAGGTCATCGATCATCGCTAGTGGTTACTAGTTCTTCACGGTCACCTGGTTTAAGCGCCGGTAATCCACACATAGCCTCAAGCTCCCGTCTGCCTTCATGGAAAATAGCACTGGGGCCTCCCATGGTGAAATGCTGGGTCTCACAAATCCCTTCTTCTACAAGTCATCCAGCTGCACTCTCAACTCATGAAGCTCTACAGGAGCCATCTGATATGCTGATGCCGATATTCGTGTCATCCCGGGTTGCAACTCAACGCAGAAATCTATCTCCTGACGGGGAGGTACCCTGGGGACATCCTTCGGAAATACGTCCTCATACTCAGCCACTACTGCTAGAAATTGGAAACTCATAACATTTGTTGCGCCAAGGGCTAGGACAGCTAACTGATGTGAAATCGGTTGTGCCCTCCTATGCATGAGTCCATCCTGCACTACATGGGTCTCTCTTTCACCATCAAAAGAGAACCTCATTCCATCACTGTGACACACCGAATTCTTCACCTAAAACAGTCGATCTAGGCATGAACAGTGGATAGCCAATCCATACAATGAATGACATCGTAAGGCCTCGATGATACCACCAAGAGGTTCAAACCAAAACTCTCACCTCCAAGGGTTAGGTCACACTGTCTACAAAGGTTTGTGATCTCTAAATCTTCCCCAGTAGGTGTTTCTAAACGTAAGGGTTGAGTAAACGGCTCAACTGGAATCTCAAGGTCTCGAACAAGATAAGAAGCCAGAAAAGAATGACTAGCACCTGTGTCTATCAATACGGCAACCAAAGTAGAAATGACACAGATGGTACCTCTAATCATTCCGGGAGTACCTAGGACATAAGCCTCTACCGCCTGAAGTTGCCCCTACCTCTGTCCACCAGCTCCCTGAGGCTGGGGTGGACCTCCTAGTGGTGGTGGTGGTAAAGGTTGAAAACTCCGACCACCTCCAGCTGCTCTTCCAGCTCCTCTACCATGTCCGCTGCCCCGCGGATCTGTCTGCTCCACACGTTTCCTCTACCTCGGTGGTCCATCCACTACTCCTATTTTAGTAGTACGGTGGGTCAGACAATCTCGAGCGAGATGTACCCTACCATCACATGAGTAGCATCGCCTCTCTCAAGGATGGCTGGATGCGCCCTACGAACCCTGTACGACAGATCCCCTATCCTGGGATCTCCTTTGAAAATGTTTCCCACGCCTGGGTCCCTGACATTAGTTCCCTACTGCCAAGGTCTCTGCTCCAGCTCACCCACTACTGGAAACTTCCGGCTGTTTTTGCTCTTCCAAGAATCTCTCGAACACCAAAGCCCGCTCGAGCACCCCAATATAAGTAAGAATGCTCATAGGGATGATGCTAGATCAGATATCTTTGCACAGGCCCCTCTCAAAATTCCGAGCTCTGAAGTACTGATCTCTGACCATATCCGTCGAGTAACGCGAGAGGTTGGTAAACCTCTAAAAATAGTCAGCCACCACCATGGTTCCCTTCTAGAGCTGAAGAAGCTCCTGTATGCACACTGCTCTCAGGGTAACCGGTGAAAACTCCTCTCTGAAGAGATGATCAAACTCCAACCATGAAAGTTTCTCCTCGTCGTGATTCTGGATAACCAAACACCACCATCGTGTTGCCGAGCCCTACAGAAGGCTCGCTTCCAGGATCACGATCTGGTCTGCTGGTGTCCTGACCAAACAGAAAACTTTGGCCACTGCCTCAACCCAGTCCTCTGCTGCCTGAGGGTCAGGTTCGCCTCAAAACCTGGGGGGTCTCTGTCTCTGAAACACATGGAGTGCGCTCAGGCTGCGCTCCTCCTCCACTGGTACAATAGGCACTAAACACTGCTCCACAAGTGGAGGAAAAACTAGCACACCACATGATGGTAAAACTCTAAGATCTATTCCCTATATCAAAGCTTCATCAATGACGGGGTCATCCTCGTGATCAAGCTGCTTGATCCTAGCGGGTATGCGTCATAGAGGAATAATGTTAAAGAAACAATATGTATCTCAATCAATGAGTATATCTGGAGATCTGACTCAAGAAGGACGTGGAAACCACAACTCATTCCTATATGATGTATGTACCATTTTTTCCCCTATATCTAGCGTTCTGATGTTCCAAGTCAAAAAGAAAGTTATCAGAGTCCCGGTGTATGGATACATCGGCCGCCCGCACCAACACTAGGGTCCCTGTTCTGAAAGATGAACTCGAAACACTTAACATTGTTGCCCCAAACCAACTCATAGACTCTCGGTCGTATGGTAGAACCGACCACATCTGATACCACTCTGTCACGACCCGTCCCCGTGGGGCCCGAGCCACAACTCCCTAAGCCCGCCTCCAATAGACCAGGGATGGTGACTAGCACCGAGTAGGCATGCTACTAACATGGGAGGCATTTCCTATAAACATTTACACACGCACACACATCTCCAAGCCTACAAAGCTGAAAAGTGAAAACTACTAAAAATGGAAAAGATACATGTATACACTAAATCCCAACCAACAGAGTACAACAGGAAAGTAATGTACAAGAATGTAAAACCTTGGGCCAAAAGTACAAGACCACCAAAATAAAGTCTGTAACAAAGTCCAACCAGTAAGGAATGGTACTGGGACTGCAATCTGTAGCTGTAGGAACACACCTCGGCCCGGCTGATCTCACTGAGCACCGTCCGGTCCTTGTCCAAATAGAATCCTGTCAAAGGCTCGCTCATCTGCACAAGACACGACACGTGCGGTAAAAGCCCGTGCCGGTGTGGGTATAAAAATACCTGGTAGGACACCCCGAAACCATAAAGAAAATACAACAAGGTAAATACCACAAAGGAAATATACAGTCAGCTCTACACAGAATATGTCTACTGAAAATATAACAAGAATATCCAGATATACTGATGCACAATCGACTATCGTGAATACCACCACTAAGATCCAGCTCGAATATTCCACCAAGCATGTAACAAAGAGAACACACTCCTAGGTCTGAGGAGAGAGACATGAAGTACTCGTTCTGGGAGAACACACTCCACAAGTACATTAAGAACATGATGCCCAGATGAGGATCACAACCAAGTCACGGGGTGATTCTGACAACACAGTCTAAGCTAATCTACTAAGAAGAGGATCAATGCCCAGGTAAGGTTGGTTACATTTATACCGAGAACTCTACCTAGGGTTCCAGGAACGAATAGAGGATCTTCCTCCAAGTCTAACAGAGGAGATTCCAACAACTCTATTCAGGAAGTCTTGCAGAAGGGATTATACTCCTATATGTAGGAAATGATACCGAAAACCTTCAGGAGAAAGACTAAGGGAACGAACCCTAAGGAAACTATCCCATGTCACATAAAGAAAGTGGCTCAATCCTTGAATAATTTATTACACGACGTATAGTATGTTTACACGCTGTGTTCCTTGACCCCAGGTACTGCCCATGTAAACGACCCGTGTCATCCATTCAACCTATGTAAAAATCAACTACACAGTGTGTAGAAAAGTACATGTCGTGTTCCTAACTCTGGGTACTACTTGTTTAAATGGCTCATGTCATTCGGCTTGTCAGATATAAAGTAACTACACGGTGTGTAGAAGAATCACACGCCATGTCCGAGCACCTGGGGCTCGCTCCGTGTACACTGTCCATGTGCCCGTACACGGCCTATGTCCATGTCCGTGTCGCCTGAACGTGTACCAATACATGGTTATCCCATGTATCTAGCCGGGTCTGGCCGGGGAAGGGTTTACGCATAGTGTCCTTGGCCGTGTACCCATCCCGTGTTCGTGTCGCCTGCCCATGTACCAGTACACGGGGTATCCCGTGTATCTAGCCGGGTCTAGCCGGGGAAGGGTATACAGACCGTGTGCTTGGCCATGTACCAATCCTGTGCCCGTGTACTCTCGGATTACACTCCATGAGGTCCACTGATGAACACGTGCCATGTAGCCCATACTACACGGCGTGTAGTTGGGATTTTTTCAGAAACGTCGTATTCTTCCTCGTGCCGCGGCTGAACTTCCGGATCCTCAGTTTCTTATCCCTTCATCCCAATACTCCATGGATGGGTTCATTTTGTCATACGAACATCATAACAGGTGTTTTCGGCTCTTAAGTCGGATCATAAACCTTGAATGATCCATCCTTAGAAAAACACTTGAAAAATCGTATCTCCCGATCCGCTACGAATCGCCTGCTAAAACCGTCGTCGCACCTCCGTGACATCGCTCCGAGGTTGGATCCTGAATCTCGGATCATTGCGCCAACAAATGAATACGCAAAGATTGAATTACTCTAAGAACACGTAGAATGCAATGAATAACACGAGGGAGAAAAATACAATAATCAAACAAGAGGGACAAACCTCGATCGTTGTTCGTGACTATTCGGGTTAGTCGTCGTTAGATCAAAACCAAACAACCTCAAAATCCCCGAAAAAACTGTCCCGCAAGAACGATCGATCCGTGGGATAATCTGTTCGGGGATTAGTCCGCGTTCATCACAGAAATCAAAAATGGGGAATGAAATTAAAAACATCATCCTACCTGGATTCTGCGGCGTTCGTTGGCGAAGATCCAGTTACTGTGTTGTCGTAGCTGGTGAAAATCGTCAAGAACGCCGTCTCCGCGTAGGGATGTTTTCTCCATAGCTTCCAAAGCCTCCTGGGGAATTCAGGGTTATGGAAATTGTAACCCTAATCCCCTGTGAAATCTCCAATTAAAAGATAAGATATTTTACTGTAACAAGTATTTAAATAAAATATTTTAATTTAATATTTTATTATGGTTACGTCCAAAAACCAGAATTCACCACCAACATACACTGGCCGATGTTAGGCCTCACCTAAGGTAAAATCACTATTCTAACCGCAACGGTTCCCTCATATTTCTAATCTGTGCACCCGTTTGGGAGTTATTCCACTTTTTTCAAGAAAACCGCACGCGTGCGTAATTTATTTATTAAATTAAATTCAAACATTTGTTCCGAGCTCACCGAGACTTGGAACTGCACGCCATCTCAGAGCCTGGTCTCGAATTAATTCCCATATAATATTAAAATAACACATGGAAAAAATCTGGGACATTAAAACTAGTCCCTGAAACAATGCCTCATCACTAGGTAGGTTGTCTTCATGATCACGTATCAAAAGCCTAGTTGGCGATCTGCGTGAAGGCATCCTAAAATAGATAAATATGTACCACTCTTAGAATATTATACTTCGTGAGATTACTCTTATTCAAGAAAATCATAACGAGATACTTATGCAAAAATTTATTTCATGTATAGTAACAAAAAATAGAATTGAATGTCTTGGTGTATGGATACGTCTACCGTCGCACCAACAATGGACACCCAGAATGTGAATGTCAAACTTGAAACATTCAAAATTGTTTCCCCAAAACAAAGCAACAAACTATGGGTATTTGAGGTAGAACCGACCAGCTCTGATACTACATTTTCATGATCCATCCCTTGGGTCCATTTGTTGACATAACCCAAGACTGCCTTTCGAAGCCCAGGGGTTGGTGACTCGGGCTGAAGGCATAAACCTATATGTGGGAGAAATTTTCCTAGGTACCTATATGAACACGCACAAATCCCTATCCCAATGTGGGAAAATTAAACAAGCATGAAATTATAAATAACCATTGAGTAAAAGTACAACTAAAAATCATATAGGCTAGAATACAAACCCAACAAAAGACTAACCAGAAAATAGGAAAGTACAAAAGAAACTCTGAATGGCCATCTTCCAAAAACCCCACATAATGGGAAATGAAGGATTAGATTTTGGAAGTCATAGAAGTACATCCCATCTTCTGGGTCTCACTTCGAGATATCGGGTTTGAGGCCACCAAGCACTTGGCTAAGGAGGTTGTAGTCTCCAACAGTCACAACATGTGCGAGCGAAGCCCATGTAGGGGTGAGTAAAAAATAGTCAATAGGGACCCAAAAACACAAAGGGAAAACCAAAAATCAATCTATAAGGAAACTCAAAAGAATTATGACTATGAATTATTTTGAAACAAGACAGCTCACAATAGGTATATTCTTGAGTAGGATTGTTGAACCACTAGTAACATCGTCAAACACCTCGTCTTCTAGATAACTCCTCCTCAATGAGTATAGTGTTCCTTCTGGGTCACACATAAGCAACATTCCACTAACCTTAGGAATATTTTGGTACTCATCCCTGATGAGTAACATGGATATGATGGGTTACACAGAAGATGCTCTCCACCGTGGGCATAATGAGTCACATAGATGTTTCTACCCATTAGTCTATGGACTAGCTGAGGTAATCCTCATATTGAGTACCGTGGGACTTCTTGATCACATTAAAGCCACTCCCCACTATGGCTTTATCTGTTCATAGAGAGTCCAATTCCCACTAGGACATTGTATCTGATCCACACAACATTTCTCATCAGTAGTATTTAGGTCTCAGCTAACCGTAAGGTTACCGCATGTAGCACGCTTGATCTGGGGAAAACCTCTCCCCAATCAATTTGAAAAATTTGAACTTTCATGAAATCCTCTATAGGGTATTCCAAAAGATATAACTCATCATGAGGGTTCCAACTGTGCAGATGGCTTGCCAATATGATGCCTGATTTTCATGTTATTAACAGTTATAAAAAATGGACCAGTTGGCTCTAGGTTCAGTCCATTGGTCCATGGGTATGGCCTCTGGGGGGTCCATCCTGCTGGGATGAGTCTAACCACTCGAGCGGGTCCATCCCACTAGTGTGGGTCTAACCACTATAGCTGGTTCGGCCCGCTGGCTTGCCCGGTCCGCCAGAGGGGGACCGGGTCATCACTTAGCCGAGACATGGTAGGTGACCCCATATGGCTCCCAATCAACCCAAGAGTCGTCCATGGGGCCCTCTCCTAGTCATGGCCAGTTGACCGTGGCTTTTCCGCATGGGGCGTGGCATGGTGTGATGTCAGCGGTGCGTCGACGAGGCCGGGTGCCCATGTCCCCCGCCACTAGCCGTAGGCCTAACCGATGGATATCCCTGCTACGCAGTGGACCGAGTCGGCCGCAATGGTCTTCTCCATCATGGGGGTAGTCGGCGTTGTGTCCACTGAGGGAAGCATGCTATGTGGACCACCAGGTCTGCTCTGAGGGTCTGTTCTTCATGATGACAGCACCTCCAGCCTCCATGGGGCGTCAACTTCTCTATGAGGGCCTCAAACATTCCTTGAATCTATTTCTAAAATAAATCCACCAAGAATGCACAAGGTGGAGGGGCTCGGGCTTTGTACATGTTTTCCCATGACATTCGTTTTTGATGTTTAAAACATAGGAGGTTCATGTATTATAGTTTAATAAATCATTAAATTAATCCTGAACAGAAAACCCAAGAAGCCTAACCTTCCCTAGAAAATGGACGATTCGTGGATTAACCTGTTCGTGGGTGAAACCACATTTTTAATTCATAATGAAGAATGGGGAAAACATAAACCAAAACAAACCACTACCTCGATCAACATTCTTCATTGAAGTGATCCTCCCTCAAGCATTCAAGAAGTCAAAGGAGTTCATTGCGTCCTGGATAAATTTTTCAGGCCGGTCTATGTTGTTAACGTTCCATTGGCCATTTTAATTCTTCATTGGGGAGAAATTTCACCATAGGCATGTCAGAGAATTTTCCTCCATTCAATTATAATTTCCCAAAATGATTTTTCTTATTTAAATAATAAAAAATCACATCATTTCTTTTAGGTTGAGACATCACATCATTGCGTTTTATTTAACGCATCATTACACTTCTTATTAATGAGACATTAAATTGCCTCTTTTATTGTGCATTGTCATCACCTCGTCGTCGTGATTTAGTGCTATCGTCTGCCACTAAATATAGTGAATTAAATAAAATAACTTCTTAAGTTATTATTTTATATTTCAAAATAGTAAAAAATTATATTTTTCTTTCTGAACCTTGTTGGTTGGAGTTATTTCATTTCTAGGAAAATCTTGGTGTTTCGAGTTAAACGAATCCCTCTGATTTTTTATCTAATCACCAATTCAAAAGATAGAAAAACCAACTCACACATTTACATAAGGTAACTAATAAAAGTTAGAAATTACATTCTAAGCTCACCGGGCCTCAGAATCACATGTCGCCAAAAAGTGTGGTCTCAAAAAAATTCCAAACTATTTTAAAAAAATTTATACGAAAATTCTTGGACATTTCAAAATTGGTGGGATTAGAGGATATGGATAATAAAGAAAATTGTAAATAATTATAGATATTTTTGGGATCATTGAAAATGATAAATTGAGATATCATTCCAAGGATAATGACCATAGAACTACAAATCGATAAAGGGTAAAAAGTCCATTGGTGAATCAAAAATGAAGAAATTATGATAAAACTTATGTTCCAAGATAATTTTTATAAAGTTGTGGAATTATTTCACTATCAACAAATAGATGGAAATATACTAACTTGATATCATTATATTTCATAATAATAGTTCATCCTTTGGGTTTTCTTTGATCAATTTCAACATCAAATCTTACTGCAAAAAATGAATATCCAAAAATGTTTTTTATGTATGAATCACTAAAATTAACCGTTAACAGATCATAAGATCCTTAAATGAGTTAAAATATATTCCTCCTATCATTACAAAAAAAATGTTTTAGAAAATATTATTTAAAAACACTCATAGTTCAACATATTCCTTTATATATACAGTTAACATTAAAAATAATTTAAAATATGTCTTACCCAATTCAAAGTCTATTTTTTGAATGAATTTCACTAAATTAACATTATACTCCCCTAAAAATATAAATTGGATCTTCATGTTAAATTAAAAATATTTTAATACTTTGATCCCCATAAAACCATAATGATAACATGGATTATTCCAAATATAAAATCTCATGTTTTTTAATAGAAACCATAAATTAATACTTGTAGTAAATTCCAATAAAGATAACATAAAACATCATGTCTCTAAAAAAATTAATTGTCCTAACATTATATAATATTCATAGAATTATTATCACAACATAAGAAAATTATTATGTGTCATCCTCATTTAATCATGTTTTTTATAAGTGGTTCAACTAATCACTAAATCGCATTTTTGGTCATTAGAACTATTCAAAATATGATCTCAATTCTTTTAATTTTTTTTATTAAAACACAATCCTTATAAATTTCATAATTTTTATAAAAATAATATCATTTATTTAAATTATAAAATAACATAATTATTGAATCAAATCAAAATTAAAAAAATTCAACCGAATTTATATCTAAAAATAGAATAAACTTGACCTTGATACCTTAGTTTATTTTGGGGACATTCCCTTTATTCAATGAGAATTAATTTTTGTAGTTCCCCATCTCCCAACACGGGAATAATTACACATTGGGATATTATTTCATACCATTTAAATAACGAGAATGATGGAATTCGCCTTTACACATGAAGAAAACTCCATTCATTTTTATGCTTGTATCGAGGTTTTCCTTCCATAATTAAGTAATGTTCTTAAATCAATATTTCCCATCTTCCATGTATCAATATTTTTCTATAACATCATGTTTTCTCTTACTTCTATTTTAATATGTAATACAAGGTGAAATATTTCCATATTTTTATTTCACATGATACTATATGCTCATATGATGAGGAACTTTGAGATACTATTTATAGTATAAGTATTGGATAAATACCATTGAAGAAAATATCAATCATTATATTTGGATTACATATGTTTAATGGATTATTCCTTTATAAACATGTATTTTTGGATTTATACTTAGTGACATTTTCATCTTCCTTCTGTTATAGACTCATTAGTTTTCTATCGGTATCCATTCATTTTTTCAGAAGGAAAATATTTTTCCAAGAACAATACCTTAAAATAATTCCACTCTATACCTAATATTTACTCCACATCCTTAGTATTGTGAATGAATAACCACTATTTATCTACATATCTTGAGTGATAATAAACTAACATGAAAAATTAATCCCCTTTTAGGTTTATGATGCATGAAAAATACTAACATCATTACATCGAGTGGTGGATTATAAATTTACTCATTAAAAACATATTTTGAGAAGAATTACCATTACGTTTTTGAAATCAACTTTTAAAATGAAAACATAAAAAGAACAATCTAAAAATATTTTAATTGGAATGTAACCTTACAAAAAATATAAAATAATCATTAAAACACTGATTTGACATGACTGTGTAAAATATATATCTCTTCATACAAGTTAAAACAAAAATTCATTTCACATTTTCATTAAAGTATAAATCATAATTATTTGAAAAAAGATAATAATATTACATTATTTTCATAAAGTAAAAATGTGTAAAAATTTATTAAATATATTATTATTAAAATATTAAAAAAAAATTAGGAAAATTTTTATGAAAAAATATTTTTTGATGAAAAATGATTTCTGCTGTAAGAGGGTAATATAGTCGAATATTAATAAATGCATTTTCACTATATTTTTATGTAAAAACATTGAAAAATTTGTACTATAACTCCAAAAATATCATTAATAACAATTCATGAATATGATATATTTTTCTTAAGATATATTCTTCAGGTAATTCACATAAGAAAAAAATAAATTGAAAATAATCCAGAATAATGTTGATATTGTGAAATAAATCCTCACCACATTGGAAAAATTTGAATCATAAGTACCATAAAATAAACTAAATTAAAAAAATATTAAATACCATGAAGGTAAATATGGTCTTAATACATATTGTAAATTGGGTAGTATATATACCAAAAAATGAATCTAGTGGTGAAAATGGCATATGCCTCATAGAAGTAAATGTGAGATGAACAACCCTTAATTTGAGTCTGACTCATCACCTACATATTTCTATTCTTAAATAATAAAAATATATTATTTATTTAGTAAATTAAGACAAATTATATAATTTATTACTAATTTTAATACCATTAATACCTTGTTGTATGAAATTACATAATCAATTTAGCTTACATTAGATGTTTCCATGATATTTGACTTATGTGTCAAAAATTACTTCGGTAGGTTGAGTATTGGTATAAAATGTCAATATTTATACATATTCAGAATATTATTCATCAATTTATTATCATAATTAGAAATAAATTATTCTTTTAATACCACACATGAGTTAGTATTTTGAAAAATGATGTATTTTATGATTATAGGGACAGTAGACCATACGTAATCATGAGTAACATTTTCATTTTTAAACGATAATTATGGAAAGGTTGTGTGTAATATTTTATATTTATATAATGATAATAATATCATAAATATAATATAATTTCATCAAATATACTTATTTATTTAATCCATTTTGTTTGGGGAAAAATGAGTGTCACATCCCTTCATGAAAGTGGTAGTCCACTGATTGACGAACAACATTATCATCTTCCAGTGTGTGAAATGGTATCAAATAAAATGATATATTATGTTATAATAATGTAAAATATGTTATTAATATCAATATTATGTAATTTATATGACATATATTCTTTAGTTTTATCCTTATCATCTTTCAAGTAACGTGTTATTGAAAAAAAAACCAGATCGCTTCACAAGGTGGAAGTCTGCTGTACAAACGAGCGATGTTATCATATCCCCTATGGAATTAAAAGTAAAATGGAATATAATATATAATGGATACATAAGTATAATTAAAATATAAATAAAGTGTATATACATTATATCCTTCATCATACCTAATTGTGAGATGTGTTGATGGAAAACATGTCACATATGTTTATGAAACGGTAGTCCACCGTACACACGAGCGATTTTTTCATTTCCTATTTGTTTATTGTTGAGATAAATATAGGAAATTTACTTAACATAATAATATCTAAGTATATTGGTGATAATTTGGTTATTATATGATTATAAATTTATAATATTTTATAGTGGTGGTAGATGAAATAAAAAATGCGTCGTTAAAATTTTTACCTCTTCTCAGACCACTACTTTAAGACAATACCTAAAATATTATAAGAATGAAATTATGATCAAAAAAATGATTATAGTATTAGTGTTTGGAATTTTGGAAGTGATTCATAATGGGATTTTAATAAATAATTTATTTTTAATATGTTAATAATATAAGAGAGTGGGTGGATTTTTATAAGTGAGGTTAATTACAACATGGTAATTTTTAAAAAGAAAAAGGATTACCCATGGTTTTCAGATAGAAAAGATTCCTTAATTAATTTTTAAAGAGAATTATAAATTTTAATTTCTAAATATTTATTTCTAATGGGTATTGGAGAAGATTCAGGATATTTTAACACTAATATTTTTAGATTAACACCCAAATAATCAATTTTTACCATAACCAAGATAAATATTTTTAATGTTTTTACTAATCGTTATGGTAAACAGTTAATATGACCTAATAATACAATATTTATTATTTTTAATTCTAATATGAAATCAATTTTTTCAAGTTAAATTCATAGAATTTTTTTGATTCAATTTAATATTACACCAACTGATATTACGAAAAAAATTACATTTTAATGACAAAAGTCTCATAATTATAAAATGTTTTAATATAACAATTAAAAATTATATTTATTAAAATGAATTAAATTTTATTAATATACATATAATTGAACTAATTTTTTTTCTAAAACCACATAAAAATAAAATTTATCTTTTAAATGCTTTGAATCAAAAGGACATTTTCTAATAAAAACTTGTATTTTTCACTATTCAATAAAATATTTATCTTTTCAAAAAATTATAAAAAATTCACTAAAATATAATTTTTACAAGTATAATTTAAAAGTTATTTTTTAAAATTTTTTATATTATTTTTAAAAAATAATTATTAATTTTATGAGAAAATCAAGAGTAGTTTTCCTTTTAGAAAAAGTAATTTTTCGAATAAAAATATTTTTTACAAATGGTTATTCTTTTATTTATTATAATTATATTAAAATTGAATTTTTTTTATAGATGTATAAACCATATAATTTTCAAAATTTAGTTATTCATATTCATACCCACTACATAATGTCTAGGTTATAATGTTCATTTTTAAATAATAATATTTTAATAGACTATCGACTTTCATTTAAACCCCGTGTTACGTGCATCAGATGTTATCAGTGATATAACAACCCTACTATTTAATTCACATTAATAACAAATTTATTACATGAAATTACACATAATACATCCCTGAATATTGAAAAGTATATTTTATTTGGGATTTATTAACATTAAATCACAATTTAAAACAATAAATAAAACATCATTTATGATGACCTCTTTAAAATGTCCAAAAAATTCCTTCATTCTTAATAATTCATGGGATAACCTGTGGATATACATAAAAAATGGGGGACCTATAAATCCCACAAATGGAAGAAACGTGTAATAACATTAAAATAATGTTACATTTTAGAACATAAGAATATGAAATGGATTATAAACAGAAAATTAATAATAAGGCATGTTATAGTATGATAGTCATAAAATGGGAAATGTGGCATCAACTTAAAACACTACATCATAAACACATTTGAAGGAAAAACTAATAATAAATCTTGGTGGAAGAATTCCCATATAGGAATAAAGATTACTCTATGTCCCAACATGAAATATTAGGAGAATAAACCTTAACCAATGCACTATAGCTCTATATAATTCTGAGCACACCCACATATTTCATTTCATTCTTATGCTTAACTGAAAAACACTGATAAAGAAATATGGATTCATTCATCATCATAATTTATAAAATTATCACTAAGTGTAGAATAAATATATTTATGTACCATATTAAATAACTATAAGTCTATAAAGTTGAACACTCTTGATAGGAAATGGGTATGGTATTCACTACACAATTTTTTGGCCATAGATTCATGTGGTCAAATTTTTACAGCATAATGGGGGAACATAAATGTTTATGGGAGGGATTAATAAGATCGATAAGGGTATCCAATCATTTATACTTAATAATTGAAGTATGCGGCATGTTAAAAACACACCCCAATAAAGGTAATTGAAATTAAAAGGATAAAAATGAATAATACTCTTGAATAAATGGAAGAAAGAGAGGACATGTTATGAAATTTTAATAGCATAACAATGTTATTAAAGAATTAAGAAAAAGGGTTGATTATAGAAAGAGGGTTATATCATAATTTTCCATCATTGAAATGTAATAGTGACATGTAAATACATATACAAACATTTTTAATTGGAAATAGAAGTAATAACATAATAAAGAAACATAAATAGACAAGATAAAGGAAATATCCCTTACCCTGAGATCATGAGACCAAAAGTTTGAAATGGTCTTCTTGAGTGATTGGGGGAACCTAGGTAGATTATAGAGTGATTATTTTAGAATAAGGACGTTTTATAGGGGTCTTTAGTGAAGATAAATGGGTGCATTAGTGTGTTTATATAAGAAAATATAGGGGAATTGTTTAATATTTCACAATCTTAGGATTGATAATCAATATAATTAAATTGTCAAAAAGTAAAAAATTCCCATGGGTTTCGAAATTTGTTTGTGCCAAAGGACAATGTTTTTCAATATTTTTTTAGAAAATGGGCCAAAATTATTAAAATAATGTTTTTACTTATGTGAAGGTGAATCACACTCTTATAGTAATGAATTAAAAAAATTAAATATAGTATATGTCATGAAGGATTCATAGAGGATTTATGAAGTTAATCAAACAAACTTAAAATCACATTAATTTAAGGGAAAAAATATTTTTTTCTATTATACCAGTTAAAATATTTATTACATCATTTTTTGGTAATTATGATGCCATTAAACACAGAGTATATTTATGCAGTATTTAGTTTTGACCTGAAATTTTGACTTTGTTAGAAAATTGTGAAAAATTATGAATTGGATAATTTTAACATCCTTATTTCAAAAATAATATTAATTTTATATAAATAATTTTCTAAATATGTCAATATTTTATTTTAAATTAAAAATTAAAATTTATTAAAAATGACGGGTTTTTAACAATAACAATTTTTAACCCTTATAAAAATTAATTTTGACTTCATAAAAATTGTATGATAATTAAAATTAAAATTATTTTTTTTTATAATAAAATTATTAAAAAATTTCTACATTTCAAAAAACTATTAATACATCATAATTGATTTCTTGATTTAATTTTAATATTAACCAAAAAAACATTTTTCCTTTATTGAATAAAAATAAAAAAAATTATGAAGTTCAATAAGAAATAAATATAAAAATTATTCTATTGGAAATAGTGTGATGATATTCATATCATTATATTCTTGATACATATCCATTTAATACTCCAAAAAGCTCATTATGTGTAAGGTGCACGATGGTGATGTTTATAAGTAGTGGTTCGACATAAATGGTTTAGGCTATAATATAGATGATCATGAAAATCTCCTATAAACTGCATCTCTCGTGAATATGTTATTGGATCTCAGTTTTGTCTTAGTGATAGTAAAATCCTAGATATTCTATCTACCTCGTATGATCCGATAAATTGGCTTTATAGGGTACAATCATATTTCTCGAGGCTATTACTTCCTTTTTCTCTGTCAATTTGATTTGCTAAAACCCTATATTTAAAGTAATGATATGATCACTATTAAATTTCTATATTATAAATGGTATATATACTTAACTGTTTTTTAAATTTTTGACAGGATATAACCAAACAAGTTCGTGTGTTTTTTATATCCATATTACACAATGGGATATTAAATCAAAAGGGGAACTTTATTTATAATAGTTCGAGTCATTAGAATCACCCCCTCTAGAAATTTCACCCTTGAATTTTTTTTAAACCCTTAATATATATAATGTAAATTTTGTTTCATCACCTCATATGGTTCCTACAATTCTTCTTCAAACAAGTTGTTTTTTCACAACACCTTTACAAGGGGAATTGTTTTATTTCATAGAACATTGTCTATAACAGCTAAAATCTTCATCAGTTGCTCCTCATAAAAAATATCATTATCTAATGGTACCAACTTTGGATAGAGTATATATAAGGGGTCTGGTATGTACTTCCTCAAGAGGTATACATATAATACATCATGTTCTTTAGAAGGTTATGTGGGAGTGCATGTCGATAGGACACTGTTCTAAAGAGATCCAGGATATCAAAGGGGATGATAGATCAAAGTTTGAGCTTTCCCTTCCTACCAAATATCACAAATTTATTTAATAGAGACATGTGAAGGATTACCATTAATCCAAAATCAAACTCTTGGGCTTATTGATGATTTTCATCATAACTCTTCTATCAACTCTGAGAAGCATTAATATTTTTCTGAATGATCTTAACCTTCTCCAACGTTTCCTCGACCATTTTTTGACTTGTAGTTTTTATCCCCAACTTAATCACAGCATGTGTGTGTTCTAAAAATATTCTTATAATGATCTTCATAGGAATCCATTTGGATGATAGATTGGAAACTGTTTATGTAAGGAAACTCTACCATAGGAAGATATTGATCACATCCTACTTTGAAGTCAATTGAACATGCTGTCAACTTGTCCTCGGGTGTCTGTATAGTCCACTCATATTGGAAATCCGTTTGAGGGTGATAGAATGTTCTAATGTTAAAATTATTATACATATCATGTTGGAGACTCTTTCAGAACATAGTGGGAAATATTATATCTCGATCAGATACAATCCATAGTGTTACTCCATGAAACCAAAAAATATATATGATGTATATATGTGCATGTTTGTCTAGTGAGAACTCATCTCTAATGGAAATGAATTATAATGTTATTATAAGATGATCCACCAAAACCTAGATAGAATTATTCACTCTTGATGTCTTTAGATTACCAGTTATTTGAGGCTACTGACCGCCCGAACTGTTGATGATACAACTTAAGGGGATACTAATGAGATGAATAAGGACTAGAAAGGGGAGAGGCTTTTTTTGAGGATGTGCGATGGGACAAGGTTGGACATCTTCCTGGGAAGTAGCATGATAAATGTCCCCTTTTTTAATCTCATCATAAAATATCATCACTTCCAAAACACATGGCTCTTCTAATTCACTCAGATGAATAAATGATGGAGAAATTATTAGTCATTAAGGTGTCTCTTGATGTGTTCAACCAAATGATGGGAATATTTCTTAGAGTGAAAAATAAAAAGGGTCTGGGTAAATGAATTGATAGAAATAATGCTATATTTATTATAGGATTCAGCATGGAGAAGATTTACATAGAATAATACATGTAGTCTTGGGAATACATGGCAAAACATTATGAAGACATCTTGATGGATGATCTTGTCACTCAACTAAATTATACTCCCTTGATACTATTTAGGGAGTCTGGTTCCAATTGTCTCAAACTGTTCATCAATAAAAATGTAATATATTTTGGGGTTTAAACATTCTTTCAATTAGGGTTCTCACTTTCCCCTTAATAGTGTTTGGAAATAAAAAATGTTATATAGGTTCCTTTGGAAGACTAATTAAAATTTCTATGGTGATGTTCTCTCATTTTCTTAGTGGTGGGGGTAATGATTTCATCATCCATTCATATTTTTCCTTCCTTATTTTACATGATGACATAAAATACATCTTGATATATATTGTGCAATCTCATTCTTCATATTCTCCCACCAATAGTGTTCTCAGAGATCTGGATATCTCATTTTCTTCCCTAGTGGATAGTGAGGGTAAAATTATGTGCATCATCCAATAGATCCTTTAACTCAGGATTTGTTGGTACACATAGTATTAACCCAAATCTCACTACTCATACTTTATTAAAATTGAACTCTAATTATTTACCTTTTCTTAGAGTTTCTAAATTCTTTTTAATTCACACATAAACCCTTTGATCATCATTTAACCTCTCCAGAATAAATGGTTGAGAAATCACGTGTGAAATGATTAATGATGTTCCTTCCTTTAGGATACCAATGTTAATAAATTTAAAATCTATGGAGATTGTATCATTATCAATTAAAATCAATTACATAATTGATAGATCATTTAAACTTAAATAATATTCCACTTTTTTCTTTCCCTGGATAGTAGTGGATAGAGTATTCATAGTCTTTGATCATCTCTAACCATCTTCAATGGTTCATATTAAGAACTTTTCATGTGAATATGTACTTGATACTTTTGTGTCCTGTATATATTTCAATATTCTCCTGAAAGAGATAATTTAAAAAAAAATCATTTGAATATCAGTACATACAACTCTAGATCATGCGTTGGGTTGTTAAGTTTGGGAATTCTCATCTTTCATGAATCATAGGCTATGAATTTGTCATTTTTCAACAACACACATCTCAATCCCTTCATCAAAGTATCAATTAATACCATGGAATGTTTTCCACTTGTGGTTAGTGTGAGAAAATGTACAGTGAGAAGCCTAATTTTCTACTCCTTGAGTCATTTATCAAAATTATCAATACAATTAAACTTATCCCCCTTCTGAGCATTCTTGGTAAGAGGGTTTTAAAATCACAAGAACTTTCTCACAAATCTATGATAATCCCAACTAACCCAGGGAAATTGTGCATATTTTTCATATATGTTGGCCTCATTCATCTTTTAATTGGATCAATATTTGAAGGGTCTATATATTTTCAATTTATTATGATGATATCTTCCATGAAATAGACTTCATCCTTCCAAAAATCACCTTATATATACTTGGAATAATGCTTCTCCCTTCTTATAGTATCTACCACCGTACTCAAATACTCCTCATGATCCTCATTTCTGTTGGATTATATTAGAATATCATCTATAAGGACTACAAAAAATATAAATATATAATCTCTAAAGATACTATTTATCATGTCCATGATTATTTATATAGAATTAGTGAGTCTGAAAAGAATCACTATAAAATCATAGTTCCTGTAACTTGTATGAAAAGTAGTATTTGGGAAATCCTCCATCTTCACCCTCACTTGGAAATATACTGAACATAGATTAACACTGCAGAAGTGTTGTGCACCATGTAACTAATTGATGAAGTCATCAACACAAGGGAGATAACAGTTGATTATTATTGTGGTCTTATTAAGCTCATGATAAACTATAAAAAGGTGGATTGAACCTTCCTTATTCAGGATTAAGTAGATTGGTTCACCCCATGGTAAGACACTTGTGGATATGAACCCTTTATCCACTTTATTATGTTGTTTTTTATCTTCTCATGTTCTACAATAACCAATCTATATAGAATCTTGGATAATGGTAACATCCTATGTGTAAGCTAGATTGAAAATTCAACATCTAGGCTAGGAAGAAGACCAAGAAATTCCTTGGGAAACACATCATCATATTCAATAAAAATGAGAGTTTATTCTAGGATGATATGTTCCTTTCACTCAATAATTTTATCTAGATACACATTCTCATGGAACAATAATATCCATGCACTATATTTTGGTACTGAAGAAAATCCATCATCATACTTTTACATGTACATAATCAGGGTCCAATTCATAATAAAATGATTGATTTCCTTCTCATAGAGACTAAATTTTTTTCTATATAGAGATATCCAATACATACCTATAATTGAATCATATTCCAAAAAAGGGAGTATGGAAGGATTTTTTGGGATGTTCTTCCCACAAATTGTGACATGGGAGGTGTTATATACATGGGATTCAATAATTGTCCCATTTTCCATTTTCAACAACAACTCCACTTCCATTATTTTTTGCGGTGTTTGAATTGTTATATTAAAATTCCGTGATATGAAGGAATCCATAGAATTAGAATAGAAAAGATCGTTCACTATATTTGATTGAATAAATAGAGAACCTATCACAACTCTGTTGTTAGAATCCACCTCTGAGGTTGTGATAGAAAAATTTATTCCTTGGTGTTGTATAGGTTTTTGGTTATCTCCTAAAACCCTTGGCTTAGTGCATTGGGTTTTAACGTTTCATGGATCCTTATAGTTGTAACGATGAACAATGAGATGAGGTTTGAACAAAGAATTCCTTTACCGCATCGCATTAGTAGGTTTATCCTATCGACGATCATTTTTTAGGTTCCCTTAAATACAACATCTAAAGCATAACCTCATCCCACTTAGGAAATTTTTTGGGTGCTTCTTTCTGCACCTTTGACAAGTGAGTTGTTAAAATTTCATGGAACTATTAGATTTCTGCATAAGAACTCTAGAATTAAACTCCTCTTTATGATCCTTATAATTTTGACACCATTGATATTTTCCAATTCATATTTTTACATCGAGGGTACATCGAGCAGTATCCTCAATTCTATCAAATACGTGAATCCCCATGGATTTTCATAGGCTAGTTTTTAACTTACTGAAGAAGCGATCAACCTTGAATTTTGGGGTAATAACAAACATGTTGGCATATTTTGAATGTATTGTGAGGTTTTCCTTATAAACTCGATAGATTAATCATTATTATTCTGGAGGGAAATGAAATACTATTATATTTTATGGAAAGTGTGAGTAAAATAATTATTTAATTTTTTCTAGAATTCCATCCACCCTATAACTTTGATCGATTCGTTGGGATTTTTATTCTTGATCAATGTTCACCACTGATTATCTTTTCCCATCATATGATAAAATTCCAAAAGAACCTTATCTTACATAAAATAATGAAGGATGGAGTAGATCTTATCAATGGAGATGATCCATTTAAAATTAGAGGCCTCGGTTATATAAAGGTCTCAAACAATTCTTGTTCTCTCTTAGGAGGATTTGGACACTCCTACTGATCCAAAATTCTATTCAGAACCTATGTTAGATGACAAATTATCATCAAGAAGTTCACTATTTCAATTCTTATCAGGTTGGGTATCTCATTGGGGTAGTCATCACATTGACCTTCACATTTATTATATATCTGATTATTCCTATTTCCGAATATTGAATAGAATAAAGGGAAAATTATGGATGAGTATTTTAAACTATTAATCACGTAATGGGTAATCCAGTGACACTAAATTCATAAAACATAAATTACATTTTATTTCCATAACATAATAATTTCAAGGATCCAATCTATGTTATCCATGGACTATTTTCTAACATAAACTCATATGGGAATTTTTTTTCCACTAATAATGGTTTGTAATGAGGATATATATTTACTAAATAATATTTTCAATGATTTTCAAAATAGGTGTGTAGTAAGGCAGTTGTCATGCACCAGGTTTCCCTGAGTTAGGCCCAAGACACCATGTCAGTCTTGTTACACATAGGTATATCTATTCCAGAACTGAATCCACATGTAAAATCATTAGAAGGGTGTACTTTCATGATAAAATACATAATATATACCTACCAAAATTTTGGTATGTTTTCTTATAATTTTCCACATCCCTAAATATGTCATATAGAGTTTTCTAATCTTAATCCGAAAAATAACTAAACTTTTCCTCTGATTACAAATGTTACAACACTACTCTTTTATTCAATTAATACATGGTTGATTACATCAAATAACACTTAATACAACATGGATGATCAATTAGTATAGTTTATTTGGGAATCAAAAATGCTACATCACAATTTAAAAGAATACATACTTCATCATTATTGAAAATGCCATTAACATGATTAAAATAGTACATTGTAAGTAATAATGCCTAGGATAACATGGGGAAATACATAAGAAATGGGTGAAATATAAATCCCAATAGTGAAATAATATTTGAATAAAATTAAGGTAATGATAATTTTTAGAAAATATGAATATAAAATTGATTATAAAAAGGATGACGAAAAACAAGGCATGATATTGTATGATAGTCATAACATGGGAAACGTGGAATCAACTTAAAACACTACATTATAAAAATAGTTAAAGGATAAACCTTAGAGAAATAATGGTGAAAAATTAACAAAAATTAATCAGGTTCCCTCCTTATACCAATGTGATTTATCATGATACTAAACATTTCCCAATGTATCATAGCGCTATATATTTCAGGGCACACTCATTACTTTCATTTTTTTCTCATGTTTGTGTGGGACACATTGATAATAAAATATGGATTCATTCATTATAATAATTATTCCATGATAACATAGTGTGAAATAAATAAATATATGTACCATGTAATATGAGTATATATGTATAATGTTAAATACTCTTGATAAGAAATGGGTATGATATTTACTACACAATTGTTTTGGCCTAGATTCTTGTGGTGAAATTTTGGAATCATAGTGTGGTAACATAACTGATCACAGGAGGGCCAAAAGAGAGAAAAAAATATCTCTAATAATTTATAAATAAAATTAAAAGTATTATTAATGAGTAGAAACACACCCTAACATGGGTAATTAAAAATAAAAGGGCATAAAATGATGAATATTCTTGAATAAAGGGAAGAAAGAGATGACCTCTAATCAAAATTTCACAAACATAATGATGTTATTTAAGAATTAATAAAACTTGTTGATGAAAGTGATAAGGGTATATAATTATTAAGAGATAAATTTGTAGTAATTGGGAAATGTAATGACATGTCCCAACATAAGTATTTGGAAATAGAAGGCATGTAATAATAAAGAGACTTGAATAAAGGGGAGAAAAGAATGAACCCTTACCTTTAGAGTATGGACCCAAAATCATGAAATCAGAATCTTGAGAGCTTGCGGGGAAGCTTGGGATGACTCTAGATAGAAGAGGGTAGAATAATAATTTTATCCAAGGATGTAAATTGAAGATAAATGGGTGTTTCGGTGGGTTTATATAATAAAAGAGAGTAGAATTCCATAATATTTCACAAACAGAGGTTTTTGACTCTATATAGAAAAATAACCCAAACCATAACCATTAACATGGTTTTCACATGGTTTTAGAAAAAAGGAGAGTGTTTTCATTATTTTATTATAAAAATTACTGAAATTATTAAAATAATTTCCTTGCTTATGTGGAGGTAAGTCCCACTCATAATGAAATGAAATTAAAATCTTAAACATTCTTATATGTTTTGGGGGATATAATAAGGCTTTATAAAATTGATAAAATAGACATAAAATAAAATTATCTTAAGGATAAAACATATTTTTTTATTATTCCCATTATATTATTTATATAATTAATTTGGGTTCATTATGATATCATAAAATAGAATGTATTTTTATACTGAATTAAAATCTCACATAAAAATTTGATTATCTCATAAAATTATAAAAAATTAACCATTGTATAGTTTTGACATCCTAATTATAGAAATAATATTCATTTTTTCTAAATAATTTTCTAAATATCAAAACTTTCATTTTTAAAATAAAAATAGTCATTTATTGAAAATAACTAGTTTTTATTAAAATGTTGTTTTTAACACTTATAAAAATTAAATTTGAGTTTATAAAAATTATATTAACATTTATATTTAATAAATATTATTTATAAATAAAATTTTATTATAAAATTATTTATTTTTAAAAAACCAATATTTCATAAAAATATATTTTTAATTGTATTTGAATATTAACTAAAATTAATATTTTCTCTTTATTGAATAAAAAATAAAAAACATTTAGGAAGGAAAAAATAAGATATAAATATAACAATTATTCTATTGAAATTAGAGTGTACCTATTCATATCATTATAGTCTTTATGCATAACCTTTTAATATATATGAAAATTCCATAAGTGTAAGGTGCACGACAATGAGAATTAAATGTAGGGGTTCAACATACATGGGTTGGGACATAATCTTGATGAGCTTGAACTTATGTTGTAAATGGTTTTTATCATGCATATGTTTTTGGATATTTTCTTGGGATTGATCAGGGGTAACTTCTAGATATGATATCTCCCTTGGAAGATTTGATAAATGGTTTTTATAGGGTACAATTCAAATTTTTGAGGCCATTACTGTTTTTTTAGTGTCAATTGGTATTGTTAAAACCCTATATTTAAACTAATCATAAGATCATTGTTCAACAGGTATATTGTTAAAGGTAAATATACATAATGATATTCTAAATATTATAGTATAAACCAAATAAGTTCAGATGTATTCTATATCCATATTAAATAATGAGACATTAAATCAAAAGTGGAATTTTATTTATAACAGTTCGGGTTGTTGTAGGAGAGATTAATTATGTTTTAAAATAAATTTTTCATAAATTATTTGGATGTTAAATTATAGTATATTATTGGTTTTTTATATCATATATGATATCAAATATGATGTTAATTTTTTAAACTATCATAGTGTTACACCCATGATATAGTTTGTGGGGATATCAATGAAGTATCACCCATTAGTCTATGGGAATATCCAATAAGGTACACCCTTTAGTGTTTGTTATTATTAAAGAAGATTCACCCTTTAGTTTACGATAATGTATATGATGCATCATTTTATACAATATTGAAATAAATAAAACATTACCCAATGCATTGGATTGTCATATAGAACTGCACCCATCATCATCCACACAAATGAGTGCCATTTGAAATCAATGTTGTCATCATATTAAAAAGAAAAAAAAGTTAAAATAGGATTCATATCATTTTCAGAAAGGAATCACATTAAGGATCATTCATAAATCAAAAAATAATTATAAAAGTATAATCCCATGTAATATAAACTGACATCCAATTATATTAATTATCTTTATATGTAAATAATATTCAATCAAGATAAAACATATACCACTGACACTTTATATATATAGTATATATGGTTAAGTCAGTAATTTTACAAATCAATTGATACATGATATCTAAGTGAAATCCTTAAAATTAAATTATTCCAAAATATGTTATTCATTGGAGAAATTCTTTGGAATAAAAATTAGGTTTAAGTACAACTAATGACTAGGAATGAAAAAGATAGTAGTGGATTACATGTATTATTGAAAAGAACTTTTTAGAATCCATCCATAAAAATAAGGTGGTTTTTATTTTTTTAAAAATATCCTTGATCAATAATATGATGTGTCAAAGTATAATGACTAGTTAAAAAGAACATATGTAATTGAAAAACAAATTTACAAATACCAAATATTTATGTTTTTCTAAATTATTTTAAATAAAATATTTTATAAGACAACGTGAAACATAATATATTTTAAAAACCTTTTATATGTATTTATAAATCGTAATATAATAGGAAAAGGGGGGATATAATGACATTTTTACACATTATAATAAAAAATATATTACTTTAAAATTATGGAAAAAATACCCCATATAAAAACATTAAAAAATATTTAAATATGCTAAAATAAGGAAATGTAGGGGAATATAAGTATAACCAATTATTTAATCATAGACAAGGATAACTTAAAAATAATCTAATGAATGTAGATATGAATAAATATAGGTTCCATATAGAAAAAAGATATGAGGATGGTTTCACTTATTGGAAACACTTCATATAAAAAAATTAGTCAAGGGGTAATGAAATTTATAGTGGGAATTTAAAACCCCATTAATATCAAAAGAAAATTTTTCAGATTTTTAAAATGGAATCAAACCGCCTATATGAATTATCTTATTTAAACAATCATTATTTGAAAACATGATTAATATCAAAACTATTACAGTGTGAGTAACATTGTAATCGAAACTCATTTCAAATTTTGTTACATTCGAATAAACATCCATTTAAATAAAGTAAATGATATGTCTCTTCAAGAACCATATATTATAAGATATATTAAAATAATTTCATTATGAAGAAATCATACCGTATTAAATATATGATGGTGAAAAATATGAAATATGTCTCCAGAAATGAAATTTGGGAAATGGAACCAATTTCCCAGTATTCATACTTAGTCAAATTTACTTTGGCCTCATATATGAAAAGAATAAATATCTTAATAACATATTTATGAATTCTATTGATATTCAAAACCAATTATAAAATTCATTTATAATCAATATTTATATTTATATTGGTCAGTTATTATCTATTTTTAATACCTCTTTTGGGTATTAATGATTGTTTTCAACTAGTATCCAAAAAGTGGTGTGGTTATTTGTTATTATCCCATGTTTTTTCATTAAAATATTATAAATGTTATTGGAATTGATAATTTATAGTTATTTATACTTTTATAATTTCATTATATGTGATTTTTTGTTATGATCCTTAATGATGAATTAGATAATGGTCATGTCTTGATAGTTCGATGTGTGTCTCATTAAATAATTAGTTAAATTTTTAGATTACTTTTATTGAATAAAAAATTAATATTTTGTTATTTATATCATATATTAAAATAAATTATATTTTCAACATCTTCTGAATTTATGTCATATTTATTTAAATTTCATCTCTTAGAAAACATATTATACACCCAACCCCAAATCAAAGTGAACCATAATATAATATACCATTATAACATGGACATTAAATTGGTGATGATGAATTGTAAAAAAAAAATTATTAAATATATATTTTCTTCCAAATTAGAAAATAAATTCATTGGTTATAAATTCATTACAAATGAGTATAAAAATCATATAAAGGTAAAATAAATGTTTTGTGAAAAAATATATTTTTATGCACATAATGTACATTTTTCGTAGAGATCAAAATTAATTACTATTAGTGAATTATTTTGATATTTATATATTAAATTATTTAAAAACATTATCATTAATAATCTAATAATTTTTTATAATAATTATATAAGATTAAATGATGTTTTATTCATCAAAATTGTATTTTTGTAGAAAAATTGGTTCATCGTTTTTTGTGAATATGAATTAAAATTAATTTCTAAAACATTTTAAATTTTTTTTAAAAAAAATTAATTAATAACTTTAATTAATAATTTCAAAATTAACGTATAGTGAATTTTTTAGAATTTTCAGAAAATATTAATTTTTTGATGAATACTAAACATTTTAAGTTATAATAAAAATCATTTTTTCAATTAAATAATTTAAAGAGTTTGCTTCGTTTTTATGTTTTATTAAATTTAAAAAAAATTCAAATATATGATTATTATTTTATTTAGGTTATTAGAGTTGACCTTATGTTAACATTATAGATAATAACTTTTTGTACTTATGGAATAATTCCATTGGGAAAATGCATTTTCATCACACTTGAGGGTTTGATTTTTAAATAAAATTTACCACTTATGTGGTTTTAATTTTTTATGATAGATTAAATTTTATATATTATAATATTTAATATTTGGTAATCTGTTCAATATGATGATTGACCATAATGAATAGTAATAAAAAGTATAAATGGTTAACCTAATTAAGGTTAAAATTAGTTTATTAGGGGTTAAACCCACACATATGGGAATTTTCTCTAATTAATATTTTATAAATCCTATGGTAATTACTTATTTAGTTTTTATAATATCCCATATTTTAATATATTTACCTTTTAATGAATTTTTTTAATGACTTTATCATTATGTATTCTTTTATAAAAGTTTGAAGTGAGTCTCATCCCATAATTATAAAATGATACCTCCACTCATATACTCTTCAATCCTTATGATCCATTGTTTTATCCAATAATTACAATAATACTATCCAATCCCATCTAAATATGAAATATAATCTATGATATATTTATAAAAACATCCTATAAATTTATTTTTTATAAATCTAAAGAGGATCGAGGAAAAAGTTATATAATCCTTATCAATAGATCTTCATTTTATTTCTTACTCCACCACCTAAAACCTTATACATGTATGATAAAATAATAAAAATATTATATTCAATATAATTATATGTAATTATTTTAATTTAAAAACCAATATCCATCCTCACTTTCATCAAATGGGAAATTGAACTATCGATCATGTGTACGATAGACTACCACCTTGTGGAGTAATGTAATTCATTTTCCATAATCACCTCTCATAGATGGATATTATTATTGATTAAATGAATATATATTATATTAAATACATACTTATACATATTTAATTATAACATCACATATAACTTCTTACCATTCAATCATTTAGAAATAGATAACATCGCTCGTG
The DNA here is from genome assembly GCA_963277665.1 of Viscum album. NCBI lineage: Eukaryota > Viridiplantae > Streptophyta > Magnoliopsida > Santalales > Viscaceae > Viscum > Viscum album. The sequence continues at coordinate 979,468,827 of OY728146.1, forward strand.
TGTATGTGTGGACTTCTTCCACATTGATTTGTAGTGATTATTTATTTTCATTTTCTCTTTTCATGGATTCTAATATATATTTATTTGATTAATATATTTTATTTATATAATATAATAATTATTTAGAAAATTCTAATTATTATAAACCTTTATTTTATTCAATCTATCAAAAAAACAGCATGCACACGTACGTAAAACATACTGTCACCATGAATGGGGAAATTCATGTTAAAATTTATAATTTTTTTTGGATGAATTAGGATATGTATAATATATATATAATTATATGATATTTATATCTTTATTATTTCTCTTGAGATTATTTAACTATGAAATATTTTAACAAATTCCAATAAAGTTAATAAGACTATAATTGAATAGTAGGTGCATCTTCTTTGTATCTAAACGACCCATGATTAAATCTTGGTAGATGTTAATTTCTAGGTTACTATATTATTTCTAGTGTACATAAAATAGTAATTACTATGATGTAATATATCGTCCAAAAGTATTCATCATATTTGGGCCTCTAGGCCTCCTATTTGTGCATATGGGTCTTTGAACTTTTAGGCCACCACAGGCCTTCGAGCCATAGAGCTTATAATCCAAAATAGGCCATTGGCCCACTAGGAATCCTGGGAATAAAGGAATAGATAAAGAGAAAGAAAATAACATAAATGAATTCCCTATATAGATATTCAGATCATGTATCATCGACAAAAGTAGAGCAATTTGGATTGGAAGGACAAGATAGTATGAAAATTTTCATCAATACTATGCATTATGCATCTATACCAGGGGAAGTGATAGTTGATCTGATATTCAAGGTGGGTAGATAGACACCATAAATGATATAGATTCTGGGGTGGGTTTTTTCTTGTGTGGTTAGGTCTTGGGACTTCGGTTCCTTAATTAGGCATTTTTCCTTCGGCCTTCTGTGTATGTAATGAGCCATGTGCCACTAGAACTATTGTTCATGTAAGGGTTCCACTAACCCATATAAGAGGTATTATGGAAAAATAAATAAATAACACAATGTCCATTAGGCTGGGATGACCACCACCACCCCTATATTCATTTACCAATTTCATTATTGACATATGAACTGAATGTCATCATAGTTTCAAAGATCAACTTAATTAATTTTGAAAATAAATATAAAAAATTATTTAATAAAATATAAGGAATAATAATCAAGAGATGGTTTCTTAAGAATCCAGGTAATTAACATAATTATTTTTATTCTAGAAGATAAAAAGCGTACATGATGAGTAACAACTGTGTAAAGGAATTTAGTCTAAATTTACTAAAATTGAATAATATTTTAATGTTATGAACAATTTTTTTATTGGTGTATATAATTGTATTTTAAAATTAATATAATGAGTCCTATATAATTCTTTTTATTTTATGTTTCCATTAAAATTTTTTCATTCATGGGGATTTGACATGAATATTACCAAGTGGAAAGGGGTTTTGTAACTGAATTTCTTATAATTAAGTCATATTACTTTTTATTTGTATTTGATACTATAATATTATTTTTTAAATATATTTTATTATTTTGTGTTTTAATTTTAATTTTATATGTGAATTAACATTTTATAAATGTAATCAATTCATTGATTAGTCCTCACTTCAATAGTGTTATCCATATAAGGGGTTTCTCCTTAATTTTAACTCAATTAAGGCATGTTTTGTATTTTAGACCTATTTATTTTTATGAGGAGAATATAATTCCCTTTTAAGATATTAGATTAGGAATTAATTTTTATTCATGGGATTTAATATTCTTTTTGGTTATGTATCTTTCGTTGGGGTTATGATTAAAAAGTTAATAGTGTGGTAAGGTTTTATTACACAATTTCATTATTATTTAAGTTTTTTATGTTTATGTCCCCATTGGGGGAGTTATTTTATATTTATTCATTAAACCCAATATATTTTCATCTTATATAGTTATTTTGAAAATTACATTTTTTCCTTTTATTTTCCTCATTTAAGTACTCAATTTTTCATTATTTATGAATTTGTTTCTATTCACAATTTAATTGAGATTTTTTCTTAAATATACATGTAATCTAAAAATATTTTCATTAAATTATTTAACATTATCCATAGATTTATTAATTTAAATATTACCTTTGTTTCACTTATACAAAATTTATTAAAAACAATCTACCTACATTTTTTAAATGATGCACTTTTGACTTTTAATATAAACATGTAAATAGAATTAATGCTTTAAAATACTTGATATGAATTGAATTTCTTGCCTCATGAAAACCAAAGGATTTAATTAATACATTTCATATTTCAATAATTCTTTTAAAATGATTATTTTTATAAAATATTATATGAAATTATTGTTTTTAAAACTAGTTTCAATGTAAAAAATGGTAATTTTCTCAAGAAGGTTTTTAATGATAGTTTTTTTTGTATTTTAATTAATAAATGACAACAAAAGTTTATTTTAGTTAAGATACCATAGGGATATGTTCTAATTAGTCCATCCTTATTCATTCTGTTGACGGTTTGTGATTAGTTTGATTACATGAAATATTTACATTTCTTACGCTATGTTTTCAATATGAATGATTATTATATGTTGTATTATTATTCCCCCCATTCATATAATGAATTCATTGGACTTAGTAAGTGATGGTAAAGGCCAAATATATTTCCTCTATGAATCAGTAGACCTCATGAGAAAAAACTTTCTTTGGTATTTGGATGAGGCCTTACCCATTTTCGTATAATTTCATTTCACAAGGCCTTGATAATAGGGTTATATGTTTAACTTTATGAATTGAAACATTATAAAATTAGGTATTAGCGTCCATGTGATTGTGAGAATATTTATGATTTCCTTTTATATGTTTCATGGTCATGTGATTATTTATTTGACATTGTTTGATATTGATTTATTCCTATAATAACATTCTTCCTACTCATCTTATTAATTAAATGGAATGTGCTTTAAGTTATTCACCATGAAATATTGATTATCCATTATTTACTCATGATAGATTCCATTGAACCAAAACCTTATTGGGAATTTCATATCACCCATTATCTTATCTATATCCCCATGGATATAAATAATGATTCCATGAATGAGTTCAAGTATATATAATATTTTATTTTCAAAATGTTTTAATTTATGTTTTCATATATAATGATGGACTCATGTAAGTATCTAGTTTAATAAGACTACTAAATTATTTAGTATTTGGGATGTGATATCAGGTGTCTTATTTTAATGTCATAAAGTAAGAACTAACTCCTGAAAAATAGAGTTAGGGACTTTATAGTTGATATTAGAGAAATCATAGAGTAAACATTATGAAGTGGATTTATAAAAACACAAGATAGAAATTGTAACACTGTTATTGGATTTGAGGATAAGCATATGTATAAGATAACATCCTAATGTTTTTTAAAGGTATAAGTTTTTTTTTCTTAGGAATACCTAACATTAAAGATAATAAAATGGATGTGGTTTGGAATAGATGTATGTAGGAGTAAAATCACTTCAGAGAATTTGTTTGAGTATATCTAGACGGTGATTTTTTTAAAAAACATCTATTCCATCACTGGGAACCTTGTTTGAAACTTCCAGGATATATTTTTTGGTTAATACATATTTTCCTTATAAACCATCATGATGAATTTTAATAGATGGTGATAGTGAATGATCAAGTATAATCATAAGAAGTCAAATATTGAAAATAATGTGTCATGATTTATACATCCTATTAAAGAAAATATGGGTTTCCACTATGATTATTATTCCTCAAACAATTTTTTCTAGTTTTATTCAATGGATAACATCAAAAGGACATGTATTGACATTTAATGTGAAATAAAATGTATTTATTATAAGAAACCAAATGGTATTATTACTCGAGTGAAAGATAAAATGATCATTTGTAATAAATTATCTTGATATATGATTAACAACCTAAATATTTACCAACTATTGAACTCGCCAAAGTAGTGAAGAATAAATTTTATTGGGATATTTAATGTTTAAATCCATGGAGAGAATAAGGCTCAAAATCCCTTATGTCAGAAATGTGGAAAAACACTCACAATAAGATGTATCAAAGGAATAATAAAATGTGTTTTTTATAAGATGGAAATAAAGAGATGAATTTTGGAGGATAAATAATGACTACTATGCAAGGAAATTAATTTCCTCCAAAGGATTCATTTATTGTTCATTTTCATAAATTAGGGTAACCTAAGAATTATTATAGTCAATTCCCTCTTCAAAATGTTAACTTCTATACCATGGAATGGTTTATGTTATTACAATCATTGAAGTAGAATTATTAAACAATTTATGTGTTTGGATTAAATAATTATTTTTTAATAGTGATAGATCAATAATATTTTTTTATAAGAATCATGAAGATATATAGATTTCTATCCATAATTTTTTCATAAAATAGTTTCCATCATATTTTGAATAATTATAATATTGATGAATATTGATTTTATGGTATGGCTAGATTTTAGCATAAAGCATGATTAAATGAAATTTGACACTCGATATGTCTGTAATGAGGAGTTAAATTTATTGAGTTGTGATGATGAGATTATTAACATTATGAAGTAAATGAGATAGTATCTATAACTGTGGAATGAAATAATGGTTGGATGAAAGGTGGTTTATAATATCTTTAATAGAGTATATATAAATTTTGGATATATATGTAAAATATTCAATAAAATGTGATTTTATTTAATAAATGAATGGAGGGGTAATTTTTAGAAGAATTAATGTTTTCATTTGGAATATATTGTAATTCAGGACATTACCATGTTTTGGAAGAATATATAATCAAGGTATTCACATATTTGGTATGTGACATTATAAGATATTTTATATTTTAAAGGGATAAATTATTGATCAAATATTTATTATTTTTGGGTTTTAAATTTGGTTAGACATATTTTAGGGGAGTCTTATGCATTCATATGACTTCGTACAATGTGTTATATGAAAAGAGATGTCATACCCTAACTTGTTTTGATGAGGTTGGTGACAGAAATATTCCATAGCAACAAATTGTTGAGGAGGAAACAAAATAGTTAAATATTATTCCATACCATATCAAAGAATCTCAAATATGAAAATATATCTACACCAATAACTATAGAATGTATTTGGAATATCATGTGAGAGATCAAATTTTCCCAAAATCTTATCCATTGAAGGCAGTTATATGTTTCTGTAAGAAAGGAATGTTCATCCCCGGTCATGCCCGACCTTTTGAAATACTAGAATGAATTGGTTCTATTTCATTTAATTTGTAAATTTCCCCATGTCTCAGTGATGAACATGATTTTTTCAATATATCCTTGTTATAGAAGAACATTTTGGACCCAAAAAATTCTCTCACTTGGGAATAAATATAATTGGAACTTGATATATCATACTATGAAGAGCCTGCCCATATTATGACCACTATAAAACATGTATGGAGGAACCAAATGACTTGATTGGTAAATTTAAATTTCAGAAATCACATGTAGTACCCCTAATTTCGGGTACATAACCCCTTTCCTCACGTTTTTTTAATTGGTGTGTCTTTAATAGATAGTTTTCCTAAAATAAAGAGTTTCCATAAAGTTGATTGTTTCCATAATGATTGTTGTTTCCAAAAAGTGGGTTGTTTCCAAAAAGTGGGATGCTTTTATAATGTGGAGTGTTTCCATAAACTGGGTTGTTTCAATAAAGTTGGGTGTTTCCATAAATTGAGATGTTTTCATAAAAAATATGTTTCCATAAAATGGGTAAAGGTGAAGGATGAGAGAGTTTGGGGGTTTTAAGTAATGCCTCGACCCCAGAATCCTAGTGTAGGTGCCTTATTATATATCATTGGTATGATCACAAAAGATCTAGTCTCGAAAGACCAATTAGTTTAGTTGCCTTGGAAGTACCAGATACATTCATAAGGTTAATATTACATCATATAATGGAAAACTACGACAAAATTTTTCCATAGACAACTTTGAGATACAATAGTATATCCATTCAGGACAGTCATAATATACTTCTTCGCATCCTGGGAAAAATAAAACATTGAAATGGGTGAGCTCAGATGCTCAGTAAGGATAAAAATATAGCGGAAGCATTCATAAATAAGCTTAAACATTTAAGGCAATGTATAAAAATAAAACAAAGGCCTTATCAACATACACTTCATCATAATAAGGAAAATATAAATCCAAATAATGCCACTTACTTACTCACATAGATATTCTACTAGTCGAATAATCACATGAATTATCAATGCCCTCTTTCATAATGATAGAATACATAATTCCAGACTTCATAACCACTTAGTCATGGCTTTGAGCCAAGACTAAAAATAATATTTTGTCAAGGCCTTATGCCAAGACACTAGTTTGTCTAATGAGACCTACTGATGCATCGAGGAGCTATAGAGGGCTCCACCTGTCACTTACAAAGTCCAGTTCATTCCTCGTATGAAATTTTTTAAACATTACACAATCATTTATATTAAAACTAGCATACAAAATGTCAATACTTTGTCCAAAAACCATTAATGGTAGAAAATAACACGTCCATATTAAAAAATATCACAAAAAAAATTAATTCAAAATGGAATATTTGTGTCATAATAAATCAACTTCAATGAAGATTAAAATCCATTAAATGTTGTTAAAATTAATGAAATCAAAACAGTTTGAGAGAAAAAACTCATTTTTTAAATCATTTAAAGTTACAAAATTATAAAAGAAAAAATTTATTTTGAAAATATTCTTATAAGCTTGTAAGGGAAGCTTCGACGATGTTATAATGGCAGAATATAGCCACACCCACCGTATAAGTTAAAAAAACATTATTACCTTAATTTTGTCAAAAAGGTCATAAAGTAACTTGTTTAGAAAACAACGGAAAGATTACTTTTAAAACTTATAATGTCAAATAAGGGTATAAATGACTTTAACCAATAGTCTAGTAAGTTGTAATAATGTTTTGAAATACATTTTTTGGAAAACAAAGATGTGGATGATAAAGAGGTCCTAGTAGATAATTACATATAAACAACCTGGAATAATGAAGTGGTTGTAGAATTCACTACCACAAAACTGGGCAAGGCATGCGCCTGCCTTTATCAGCGCTAATGGAAAAGCAATGATAAAGGGGCGGGCCTTTATCAGTGCTAAAAAAAGAACTGATAATGGGATTATTTATCAGCACTTTAAATATCCCTTTATCAGTGCTTTTATTAGCGCTAATAATATTTATTGTATATATTAATTAAATGTACACTTAAAATTAAATTATATTTAAAAAATAAATACATATTTTATTATATTTTCAATGATATATATATATATATAAATATACATTTCAAACAATTTTATAAGTATAAATAGAGATATATATATTTAGAGTTAAATAAATATATAATAATATAAAGAAATTCTTAAATTAATACATTTATCAGTGCACTTATTAGCGCTGATAAACTATGTATTTATCAGCTCTAAAGAAGCACTGATAAAGAGTATCTTTATCAGCGCTAAAATGAAAAGCGCTAATAAAGTCACTCTTTATCAGTGCTACAAAAGTGCTGATAAAGTCTAGCCTTTATCAGTGCTAAAAAGCGCCGATAAAGGTTGTATTTATCAGCACTTTTCATTTTAGCACTGATAAATACACCCTTTATCAGCGCTTTTTACTAGCGCTGATAAAGGCTCATGCGGGATTGATAAAAACCCTCGGGTCCCCTTCCTCCTCCCCGCACCCTGTCAAGCTCTCGTGGAAGCCCTCCTCTGTGCCGCTGCTGCCTCCTCCTTATCCTCCTCTGTCGCGGCCGCCTCCTCCTCTTCCTCCTCCTACTTCTCCTCCTCCACCAGCCGCTGCCTCCTCCTCCTCCGGCAGCCACCTCCTCCTCCTCCTTTGCGCCTGCTCCTCCTCCTCCTCCTCCTCCACTGCGGCCTCGTCCTCCTCCTCCTCCACCGGTGCCTCCTCCTCCTCCTCCTCCTCCTCCACCTAGTCTGCGGCCTCATCATCCTCCTCCTCCACCAGCACCTCCTCCTCCTCCTCTTCCTACTCCACTGCCTCCTCTCCACCACGGGTCCTCCACCGCGGCCTCCTCCTCCTCCTCCTCCTCCTCCTTCGCTACCTCTACTGCCTCTGCCCTGTCTCTGTGCTGCCTCTGTTGCCTCCGGTGCCTCCGCTATTGATGCCTCTTTCTCCTCCGCCACCGGGTCCTCCTCCTTAAGGTGATTCAAATTGAATTTGCATGAATTAATTATGTTTGCATTGTGGTGACCCCTTTCATCCTATCCCAAATTATGAATATTAATTTTTGTATTTTATGAGTGTTGTTATTGTGGGTAATTGTTATGTTTGGATTGTGATCACATGATGTTATGTGTTATATTATATACTCATGATAATATGACATTACAACTTGAATGATTCACCTCGTATGTGTGTTATCATGCATGGTGTTTATATGTTGTACATCAAATAAGTGGACCATAATGAAATTAATATCCCTTAGTAGGGTACTACACTTGATATGTGATGATGAAGACAGAGAACTTAAGCATAGGGTGGAGGTAAAACATATCCATGGTGTCGTGTCATGGGTGTGCTTGAGGTACCCTATATTTTCTAGGTCCCATTCACTATGAGATGCATAATTTGTTTCAATAACCACATGGATATATCTCATACATAGAAAGAGGGTAAAAAGGTCACTGATTTACTGGCTACTTAGGCCTCTCTAGGTAACCTGTATACCATATTTAACATCATAGGATCCCTCCCCCCAAGATTGTTAGTTTAGTTAAAGAAGATTCCCTTAGGATAAACTAATTTATACCTCCTTTGATTTTTTTTACCCTTTTCCCCTTCTTGAAATAAAATATATCAACATTGGATGTGTTGAAATAAAGTTCTTGACTGAGTTATTTAAGCTATATCCTTGGGTTTGTTGTGCCCCCTCCACTACTCCCTCTTCTCCCCACTTCATTCATGCCTTCCCTCCTCCCTCATCTCCCTCTCCTCTAACTAAACCTCCTCCCCTTCCTCCACCCATACTCACTTCCCTCCTAGAACCATGATTTGAACTAAGGGTAAGTTCCTTCCCCCATCCAAACACATAGCTTATGGATCGTGTCCTATTGCAGCTAAGCACTAGACCAAAACTCTAACTCCACCATATCCTTCTCCGTCTTATTTTCCACCACCATTGGAAGATTCCATCTCATTGGGTTTTGATTTTCCTTTTTCATCCCACGACTCACAAGATGTGGTTCCACCTAACAATGTCCATCCCTATTTTCACTTTGAGGAAATGCAACACTATATGTGCTTGGAACATTTTAAATCCAATTCAATTTTCACCAACAAATACATGGATTTGGTCATAATACACAAGTTCCTCATCGACAAGGTTGTTATGGTAGCCCTTCGCATCAATGAAACACTCCCAAATTATTGATGTTATTGAGGAGACATTTTAGGAGCTCTTTTTAGAGTTCATTACAACTTTCAAGATAGAATTAATCTGTATCACCTTCAAACTAGGTGGTAGGGATTGGGATTTGAAACTGGGTGAGTCTAGAGTTATCTTGGGGTTTATTCTTCTGACTTTGCTACATCCACTACCTATGTTGCTTTGTGTCTTGATATGAACAAGAAAAATACCCTAAAGAGTTGGGTGTTGATCACTCATGAGCCCACGAGCATCCATGATCCTCCCACATCCAAGAGCACCCAGATGAAGGGTTATTATCTGAGGATTAGTCATTGTGCCTTAGCTCATGCCCGGATAGCATGGGGAGACTCCCACATAACCATCACATAGACTAAGGTGCCCATTATGGCCACTTCCATGGGTACCCTTGTGGAAAACATATACTGCTTCTTACTTATGCATTTGGTCCCATGTGTTTCAATCAACTTTCTACAATTTTACTTTTGATGCACATGTTAGGATACCTATTGGCCTTATCCATGAGGTATTTCCTTGTATGGACAACCTATATAGATCACCCTATGAGATTGATCCACAAGTTGAACTGATTATCCTACTTCCTCACAAAAGGTATGGTTAACCCATGTCTATAGCGGTGAACCCCACTAACACAGAATAAAAAACTCCCAAGAACCACACCTCATTAGGGGTGATCGAAGAGAGGAATAGATTGGATGAATCCCAAGAACCACCCAAGGTTTTCTATTAATGAGAACGCCCCTACCATTTTTTAAGTATCTTGTTATTTATCTAAATTATACTCATATTACTTATCCTCTAACCTATATACTCATCCTATGGATTTCAAATAGGATGAATATAAATAAAGAATGGATGAATGCCAATCGGTTGACAAAAGAGTATGAAGAAGGCGTGAAAGAGTTTATCAAGTTTGCAAAAGATCATGCATGTGACTCTTCTCAAATCCTTTTTTCGTGTTGACACTGTTGTTATTCAAAACAAATTAGTCCACATGAGTTGGAAGAACACTTGATCTGTTATGGAATAGATCCGAGTTATACATGTTGGAATAAACACAGGGAAACAACGAATGTAGGTAGTGACTAGGGTGACACTGTGTTTTATGGATCATCTGATATGATTACAAACATGAACAATGAAGATGGCCATATGTAGGATGTGAATGATGATGAAGATCATATTGAGGAAATGACAAGGACCTTCAAAGATGAACTTCGTGATTGCCCAAAATTGTTTGAGAAGTTAAAAAGTTGTGCAAAGACGCCATTGTATGCTGGTTGCACTAAATATACAGCATTTTCAGCCATACTAAAGCTGTATAATTTGAAATCAGACAATGAGTGGAGTGACAACATTTTTACAAAACTACTTTCCCCTATGAATGACATGCTCCCAGAAGACAATGAGCTCCCGAGCCTAACATACGATGCCAAACGATTGCTACTCTCTATGGGTATAATCTCTGAAAGAATACACACCTGCCCGAATGACTGTATACTATTTATCAAGGACCAAAAATAACTTAAAGAATTCCCAAAGTGTGGTGCTTCTCGATACAAGAAAGATAAATCCATTCCTACTAAATTTGTATGGTACTTTCCAATCATTCTAAGGTTTAGACACCTATATGGAAGTGAGGAGACTGCAGAACAATTAACATGGCATGCAGATACAAGAATTAAAGATGGGATACTACGTCACCCGGAAGATTCTCCTTAGTGGAAGAGAATCGATCATGAGTATCATGAATTTGGAAAAGAGTCGAGAAACCTTCATCTTGCGTTATCTACAGATGGAGTGAATACTTTTGGTTTTCAAAGTAACAGTCAATGTACATGGCTGGTTATGATGATAAATTATAACTTACCACTGTGGTTATGAATGAAATGAAAATACATCATGTTATCCACGATTCATTTTTGATGTGTACAAATCGACTGCACCTCAATCCGACACACGGTGTGACCGGTATGGCTAAAAGTGTCTGATATCAGTTTCAAATTGAGATAAACTTTGGAAAACAACACAACTAACATATAGAATACCGAGAAAACACATTTGGATTATTTTTAAACTTTAGAACAACGATCCATGAGTCATTTGTGATGTGTATGAATTGACTGCACCTCAATCTGACGCACGGTGTGACCGGTATGGCTAAAAGTGTCAGATATCAGTTTCAAATTGAGATAAACATTAGAAAACAACAATACTGACATACGAAATACCAGGAAAATGTGTTCAGATTGTTTTGATACTTTAGTACAATGATCCACAAGTGATTTGTGACGTGTAAAAATTTACCGCACCTCAATCTGATGCACGGTGTGACCGGTATAGCTAAAAGTGTTTGATATCAGTTTCAAATTGAGATAAACTTTGGAAAACAACACTACTGACATACGGAATACCAAGAAAACGCATTTGTATTGTTTTTATACTTTAGGAAAACAATCCATGAGTCATTTTTTGTGTGTACGAATCGACCGCACCTTAATCCAATGCACGGTGTGACCGGTATGGTTAAAAGTGTCTGATATCAGTTTCAAATTGTGATAAACTTTGGAAAACAACGCTACTAACATATTGAATACCAAGAAAACACGTTCAGATTGTTTTTATACTTTAGGAAAATGATCCATGAGTCATTTGTGACATTTACGAATCGACTGAACCTTAATCTGACGCACGATGTGACCGGTATGACTAAAAGTGTCTGATATCAGTTTCAAATTGAGATAAACTTTCAAAAACAACACTAATGACATACGGAATACAAAGAAAACGCATTCGTATTGTTTTGATACTTTAGGAAAACGATCCATGAGTCATTTGTGACGTGTACAAATTGACCTCACCTCAATCCGATGCACGGTGTGACCGGTATGGCTAAAAGTGTTTGATATCAGGGTGAAAATGGCATAAACTTTAGAAAACAACACTACTGACATACGGAATACCAATAAAACACGTTAGGATTGTTTTGAAACATTAGGAAAACGATCCATGAGTCATTTGTGACATGCACGAATCGACCGAACCTCAATCTGACGAACGGTGTGACAGGTATGGCTAAAAGTGTCTGATATCAGTTTCAAATTGAGATAAACTGTGGAAAACAACACTACTGACATACAGAATACCGAGAAAACACGTTCGGATTGTTTTGAAACTTTAGGAAAACGATATATGAGTCATTTGTGATGTGTACGAATCGACCACACCTCAATATGACACACGGTGTGACCGGTATGGCTAAAAGTGTCTGATATCAGTTTCAAATTGAAGAAAACCTTTCGAAAACAACACTAATGACATACGGAATACCAAGAAAACACGTTCGGATTGTTTTGATACTTTATTAAAACGATCCATGAGTCATTTTTGACATGTATGAATCGATCACACCTCAATTCGACGCAAGGTGCGACTGGTATGGCTAAAAGTGTTTGATATCAGTTTGAAAATCACATAAACTTTAGAAAACAACACTACTAACATATGGAATACCTAGAAAACGCATTCGGATTGTTTTGAAACATTAGGAAAATGATCCAAAAGTTATTTTTGATGTTTACGAATCGACTGCACCTCAATCCGATGCACGGTGTGACTGGTATGGCTAAAAGTATCTGATATAAGTTTCAAATTGAGATAAACTTTGGAAAACAACACTACTGACATATGGAATACCAAGAAAATGCATTCGGATTGTTTTGATACTTTAGGAAAACGATCCATGAGTCATTTTGGATGTTTACGAATTGACCGCACCTCAATATGACGCACGGTGTGAACGGTATGGATAAAAGTGTTTGATATCAGTTTCAAATTGTGATAAACTTTGGAAAACAACACTACTGACATATGGAATACCAAGAAAATGCATTCGGATTGTTTTTATACTTTAGGAAAATGATCCATGAGTCATTTGTGACATGTACAAAATGACTGAACCTCAATCCGAGACACGGTGTGACCGGTATGGCTAAAAGTGTCTGATATCAGTTTCAAATTGAGATAAACTTTAGAAAACAACACTAATGACATACGGAATACCGAGAAAACGCGTTCAGATTGTTTTGATACTTTAGGAAAAATATCCACGAGTCATTTGTGACATGTAAGAATCGACTGCACCTCAATACGACAAACGGTGTGACCGGTATGTCTAGAAGTGTCTGATATCAGTTTGAAAATGACATAAACTATAGAAAACAACACTACTGACATACGACAAACTGAGAAAACGCGTTCAGATTGTTTTGATATTTTAGGACAACGATCCATGAGTCAATTGTGAATTATACAAATAGACCGCACCTCAATTCGATGCACGGTGTGACCGGTATGGCTAAAAGTGTCTGATATCAGTTTCAAATTGAGATAAACTTTGGAAAACAACACTACTGACATACAGAATACCGAGAAAACACGTTCGGATTATTTTGAAACATTAGTACAACGATCCATGAGTCATTTCTGATGTGTATGAATTGAATGCACCTCAATCCGATGCATAGTGTGACCGGTAAAGATTTTCATTAGATAAAGAATCAGTATTTATTAAATGAGATAAATCAATCAAAAACATATTGATTTTACATTATTCACTTTCATTGTTATGAAAATGAATACATTTGTGTTTAAAATTTCTTATTTTAGTTTCACATTTTCATATTAATGTATTCTTTCGTATTACTATTTTAATTTCTTTCATTATTTCATTACTAACATAATATTTGTGTTCTTATATAGGTGAAATTTTTTCCTTGAGTTCGGATGCTTTGTTTGGCAATAAATACCGTCGAGAGCGGATCACAGATATCAAAAGATGAAACATGAATTTTTATAACTATTGTTGAATAATTGTAATTTTAACCATGTAAAAAAATGTTTGAAATGTATATAGCAATGTGTTTTTTTGTATTCATGATGTTAAGTAAATATATATACCGTTTTCTGTCAAAATATTGTGTGCGGGTGCTATGGTGTGCGGGTGTGCATGTGCTACATTGTGCAAGTATTCTGGTGTGCAGGTTCTGTTTTGAAGGTGCAGGAGATGGTTCCTTTATCAGTGCTTTTTTAGCACTGATAAAGGACACCTTTAACAGCGCTGGAGGAGCGTGGATAAAGGGGACCCCCCTTTATCTACGCCGGTATTAACAACGCGTTTCTAGCACTGTTAATGTCGGTTTTTAACACTGATAAAGGGCCAAGTTGTAGTAGTGATTAACCCTTACCTTTTACTTTTCCTTGGTCAATGGAAGGTTAACCTCTTGTATAATGGTGAAATATTTTTTATTAAATTATTCAAGAATAATATACATTAATATGAAATCATATATGATCTTTTAATATTTCTTTGTTAATAATATTTTAGAATTTTCGTCGTTTCAGGTGTTAACTGATTCATTTTCCTTTATATGATTTGTTACGTAAGTAATGTTTGTTTTGGATAGGATGTATTTTATTCATATTAAAAATCATATTAAGTCTTTATAAATTATTTTTAATAATATAATGAAAATTAGTCTTGAATGGATGCGATGGGGAATGAATCTCATCGTGTTTGTGGAGACGGTAATCCGTACAGACGCACGAGCGACAATATCATTATTTTTATATTAAAATCATATATAATTGGATGGTATATCATATATACAGAATCATTATCATGTTATAATTATTATTTAAACCAATTATAAATCATTATTATAACCATCCAAATAATAATGTATTGCATAACAACTACACCACGACATGGAGACGGTATGTTGTACATACGCACGTCTGGTGACATGTTATTCAAAGGATGGATGGAATAATGAATATGGTTGTAACATATTTATAATAACGTAATAGTATATATAATATACTGGATTTATTATTTTATAATGGAAACAACAAGGAAAGAATAAGTGGATGAAGAAGAAACATGAAAGAGGTGGTGAGATATTTACCTCTTCTTCGGTTCTTCCTTTTGATTTGATCAAAAGGGATCCTTAGGTTGGCGTTCTGACTATAGTAAGGCCTCAAGGATGAAGGGAGGATAGATGATAGGGTATTTTAGTAGGGGTTTTCATAGCCAAATGTCTTGGAAGGTGTCAATTAGAGAGATGGGGTAGTGCCCTTTTATAAGAGGGGTGAGGGGAACCTTAGGAAAAGAAAGAAATATCAATTTATAATAAAATCATTTTCGGTTTCTAATGGATGAAAATTAATTTTTTTCAAAGATAAGATGGGACTGGGTCTAAATCCACTCAACCAATAGGTTTTATATAGGTTTGGGTCACTATATTAACCTTATCATTTAGATTTAACCCTTAGTTAATTAGTTTGACATTTACCATGTCTCTTTGAATTTTCATATTATATAGTTATTAAACTTACTATGACAAGCTAGGAAAACCCCAAGTGGTTCATTATTAATATATTTAACCTTTTCTTGGTCATTTGGACGAACCTTATATTTCTAGGAATAATATAAAAATTAATAATATAATATTTGTTTTAAAAACAAATATATGTCAAATTTACCACTATTTGGTATTTTGTTTTTTTAATTCATAATAGCATTATTACTTCAAATAGAATTTATTAAATCAATCCAAACATGCCATGTTAACCTTGAAAATTATTGTAATTCATAAAAAGTCCCAAATTACATTTATTTATGTATTTATAATATTAATTATTTTAATATTTCATTAATAAGGTAATTGCTACATCATCATTGTGTTCTGAATTAATTAAATTATTTAATGTATAAATATTATAAATAAAATACCATTACGTAGGAAATCTTTTTTCTTTTTAATTAATGTTTATAGTAGAATTTATATTGCGTTTAACCATATATTAAAAATGTTTTAGTTATGAAAACATGAATTTAACACTTTTAACTCTTCTTTGAATTAAAAAATAATAAATGTTATAATCTAATCCAAGTGGACATAAAGGATCATATTTTATTCCTAAGTTTATTTTTTGTCAAATAAAACTTATCTAATATAATTAGGACATGTGTTAGGGTAATTATAATATCATTTTTTCCTTTGATTACCCTATTTACTTTTAACCGCGGTAAATAAAAGTCAAAAGATACGTGTCACCAAAAATTATATTCATCTTATTGATCCATATTTTACTTAATAATATCAACTATGTCTCTCAGATTTTTGAAATTCAATTCACAGAAGTGGTAAAATTATGTTTTATTCAAATTTGAAAATGCTTCTAGGAGGTGGGTAAAAGACGGTAAAAAGTTTAATAAAATTTTTATATATCTAAAATTATTATAAACTGACTCCAACAAATTACATTGAACATATATAGGTATTATGTATCTATTTTTACCAAAAATAAATTTAAATAAAATAAGTAATTATTTAAATAAAAATTTGGTTTTAAACTATAACTCAGTGTTTTTCTCTATTCATCAAAAATTGAAAGTTTTCATAAAAATACCAAAAATTCAACCAAAGATAATTTAGATATTCCAAATCTAAAAATGAATTCCATTTTGAAAGATAAAATTTATAAAATTACAAAAAGTTGGCATTACTATTCATAATGGATAGTTTGATTGGTTGTGGTGTGTTAGAACTCGAAGTTGCATACAACACATGATATTGTATTAATCAAAGAAAAGCATATCATGGAAGCACGGAGTGTTACATTATCGCCTACTTCAGATAATTTTGTCCTCAAAATATATAGAATATTACTGTATAAAAAGACTCGGGTGGTTCTTCATAATAAGTCCCTCGGGTTCCCACATTGCCTCTTCCATCTTATGGTTTCTCCATAGAAATTTTACTAGATGAGTCATCTGGTTTCTCAGAACTTGTTCTCTTGTATCATGAACCTTGACAGGATCTTTGCAATAAGACAGATCAGGTTCCAGTTCTAATTCCTCAAAGGTGAGTACATGCATTGGGTCAAGCATGCATTTCCTCAATAGTGATACTGGAACACATTGTGAACTTTGGAGAGAATTGGCAACATTGCCCAATGGTAAGCTACATCCCCAATTCATTATAAAATTTTTAAGGGTCTGATGTACCTAGGAATTATTTTTCCCTTCTTACCGAAATGTGTAACACCCTTCCATGGAGATACCATCAAGAAAACATGATCTCCTACCTGAAATTCCAAATCCTTTTGTCGTTTATCGGCATTACTCTTCAGCCTACTTTGAGCTGCTTTGATGTGGGTTTGGATTACATTCACCTTTTCCATCGTTTCCTCCACATGTTATGGGCCTAAAATTTTTCATTCACCCACATCATCCAAACAGGTTGGTGTCCGACATCTCTTTACATATAACGCTTCATATGGTGCCATCTGAATACTTTATTGAAATCTATTATTATAAGAAAATTCTACTAAAGGTAAATATTGATCCCACATACCTTTAAAGTCAAGTGAGAAATATATCGACATGTCTTCTAAGGTTTGAATAGTCCGTTCAAATTGCCCATCAGTTTGAGGGTGGAAGGTAGTGCTCCAACAAAGTTCAGTATCTAGGGCTTTCTAAATAATTTTACATAATCTTGATGTAAAATGGGGATCACGATCAGAAACAATTGATAATGATACTCCATTATGTCTTTCAACTTCATTAATATATAGTGTTGGTAGACATTCAAGTGGTAAATCTTCTCTTATAGTAAGAAAATGTGCTGACTTGGTAGGGCGATCAATAATGACCCATATTGCATTATTCCTTCTAGGAGTCTTTGGTAGCCCCATGACAACTTCCATCATAATATTATCCCATTTACAGTCAGTTATATGAAGAGGTTGCATGACTCCTCCATGTTTTTTCCTTCCATCTTTCACTTGTTGACAAACCATACATCTTGACACAAAATCTACAATCTCCCTCTTCATGTGGTCCTACCAAAATTATTTCTTTAAATCTCTATGCATCTTAGTGCTACCAGGGTGTATAGAAAAATTTGGAACTATGAGCACCATCCAACAATTCCCTTTTTAGATCAGGTATATCGAGGACACAAAGTCTCTACCCAAATTTGAAAATCCCATCTTCATATACGAAGTCGACCAATCTCCCATCTTTCACAGATTTAGTCTTCTTTTGAAATTCCTCATCATCAGCCTGAGAAGTTTTTATCCATTCTAGTAATGGTAGTTTGGAGACCATTTGAAAAAAAATTGTTGTTTCACCTTCCATAGTTATTCCCGTATCCATATTTACTAGATCCATGAAAATTGGATCCCTTTCAACTCTCAACTTGTTCAAAACTCCACGATCCTTTCTGCTCAAAGCATCTTCCACCTTATTTTCCTTCCCCGGGTGGTAGCATATGGTGCAATAATAATCCTTGGGTATTTCAAGCCATCTCCTTTGCCTCATGTTGAGTTCTTTCTATGAGAAAATATACTTCAAACTCTTGTGATCATTAAATATCTCACATTTTTCACCATTGAGATAATGTCTCCATATCTTCAAAGAAAATATTACAGCTTCTAACTCAAGATCATGAGTATGATAGTTTTTCTCATGAATTTTTAGTTGTCGTGATGCATAGGTAATAACCCTATCATTCTTCATAAGGAAACAACCAAGTCCTTTCTTTTATGCATCACTATAAATAACAAACCCACCATTCCTTGATGGTAGAGTCAAGATAAGATCATTGACTAATCATCTCTTAAATTCTTCAAAAAATTATTCACACTCTTTTTTCCAAACAAATTTAACCCCTTTACATGTAAGCTTCGTTAATGGGTTAGCCAATTAGGCAAAATTCTAAACAAAATGTCGATAATAACCTGCTAAACCAATAAAACTTTGTAACATGGTTATACTCATTAGTTCTGAAAATTCTTGTATTAACTTGGTATTAGAAGGACCAATAGAGATTCAATCCCTAGAGACAGTATGGCCAAGAAAATAAATCTCCTGAAGCTAGAATCCAAACATACAAAACATTCCATATAATTCATGTCTTCTAAGAGTATTTAGAATAATGTTCAAGTGATTTCCATGATCTTTGTAGCTTTTGGAGTATACCAAAATATCATCATAAATACTACTACAAATTCATTAAGATATTCCTTGAAAACCGTATTCATTAGATCGATGATGATAGTGGGTGCATTAATCAATCCAAAATGCATTACTCTAAACTCGTAATTCCTGTACCTAGTTTTGAATGTTGTTTTTAGAATGTCTTCATTATTCACACACAATTGATGATATCCAGATCGAAGGTCAATCTTCGAAAAGTATTGAGCTCCATGAAGTTGGTCGAATAAATCATCAATGCAAGTTAGGGGATACTTGTTCTTTATTTTTATAGCATTGATCTCCCTGTAGTCAATGCACAACCTCATAAACCCATCTTTCGTCTTAACAAAAATAACTGGTTCTCCCCAGGGAGAAACACTAGGGTGAATAAATCTGTTATTACTAAATTTCTCTTGTTGTTTCTTTAGTTCCACTAATTCCACAGTGGCCATTCTATAAGGGGGTTTTTGATATGGGCCTTGAACCAGGAATTACGTCAATGGAAAACTCAATTTCTCATTTTGGAGGATGTCCAAGTAAATCTTCTAGAAACACATCAATATATTCTTGCACAATAGGTACATCCTCTTTCTGAACATTCTTTTCCTCACCCACAGTTATTTCATTCTCTTCCTCCCCAATAATTCAATTTAGTTGAGCTACTGGGGGTGGATCTGGATTAGAATTAGGTGGTGACGTTTCTACTCTAAATATAAGGTGTTCTTTATCATCATCATTAAAAATTATAACCTCCTTCTTCTTATAATAAATATTCGCATCATGGCCTGAAATCCAATTCATACCGAGTATTATATCAAATTCAACCATGGGTATAATGATGAGATTAGTAGACAAAGAACATGTATATGCTCTAATGGGAACAGATTCACAAAACATTGTTGGGATGATACTTCTATTAGGAGTTTTGACTCACAAATACCTTTTTTATGTGAAATTGAAAATATCTAATTTTCATAGAAAACTAGGAATATATGAAACAATGCGATTATCTAGAATCAAATAATGCATTTTCTAAACTTGAGGAAACCATTAAATTACCTTCCACCATGTATTCCAGAGCATCAACCTCAGTAGTAGTGATACCATAAACTTCGCCTTTCTCCAAAGGCCTTTTTTGAGTTATGTTTCCTTGGCGCTTAGGACATTTATTTGCATAATTCCCCCTTTCTCTATAATTATAGCATTCAACATTAACAACATCTTTCTTCCCCTTGCAATCATGAGCTTGGTGGACTTTTCACCACACTTATAACAAAATCCCATTACCTTCATAAAAGTACCAGGGTGTTTCTTCCAACATTTACTGTAGGATGGATATTTAACTTTTCTCTTCTTCCCCTTATTTCCATTTCGAGTGTGTTCAGTAGATCTCTTCATCTCTTGCTTTTCTTTAAAGTCGTAAGACATAGAGAATTATTTTTTTGTATTGATAGCACATGAGAAAATATCTTCGTACGACGAGAAGGATTTTGAGACTAATTCTCAGAAGAGAAATGGGTTTAACCCATCAATGAAATGATTAATCTTACTTCTTGGGTTACGCATACAATCTGCCACATATCTCACTAACCTGTTAAAGTT
Organism: Viscum album; assembly: GCA_963277665.1. NCBI lineage: Eukaryota > Viridiplantae > Streptophyta > Magnoliopsida > Santalales > Viscaceae > Viscum > Viscum album. The sequence continues at coordinate 979,489,989 of OY728146.1, forward strand.
ATCTTCATACTTTGTGAAATTATCATCCTCCTTTTCCCTCAGACTCAAACATTTTCTTTCCATATTCGCTTGATGGTCATGAGGAAAGTATTTTTATATGAAAATTTCTTTATACTCTATCCATTCCATATTTGATACATCATCATCTTCATTTGTGTTTTGAATCAATGACCACCATTGATCAACATCTCCAATGAGGTGGTAAACTATCATGAAAACTTTTTTCCTTTCGCTACTCCCCAAGGTGTGGAATATTTTCTATAATGAATTTATCTATTGGTTAACTACTAATGGATTTTTACCACTATTTAATGTTCATTTTTGTTGCCTCATGAAGCGATCAAACATTGATCCTTCACGCTGTGGATCAGAGTGCTCTATATGGGTATGTTTTTTATTCAAAACCTGAGTGAGTCATCCCAGTATAGTGATAATTTGATTAGCACCAGTTGTATCACCAACTCCACTATAATTATATTGAGCAAGAGGGAAATCCTGACATGGATTGTGTGCATTGATATGGTTTCCATTCCTTCCACTAGGCTCCATTTCTAAATAATAGCATACACTATATTTGTTTATGAATCACAATACATAATTCAAAACTTATAACATACTTAATATAATTTGAACATTTTATGGATATAATCCATAATAAAAAATGATTTCTTTGAGGAGGTATATACTCATAAATCTTTCATAATGGTTTGTAAATAAAATTTTAATTATCCTAAGAATATTTCCCGAGAGTGTCGTAACCAAGAGTGCAGCAAGGCCCATTGTCGTGCACCGGGATACCTCAGGTCAAGCCTGAAACTCCTTGTTAGATTTTTCACTCATAGGTACATCTGTTCCAGAGCCAACTCTACCTTCAAATATCTAGACAAGGTTGTATTTCTCAGAAAATACAATGAATCTCTACATTACCATAATTCAAGGATGTTCTTCTATACTGATCCTCAAAGACTATCTTAGGGTAATGTTCTCTAATCAGAGTTTTTCTAAATATAGTTTCCAAGGATTTTACTAAACTTCATCTAATACCAAATGTAACGCCCTGACCCCAGAAGCCCAGAGTCAGTGCATTATTATATATCATTGAAATTATCACAAAAGATCTAGTCTTGAAAGACTGATTAGTTTAGTATCCTTGGAAGTACTAGATACATTCATAAGGTTTACATTACATCATAAAATGGAAAAAAACAACAACATTGTTTCCATAGACTACAATGAGATCCCATAGAATATCCTTGCAGGTCAGTCATAATATACTTATTCGCATCCTGAGAAAAATAAAACATAGAAAGGGGTGAGCTCAGATTCTCAGTAAGGATAACAATATAGAGGAAACTATCATAAATAAGCATAAACATTTAATGAAATGTATAAAACTAAAATAGAAGCCTTTTCAACATGAAATTTATCATAATATGGAAAATATAAATCAAAATAATGTCACTCACTTACTCACATGGATATTCTACTAGTTGAATAATCACATGCAATATCAATATCCACTTTCATAATGATGAAATTCATAATACCAGACTTCATAACCACTTAGTCAAATCCTTGTTCCCAGAATAAAAATAAGATTTTTTTCAAGGCCTTATGATAAGATACTAGTTTGAATCATGAGACCTACCGATGCATCAAAGAGTTATAGTGGGCTCCACCCGTCACTTACTAAGTCCAATGCATTCCTCTTATGAAATTTTTTAAACATAACATAATCATTCGTATTAAAACTAGCATAAAAAATGTAAATACTTTATCCATAAACCATTAACTGTAAAAAAATAACACATACACCATCAAACATATCCCAAAATATTCAATACAAAATGGAGGATTTGTATCATTATAAATCAACTTCAAACAAGATTAAAATCCATTAAATGATGTTGATATAGATGAAATCAAAACTGTTTGTGAGAGATATCTCATTCATTTTTTGAAATCATTTAATGTTACATAATTATAAAAGAAAACATTTATTTTGAAAATATTCTTATAAGAATATAAGAGATGATTTGACGATGTTATAACGCCATAATATATCCGCACTCACCTTATAAGTTAAAAAAACATTCTAACCTTAATTTTTTCGAAAAGTTCATAAATTAACTTGTTTAGAAAACAAAGAAAATATTCCTTTTAAAATGTATAATGTAAAATAAGGGTATAAATGACTTTAACTCACTGTCTAGTAAATAGTAAGAATGTTTTGGAATATATTTTTTTGGAAAACATGGATGTGGATGATAAAGAGGTCCCACTAGATAATTACATATAATCAAACATGAATATTTATGAGGTTGTAAAATTAACCCTTACATTGTACTTTTCCTTGGTCAAGGGTAGGGTATCCTCTTGTATAATGGTGAAATAATTTTTATTAAATTATAATAGAATAATATACATTAATATGATATCATATATGATCTTTTAATATTACTTTGTTAATAAAAGTTTAATATTATCGTCGTTTTGGGTGTTAACTGATTTGTTTTCCTTTATATGCTTTGTTATGTAAGTAATTTTTGTTATGGATAGGATGAATATAATTTAAGTTCAGAAGGATATTAAGTCTTTAAACATTATTTTTAATCATCTAATGAAAATTATTCTTGAATGGATACGATGGGGAATGAATCTCATCATATCCGTGGAGACGGTAATCTGTACGTATGCACGAGCAACAATATCATTTTTTGATATTAAAATAATATATAATTGGATGTTATATCATATATACAGAATAATTATCATGTTATATTTATTTTTTATATCATTTATAGATCATTATTATACCCATCCAAATAATAATGTATTGAATAACAACTACACCATGAGGTGGAGACGGTAAGCCATACTTATGCACGTATGGTGACATGTCATTAAAAGGATGGATAGAATAATGAATATGGATATACCATATTTATAATAACATTAAATTATATATAAGTTAGTGGATTTATTATTTTATAATATAAGTAACAAGGAAAGAAGAAGTGGAAGAAGAAAAAACATGAAAGAGGTGGTGAGATATTTACCTCTTCATTGAGTTCTTCCATTTGATTTGATCAAAAGGGCACCTTAGGTTGGATTTATGACTAAAGGAATGCCTCTAGGATGAAGGGAGGATAGTTGAGATGGTATTTGGTCTGGGTTTGTCTGAGAAAAATGGCATTTAGCGTATGAAATAGAGAGAAGGGGTAATGCCCTTTTATAAGAGGGGTGAGGGGCACCTTAGGAAATGCTAGAAATATCAATTTATAATAAAATAATTTTTGGTCTATAATGTATCCAAATTGATTTATTTCTAAGATATGGTGGGAATGGGTCAAAATACACTCAACAAAAAAGTTTTAGACAGGTTTCGGTCACTATATTAACCTAATATTTTAGACTTAACTCTTAGTTAATTAGTTTGACATTTACCATATCTGTTTGAATTTTTATATTATATGGTTAATAAACTTACTATAACAAGAAAACCGACCCCAAGTGGTTCATTATTAATATATATAACCTTATCTATGTCATTTGGATGAACCTTTGTTTTTTAGGAATATTATATCAATTAATAATATAAAATTTGTTTTAAAAACTCATTTATGTATATTTTTACACTATTTGGTATTTTGTTTTTGCTAAATTCATAACAACATTATTACTTCAAAAAAAAATTTAATCAATCAAAAAATTTCATATTAACTTATAAAATTAGTATAATTCATAAAAAGTCTAAAATTACATTTATTTGTGTATTTATAATATTAATTATTTTAATATTTCTTTAATAAGGTAATTACTGCATCATCATTGTGTCATAAATAAATTAGATTATTTAATGTCTAAAAATTATAAATAAAATACCATTATATATGAAATATTTTTATCTTTCTAATTAATATTTGTAGTCGAATTTATATTGTGTTTAACCATATATGAAGAAGGTTTTTGTTATGAAAACTTGAATTTAACACTTTTAACTCTTCTATGAATTAAATAATAATAAATGTACTAATCAAATCCAAGTGGACCTAAAGGATAATATTTTATTCCAAAGGTTGTTTTAGGTTGAATAACACTTATACAATCAAATTATAACATGTGTTAGGGTAATTATAATATCAGTTTTACCTTTGATTACCCTATTTACTTTTAACCATGGCCAATAAACGTCAAAATATACAATTCACAAAAATTATTTTCTTCTTATTGAACAAAAATTTACTTACTAATATCATGTGAATCCCTCAGATTTTTAAAATTCAATTCACAGAAGTGGAAAAATTATGTTTTATTCAAATTTTCAAATGCTCCTAGGAGGTGGGTAAAAGACAGTAAAAAGTCCAATAAAATTTTTATATATCTAAAATTATTATAAACTTACTCCAATAAATTAAATTGAACTTATATAAGTATTATGTAACTATTTTTACATAAAATAAATTTAAATAAAATAAATAATTGTTTAAATAAAAATTTGGTTTTAAACTATAACTCATTGTTTTTCACTATTCATCAAAAATTGAAAGTTTTCAGAAAAATACCAAAAATTTACCCTAAGATAATTTCGATATTCTGAATCCAAAAATGAAGTGCAGTTTGAATGATATAATTTATAAAATTTCAACAAGAGGGTATTACTATTCATAACGGCTAGATTGATTGGTTGTGGTGTGTTAGAACTCGAAGTTTCGTACAACACATGCTATTGTATTATTCATAGAGAAAAATACTGTAGAAGATTGGGGTGTTACATTTTATAAGGAATGTTGGGACCAAAAGTAATGTCACATTATCCATACATGGTTGGCCCAAACCGTGTCGTCAAACCTTGCGTAGAGGTCAAATCTAGATCCTATTTTCTAAGAGCTTGCACGTTATTTCTCTAAATATTTCTTTTTGGCTTCAAAGTGAACCTATTTCGATATTAATCTCCCTATAAGGCTGGAGAACCCTCCCCACAAGAGTTGGAGGCAACCCATATCCTTCCCTTGTTGATTTTGTGTCTGATTCTTGAAGTATGTCACCATTCTTTCGGGATTTGTCATGTTTTCTTTGATCTGTATAGATCAACTTCTCCGATCTCCATTCTTTCTCAGATCTGAACCTATAGTGGGAAGATCTATGTTTTTTGATGCCAAATATTTCAATGATGATTCGTGATCTTTCTAGGATAAGATAACTAAGGTCATTCTTGGAGAATCTACCTGCTTTCTTGTGCATTGTTCGTCTATTGTCAATGTTTCGTCAAAACCTTGAAGGTAGGTGGCTTCTCTCTCGACTCCTCTTGATAAAATTGATGGTATTATATTCAAATTTTATTATTTATTGTATAATTTATGGAAAAGTATTCATTTTTTATAATTTATGGCTTTTGAGAAATTGTGTGATCTTGGTGAATATTTGTGAAAAATGTTGTTTCGTTTCATGAATTTAAAAGGATGATTTTAAATTATGGATTTTTTGGAATTGATAAATGGTTTATTCAAATGATATTCTCTATATAAATGGTTCTCAATAAAAATGGAGTTTAATTGAAATGGTTTGGAATTGAAATGGTTTGGTTTTGAAATGTTTTTGATAGAAATGGTTTTCAATAAAAAAGTGATTATATTGAAAGGGTTGTTCTGGGATGATCATTAGGAATATCTGGTGTGTATTCATGTTTCATATTTGAGGCATGGTTAAAATATTACCTTGTACTTGGTGCCAAAGGTTTAATGGAACATGGGAATTTCATACACGGGGCATGGTTGAAATATGACCTTGTGCTCGGTGCCAAAGGGTTAATGGAACATGGGATACAATTACCTTGAGATGGCTTTGTAGATCGATGAGAAAACACTCATGAGTATGGAATAGTGATAACATAGCATGCATGGTTTTTTGCAAGGGTTTGAAGAATTTTTGGGTATAATGATAAATGGATATTGTGAAATAGTTGTAAAGATTGGTTAGTTATTTTTCTGGGAACATATTGTGCTGGGAAAATTGGTTTCAATTGCACTTTATTGCTTTTGGAAATGAATTGTTTTGGAAACATGTTTATATTTAGGTATAAACTGTATTTGATAAATTTTTTATATATAAATTGTTTTATATAATTGTTTCTAACTCTTCTTTCCTAGATGTGTGAGTAGGGAAGTCATTGGGGAAAGCCTACTGAGTTTTATACTAACCCCTACTTTGGCACTTTGGTGCTTTTGCAGATCCTATCTTTCAGGACAAGGGAAATGGTAATGTTTCACACGTGTTTTGGAATTCCTCGTGTTTTTTGGCCTGTTTGGATATTTTGGAGCTTCAAGCTTGTGGGGCATTGAGTCTTGAGGTCTTTGGAGAGTCTTGTGTAGTCTATCTGTTGAGTACTTTTATACTTGGTTATTATTCTTCTATTATATACTTTGATGTGATTTTGAGATACATGAATTTTTTGAGTTGTCTTCCATTTGTTCATGAATCATATAGTTAATACTTGGTTATGGTTGGTAAGTTTATTAGTTTATTTCATAAAGGGTAAATCATCCTCCACATGTATTTGAAACCCTTCTACTTTTATTAACATCCTTTTGCGTCATTGGGATGTCACTTAAGGCCTAGTAATGACTCAGGGTACATTCAAGCCAATGAGAATTGGTGGGTCATTACAAATAGTATCAACATGTTTTGTCCTTTCCTAACAAGTGGTCCTCGATGTTCTTAGTTTTTGAGATGAAATCCCTTCTTGTCTATTCCTTGGGTGGGAATCTTAGAAAGGGGTAGGATTGTTGGAACATGAAATGTATATAATAAAAGGACGTAGCTAACCCTTTTATACTGAACTTCAAGTTTCTAGGGATTTGGGTAAATAAGTGTTTGGAGACACTTCTAGAATTTTGAAATTTCATTGTCATCGGTTTATCCAATGATATGAGAATGGCATGCATTGTAGAATAATTACATCCCCCTAAAATTGTATACATCATTTTGAGGAATGATTCACATTTTGAAAAAAAATTGTTAATATTTGAAAAATATTGGAATTGGTTTTCAAATGATTGATTTTGAAAAAGTGAATTCTTTTCATATTTTGAAAATGGTTTAATTTTCCAAAGTGTGTGATGTGTTTTAAATAAAGGTTGAACATTGGGAAAATGTTGTTTTGGAAAACAATGCTGTGATAGTTGATGTGATATAAATTGAAATTATAATCCAAATTTTGCTAGAGAGTGAGATTAACGGAGTTTGTTGTTATTTTAGAAAATAGAACCTTGTAGGCATCGTCAAAACCAACATGAAGAAGCTATGGAGAATGTTGTTGCACCTGAACCATGTGTGAAAAAAGAGTTGTTTTAGAGTATTGTCCATGATTTTCTATCCATAGACACTGAGAAACAGAGGAATGAGCCACGACATGTGGATCATACCATCCAGTTCATGGAGAAGAATCCATCCAATTTCAAGGGTGATTCTGAACCCGAGTAGCCGGAGGTGTGGATATGTAGGATGAATCATATCTTATAATTTATCAGGACAATAGTATTGATAATTATAAAACTAGTGATGTATATGCTTGAGGAACTTGCATGTCAGTGGTGGGATTTAGCAGTGCAAGATAAATTTGATGAAGGACTTTCATGGGAGGATTTTGAGGAATTGTTCAACAAACAATTCTATCCTCATATGTTCAAGATCAAGAAAATGACAGACTTATTCAGCCTGAAACAAGAGAGTCTCTCTATAACATAGTATGTGGATATTTTCGTGAACTTAGTAAGATTTTCACCAGAAGTTAATGAAAGTTCCTCTTTGAAGGCACACATCTTCGAATCAGGGCTATGACAATAGATTCAATCAATGATTGTATTACATTGTATTACAGATTATACAGAGATGGTGAATTGAGAGACTATGGATAAACATGATATCTTGAGATCTATGGGATGAGGTTTGATGATACCTATAGGAAACGGTGGGATCTTAACCACTGGGACCGAGAAAAAAAGGGACACCTATTTCCAAGGTGCATGTGGAAATCAGAACCAGACGGTTGGATCCGTAAACATTCCTCCATGACCCTATAGAAAAACATGTTTTTTTCAATGTGGTTCTCTTGACCACATAGAGAGAGATTGTATGAGAAAACCTTGTTAATTTTATAATTTCAACAATATGGGACTGTTTCCCTCTGGAATTGGGGATGACCTCGTTGATTTAAGGTTCAAACATTCCAATCGGTTTCTAACGGGTTTGTTCGTAGAACCGTAAACACCAATGATTCCATATCCATTTAGACCTACTTTCCAAAGTTAGGTGCTCATTACTTGTGGACTGATGAGGCTTAGAATTTGCATTGGTCGAGAGGATGGGAGGTCAGACACATCACACATTTTTAGGGGAGTTATTGTCCACTTCGGGACTCTCTTTATATATTTAATTTGTGTTCATGAATCCTTATTACATTACCAAGTATAAAATGAGTTTTCCGTTAGTCTGGCAATCAATGATTAGTACGTAGGAAATTTAGAGAATCTTTTATATGTATTCAGGGTTCTTCATCGATGAATAATCATTTGTATTTGTTAGAGATTCTTAGTTGATGGTATCCTTAAAAATACATAATAGTCTCTTGGTCATTATGATGACCATACTAGTTTTAAAGCCACTCAGTAGGGAACTTGAAGTTTATTGTCATTCAGGAGGACATGGATTATTTCAGAGTTGGGATCATACCCGCTGATGGGCTACCTATGTATCCTTTGTTTTGGAAAACGAATCGGAACCCATGTAGTTTGAGTAAGGGAGTATGATGCTTATTCATGACTGATGACTCAAAGAAAGATGTCATGATTAATTTTACACTCTATGCTCACAAGAGTCATGCTCGGTGTGAGAAACAAGAGGTATTGGTGAAACCAGACAATTATGTGATGAAAGATGCAATGATGTGGGGCATATGTGTGTATGAATACCCAAATAGATGAGGATTAAGATTTACTTTAGGAAAGAAATCCAAGAACATGGTCCATAAAGGTATATGTGCTTCATGGAGATTTGGATACTCTAATCTTGGGACTTACTCCTAAGGAAGATGCCCAAGTTAGGATGGGACTTATGATTGAGTTTTAATTATGAGAAAGAATCCCAAATCAAAAGTAAATTAGGACTTGTTAAGAGAAATTAAGACTGGGGCTTACTCCTGAGAAGAAGGCCCAAATTTGAGACTAGGGCTTACTTTTGAAATTGAGGTCCGGGTTAAGAGAATTATGGTTGGGGATTACTCCAAAGGTGGATGCCCATATTTGAGACTTTTAATATTGGGGCTTACTCCTAAAAAGGAGGCCCAGATTAATGAGGACTTGGGGCTTACTCCTAAGGAGGATTCCCATATTAATGAGAATTTGGACTGGGGCTTATTCCTGAAAAGGAGGCCCAGGTTAATGATTCTCTCATATTAAAGGATGAGGATGAATGAATGAAATCTCAATCATTAGTGACATAAAGATGTGTAAGTCACTATATTTTGAGAGATGTTCCACATAGTTCCTTTCAGATAAGGAATCCAAATCAAGAAATCATGCCATAAATGATTTTGAAGAGTGTATTGATGACTGAATCTTGAATAAAAGAGGTGGAATGGTATAATAGGGGCTAAATGGGCAAGAAGGGAACCCAAAAAGGCAGGGGTACACAAGTCCTGACCGGCGCGCAGGTACTACATTGGCACGTAAGTCCTGGTCGTGCAGGTATACCTGCGCGACACATGTGTACTTGCATGATTTGCAGCCCTTATAGTAATATTTGGGCGGTCCTTGATCAAAGCCTTTATAATTATCCCAAGAGTCTTTCCAGAAGATGGCGCGCAAGTTATGGTGAAGAAGTAGGGCGGTGCGCAAGTGTGTACATATCCCTTAAGAGGAAAACACTTAGGCATGCAAGTGTTAGTGAACTCTAACACTTAGACCTTACTCCTCTTGTTTAGACCTCCAAATCTAGGTAAAGAATTACCTTATAGGTGTTAGAAAGACTTGAAGAAGAGACTTGGGCGTTCAGAGCTCTGTATCTGAATTATGGAAAAATTCCTCCCAAATGGGGGGCCCACAGGGTCTATTTATAGGCTGGAGAAGACCCCGGGTGGTTATCTTTTAGGGCGCACAAGTCACTTGCATGACCATTAGGTGGCGCGCAAGTATACTTGAGTGATAGTGATGGAACTTGCACAACCCTTGTGCATTTGAAACCTTATTCATGCCTTTGTCGATTTTTTATGTTTTCTTAAAAGGATGAATCAATTTGTGCTAATTCATTTCCATTTCCATTCTTTTAGACCATGTGAAGAAAAGGAGCATCAATAAAAGTCCCCCCTCAAATTTGGATCTGAAAAAATAAGGATGTGACTCTGAGGAAAAAAAATAAAACCAAAGGTAAAGAGGCGCGTAGGTGCGAGTCATGCAAGTGCAAGTTGCGCAGGGCTGGAGCACCCTAGATGGAGCGCGCTAGCTGTAGGCGTGAAGGTGGGAATCCTGGCCTATAAATATGTGGTCATTTTCTGCGCATAGCGACTAATTTCCATATTTTCGAGCTCCTGCCACGCAGGTCGCCTTTGCCGTGCAATTTTCTCGTTTTCCATTGTTTCTTCGCTACCACACAGTTTTCAAGGTAATAGAACTTGCGCGGTGATACTTTCATGACCAAAACTTGTGCGTCACATTAACACTTGCACGACACATCCATACTTGTGCGCCAAGTTTAGACTTGCACAACTTAATGCCTTTGGAATTTTTTTGAAATTCCTTCTCAATTTTTTTTATGAAAAATCTACTTACATAAGAGTTAATTTATTTAACTATTGTGTAGAATCAAATGGCTCTTACAATTGGAATAGCTGATGAACTCACTAGGAAGCGGATTGATGATATGATGAACATAGTTGGCCACGATTATTATACCATCAAAAGTAGCACTCTTCTGGATTTAGCTATGTATCTGAAAAAATATCATCGTGACTTCCCCCAAAGCATTTATTTGCCTTTGTATGGCTATGGTCATCTGCGAGAAGTTACTATTCCATAAGCAAAAAACTATCTCCCATTTTCGTGGTTTCAGAATTATACCAACTTTGCTTCAGTAAATATCTCATGTGGAGGAGTATTTATAAGTGCTGGAACAGTGGAGAAGGCCCACATGATGCATCATAGTCCTTGTACGCCAGATCTGAAACCTCATAAGCCTGAGTTTCAACCACACTGTCATCCTTCAATCTTCCAAAATGCTCAGATGGATCAATCCAAAGGCTGGATGAAAAGTTGGGACTTCTGTCCTGGGGGAGGTGTGAAGCCAACTTGGATGTGGGCATACTCGGCATGACAAACCTGTGCAGAGATTGTTAAGTATCTGAAAGGAGTTTCAATATACGAAGCTGTTTAGGTTGGTAAAACATATGTTTACAGACATGATAACTTCGTGCCGAAGATACTCAGCCACTAGAGCCCAAAAACTAATTCTTTACATCTGACTCATGGAGAAGTAGGTATCAGTCTGTGGGATGTCCACATGATATTAGGGGCTCCAATTTTTGGTGACATGTATGATAAATTCATTTCACCCAAGGTGACTTCGAATGATTCAGAGAAGACTCCTACTTTAGCTTGGGAATTATTTAAGATCTTCCATAGGCTCAAGAGTTCAGAGACCTCGTTAACTCATTCTAGAAAGGATATTCTTCCGGAGGAGTGGACGAATATATTTCTTATTGAAAAAAAAGAGAAGGAGACAAAGGAGAAGGAGCTGAAGGAAAAAGGATCCAAGAAAAAGAAATCCAATGATAAGAGGCCCAAACGTCCTACCACCTGCCCAAAACCTGAGAAGAGGGGCGCTCCTGGCACATTTTGGGAAAATCTAGAAGCATGAGAGTTTGAGAAATGGGGATATGAGGTGAATCAAAGGATCCCGAAGAATAATCGTCTAGTGGGATTATTTTCATTATGGATCAGCATTTATCTCTTTCCAGTCAGGGATTCGAAGGGAGGTGTTAGGCCCAGGACCATTGTCATTTCGGAAAAGTTGGCTGAGGGAAAAATGGTTGGGTTGGCTACCCCCATTTTAACAAAGATTCACAGGATTTTACTTCATGTCTTAATGGGTAAATCTCTTTTAAGAATAGTGGGACCATTCCATGTTTTATGGGGATGGATTTTCACTCACTTCAGGAATTACAATGTACATAATGGATTAAATATTCCTGGAAGTTCTTTCAGGACATTAGTGCAAGAATTCTCTGGAGTTTCTCTGTTAGATGTTAATGCTTATTACATGAAAGTGAGGCCGAGCATGTTTAAAAAATTCAACTTCTTTCCCTATGGAAATCCGCCAATTGAGAGGTTTGTTGACGATCGAATATCCCATTTGGATCTGAGGGCATACATGCTAGCTTGTTGAGATGGTGTGCTAGTTGCCAGGATTGACGGAGAAATTATATGCGAGGCCTATCCTCTATATAGATTTGCACATCAATTCAAGTGTCTCCAACAGGTTGTTGTATCTCCTCCAGTACATGTCAGGTTAAAGAAACATCCGATGGTTTCTCGGCAACTGTGGCTGCTGACGTTAAGGGAGAAGACTGGGGAGGTATTTGATCTACCAGTTGAAAAAGTGGCACATAACCTGACTACTTGGTATACCGAGCTCTGGATTGAATCATACCCCAAAGGGGTGCTGAATCACTAAGTTTATCAGGTAGGGAAATGTAAGAGGACTGTAGAGAAGGAAACTCTTCCTCATGAAGGTGATGTTTCTTCACCTGAAGCTGATTCGCCAGATTCCTCCTCTAGGACTGATTCACCGGATTACCATGATGGGGATGATGAGGCACAACAAGTGAAAATGCGGCCTCATTCCTGATATAATCCTCTGGTTAAAATCAAGAGACCTACTCCATCAACTCCTGGTGAGTTACTTCATTGTGGTAATTTAATCACTACTACTTTATAAAGAAATAAGTCTTATTTTCTTATTCTTTATCTGCAGTTGCAGGAGACGAGATGAAATTGAAGTCAAATATTGTAGGACCTTCCTCGAAGACTTCATATCTATGACCAGATGCTGTCCAGACATGGCAGAGCTTATACTGTGGTACTGAGACTACCTAGCTGGACTTGTGTGAGGTCCTACAACTTCCTGGAATAGGGAACCTTATGGATTCTACAGATATCCAATATGAGGATAACCCCTATAAAGTGTGGGATTACATCAGAGAGCTGGAAATGCTCATATATGCCACTAATGAGTCTGTTCCTGTCACCAGGTGGGTGAAGGAAATGATTGATCATGGTGCCACTGAGGGGGCAGGTGGTTCTGGAGATGAGGAGTTGCATGATTATGTGGCTCCTGAAGATGTAAGTTTTCTTTCCTTATTTGCTTTGCAACTTGATTCCTGTCAAAGATTTGTTACTTAATGAAGTTATTTTATTCATCTTGTAGCTTGCAATGAAAGGAACTGGGGTTCCTTCGCCATAGTATAGCCCTGGTGGAACTGCCATCGGGGCTGCTACTGATTCTCCTCACAAACCGGGTGAGATATCTCCATGCCAGCAGGCCATGAATGAGGCGTTGGACATAGCCTTCGATTCTCCAATTAATGTTCCAATAAGGGAGACTACTGAGACTCCTAAAAATCCAAAAAGACAAAGGCGATAAAGGAGGAAGTCCACCGCTAAACGCTTTATCAGTAGTTGAAAGTCCTTCGGATAATCATGAATATTAAACCATAAAAAATATTTCTCACTTTCATTAGGATTGCAGGGGATTCTTCAATTTCCCCTCTGAGGGAATAGACTAATCCTCCCTTAAGGACCACTGAGGGTGCTGTGGAAAAAACGCAAATTCAGGATCACTTGGCTGCTTCTAAAAAAGAGCCAACATCTATTCCCAGTACTGCTCCTACTGCTGCTACAAGTAGAGAATAACCTGCACCAAAATCATTGGCGGCTGCAGCAACTGAATAGGACATCCTTCCTGAAGAAGCTGTCCAGGGTCAGGGGCCGCAAAATTAGAGTCTCCAAGAGAACACATAACATGCTCCCATCGGTGAGACTAACCAGGATTCGGAAATATCATTAGATGAAATGATGAATCGTAGCATGTATTTCAAAGAATTGTATGATCATGCTAAGTTATCATGTGATTTAGATGACCTTGGGAGTGAGTGTTATCCTTCACCCAGTAAATTTTCTTATAATTTACACTTCTAATCATGAATGAAAATAATATACAGTTCCATCCATAGAATCTATTGAACTGTCAATGCCTGAAGAGGGTGTAGACATTGATGTCAACCATACCATTGCATAAAAATTTTCTCAAGTGGAGCTAAACCCAGTAAACCCTCATGAGACCCATCTTGAAGATCTTGATAAAATTGGGAAATATGGGGAGGAGTCTTCTCAAGCTGTTGATCTACTGTTAGGTAATGATTGGACTGAGTTTTCAAGATAGACAGCCAACTTACATTATTCTATGAAACTAACCATACTTTTAATTGATCAAACAGGGTTATCAACTTCAATGGTTAGAACTGGAGGTGAGGTCTCAACTTCCATCCAAACAGTAGTAGAAGGTGAAGAAACCAGTGTCATGGGGGAATAAGCAGAACATGGCACTTCTTAAGTGAATTAATCCCAGACTACATGCACCCCTGTGATGATGATGTTGAATCAGACCCAGAGGTGCTTAAGGTGCTCAGCTTCTCACGATGCAAGGCATGGAACAACATATGGAAAATCATATCTGATGTTCCTTTAGAAGAGATATCATCGAATATCCCTTGATTGTCATCCCAGCATATCATGCTTGGACTTGGAGGTTTTGGATACCAAGAGATTCATACCGCGGTGAAACAAGTCATCTTCAGGAGGGAGTAGGATCAAAAGTGTCATGAAGATCTTACCAGGGTGAAACTGTTAGTCAAAATTAGTGAATTTGAGGCTGTGGTATCCTGAGCTGAGGATGACTATGCTGCCAGGATGAAGGAGTTGAAGCATAAGATCAAAGATAAAGTCATTCAGATGATGCACCTTCATCAACAGTTAGATGTTGTTACTGGGGAACTTGACCAACTCAATAATTAATTGGATGGTGCTCAAACTAATGGTATGAAAGCCATTGTGGATGCCAAGAAAGAACTCCATCAGGCCGAAAAGAGTGAAGTTGGTCGAGTGCATGAGCTTTAAGTAGCTGATGATGAAACTTGGGATGTGGTTCATTAATTGAAGACTTATGTCGACAGACTTTTGTAATTTCCTGGAAAATAGAAGAGACTCCAATCTGTGGATGTCCTTCTAATTCTTGTGCATCAAATGAAAATAATTCTTTCATCTTCAATCACTTGTGCACGTATTTTCCTTTTCTCCCTGATTTAAATTTTACCGAAGCCAATGGGCCTAGTGAGCATAGTCTGATATTTACTAGGATTAATGTAAATAACCCTACAAACATTGAATCTTTTAATTGCTCAATATTACATAAATCATACACAATATATGTTTAGTGAGGTGGAACTTGACTTTTACTCAAATTTGCTTTGTCTTTTGTGGGTAGTTTAAAATCATGCACATCAGGCATAAAGAGGCTAATGTTTAAGGTCTAAATAGCTTTGATGGAATGAATTAGAATTGATTTAATTCTTTGAAAATTTATCTGAAAACATATTACCATACTCAAGTATGAGGGAAAAAATATGTAAACTAAGACTTAACAATATTTGAATATGTGGAATGATATGAAAAAGAGCTAAAAGGCATTAGAAGAAGTAGTTTCCTAGAATGAAGTTACCATTATTTAACAAAGCCGTTAAGGGGTTGAATTATGTAGGGACACCTAAGGGCATTGGTTGCAGAGTCAAATAAATAGCATATTTTGGATAACAAGTCTGTTATGTAGACTGTTTATGCAAGGCCGCCTAAGGGAATGTGATGCATAGTAAGGAAACAGAACTCTCAGAAATTTACTTTCCTAGTGCTAAAAAGCCATTGAATGTTTATGAAGATTCAAATTTTCCAAAGTATAGAGTTTTCAGTATGGAAAGAGGTACTTGAATTTGGAGAAGATATTTCTAAACAAAATTATCAAAGAACTGGATGAATATCACTCCTACGAAGGTCTGACCCAAACATAGGGAAGGAGAATATAAACCATACACTTGAATACTTTCATATCTTGAAAAATGATATGGTAAAAATATGTTAAGGATGGTTATTTTTTCAGATCCTTACATATTGTCAAGACAAATAAAGAAAAAAGCGATTTTCCTCCTAAGAATGAAGTTACCACTATTTAACAAACCCGTTTGGGGGTTGAATTATGCATGGACACCTAAGGGCATTGGCTGCATATTCAAATAATAGCATCTTTTGGATGACATGTTCGTTATGTAGACTATTTATGCAAGGCCGCCTAAGGGCACGTGCTGCATGGTCAGGCAAAAGAACTCTCAGAATATCAAACCATTTTGTGACTAGAAGTTAAGAAAAGGGTTATGAATATCTGAAAATATTTAAGGTTAGGATTATGACACATAAAGATGGGTATTGTCCAATGTATACAGAGATACACAGATCAATGCTAACCATAATCATGTTGTGGCTGGGTCCTGAATTGAAATGTTGGACTTCACTATGTATCCCCTAATGATGGTAATCAAGCCATACATAGTTCTTAAACTACAATTTAATTTCATGGGGGACAAAAGGATTAGAGATTTTAGTTTAGGGTCATAGTGCTTGGAACATTATAAGAAATACATAGTGTGTGTTTCATGGGGAATTTTCAGCCAAGGGACTGAAAGTGGAATTTGGGGACAGGCCCAAAAGACTTGGGGCTGGATTCGAGGGACACTCGAACATTCCTACATATCACATAAGTATGGGAATCAAGCCCACGTAGTTCTAGAACTACCCTCTGTACAAATTTGGTTCGTACATGTGAAGGGTGAAAAGAGACTTTAGTGCAATGATGGTTTAACACAAGATAAAAGGTTCATGCATTACCTTGTATGCACATAGTCTTTGGAATAAAACATTATTTAAAATCAATGTAAATAATGATTCTCTCTCAGATGAGGGTAACAATGAATGTTACAGTTTATTGTTATACTGGACAAAAGTGTTGTATAGTTTAACGTCGTATAGCAAGGACGAAAGTGAACTAATGTAGAGATATTGATTCTAGGGGCGGTTTCACGAATCAACATCATATTAGATGGAGATGAACCGATGTGAAGTGATTGGTTTTGGGATTGAACCTTGGGAGGTTTCCTACGTACCCATCCTAGAAGGCAAGGATTAAAGTCCGCGTAGTTCAATTAAAGAATGAATTAATGATCAAGTTGTTATTTGAGACAATGACCTAAAAATTGATATTGTTGCGACTTACACATGGTTAGTAGACCAGATAGAGTGTTATGGTTGACGTTTTCTCTAAGCTCACGTGAGTCATACTCGGTGTGAGAAACAAGAGGTAGCAACAACCCCAACGATGCACAGTTTAATGTCATGTAGGACATATAAAGGGACTATGCAGTTTAAAGTCTGGAAGTTATGACTATTGGTGCTACACAGTTTAGTGTCATATAGAAGGAAAGATGTACAGTTTAATGTCAGGTAGGATGTATTAAAGGACTTTATGTAAAGTTTAACGTCATGTAGTTAGGATGATGGGGACAATACAGTTTAATGTCATGCAATGAGGACAAAAGAGTACACCATTTAATGTTATATTGGACCTATTAGAGACTTTTTCACATTTTAAAGTCATGTTGGACGAAAAAGGGACGATACAGTTTACCGTCATGTTGGATGTAAGTGCCAATAGTTTAAGGTCGTATGCATGGACCATAGATTATGCAGTTTAATGTCTTGCTAGACGTAAGGACTTTTATAAAGTTTAGCGTCATGTAGTTAGGGCGTCACAGTTTAACATCATGTGAGACGAAAGAAATACAAATAGTTTAAGGACATATGTATGGACCGTTGCTGTATAGTTTAACGTCATATAGCAAGGACGATGTAGGGGACACAGTTTAACGTCATGTTAGACGTATGTGCAAATAGTTTAGGGTCATATGCATGGACCGTTGATCATGTATTTTAATGTCTTACTGGATGGTGGTGCAGTTTAAGGTCATACCGGACCAATGATGATATATTTTGTGTTTATACAATGTACTTCTTCAAAAATCTGGCATTGTTTGGAGTAGTGATGAGTTCTCCACCCATCAAGATTAATGAATACGCTCCAATAGAGTAGACCCTATGTATTGAGTAAGGTCTTTCCCATTTTGGCTCAAGCTTGGGAGGTTTCTTTCCTGGTATAATTGGAGTTCTGAGAAATAATACCAGTTCTCCCTGAATGAATGAATGAAGACGAACTTTTTTGTTAAAATCTCGTGTTATTCGATTCTAATAGACTTCTAAGTGGTGCAAAGTGCAGAATCTTTTCTCATATAACCTTTTCAATTCATTCAATCGCTTTTGAAATTTCTCATCTGTAGATGACTGATCACAAATGGATACTCTGAGCGAGGGTAATTGATCTTCAATGGGAAAGATTGATTCTGTTCCATATACTAGTGAATATGGAGTTGACCGCATTGCAGTGCGGGTAGTAGTCCAATAATCCCATAAAGCATGGAAGAGTTTATCAGGCCATGGTTTCTTATATTTATCCACCATCTTTTGCAGTATATTTGACATAGTCTTATTGAAGGCTTCTATCTAGCCATTGGCTGCTGCATGATACCGAGATGAATGGTTGGATTTGATGTTGTATTCATGATACAATTTTTTCACCTCGGATGAACAGAAGTTGGTGCCATTGTCCGTCAATATGGTATGAGGGACACCAAATCTGTTAATGATGTTAGACTTGATGAAGCTAACAATTCATTTAGAACTGACTTCCTTGAGGGGTATTGCCTCTGCCCATTTGGAAAAGAAATTAGTAGCAGTAAGAATATACTTAAACTACTTGGCCGTAGCTGAAGGGTAAGGTCCCTCCACATCCATTCCCCATGTGGAAAATGGCTACGAGTACTTAACTGTATGAAGAAACTCTGGAGGTTGATGAATGAAGTTGGAATGTACTTGGCATGAATGGAACTTATTTTTGAAATCAATACAATCTTGTATCATTGAAGGCCAAAAGTATCCAAGCCTTCGAATCTGATCAGACAGTCTATATCCAGACTGGTGGGTACCACATACTCATACATGCACTTCTTTCATGACAGCCATTCTCTCTCCACCATCAATGCATCTGAAGAGAACTCTATCAAAACCACGCTTGTATAGAATTTTCTCTAGGTGATCTGGGCCATCATAAAGAGTAAAATTGACCACACTTCACCGTATTTGTTCTTTCTCGGCTCTATCAGGTGAAGTGTTCCATTTTGAAGGTATTCCCTGATAGGTGACATCCATCCAGTAGTATGACTATAAGGTTCAGGAATGGGACTAATTTCATTAATTTCCTCTATTCTGATTCGAACATAAAGTGAAATTGCATGATGGTGGGAAATACTGATGGTTGTCTCATCCCAATTTGGATCTTCCAGAGTTGTGGCTATATTAGCCAGTGCATTAGTTTAAGCATTTTTTGATCATGGGACATAAGAAAATGTTGGTTCCGAAGGGAATTCCGCCATTAACTCTTTGACATAATCATATAAAGGGATTAGTTCTTCTTTTCTGATGGCATAATCCCCATTGACTTGTTTCATTACTAGGTCTTAATCACATTTCACCTTTAAGTGATTCGCTTGTGCTTGAAGCACCAATTCCAAGCCTGCGATGAGAGCTTGGTATTCTACTTTATTATTGGTACCACCTTCCCACAATAAGAAAGAATAAGGTAACACTTGATTTTCTGGAGAAATGAGCACAATTCCTAAGCCAACATTGTTGAATTTAGGATTTTCCATTTTCCTCCCTATTGGACTTCTAGAGGCACCATCAAAATACATTTCCCATGCCTGAGGACTTTCTTGAATAGAGAATAATTCCTCATCAGGGAGTTCAATATCTGAAGATGTGTCTTCCACTAAAGGGTATTCATCCAAGAAATCAGCCAGAGCTTTTCCCTTTATTGCCTTTTGAGACACATACTGAATATCGAATTATTGAAAAATAACTACCCACCTTTCCAGACATCCTGTAAGCATTGGGCAACTAAGGATGAATTTGAGCGGGTTATTGCGAGATACCAATTGGACCTCGTGATGTTGCAGGTTGTGTCTCAACTTCTGAAGTGCAAAGATTAATGCCTGGCAGCACTTCCCAATACTTGAATATCGGGTTTCTGCTTCAATCATAGTCTGACTGAGGTAGTAGAGGCTGTTTTCATTCCTAGCATCATTCTTCTGAGAAAGAAAGGCACACAATGATCATTCTAAAGGTGTCAGATAGAGGATATGTGGTCTTCCTTAAACAGGTGGAATGAGTACCGGCGGACACAAGAGGTATTTCTTGAGAATATTGAATGCTTCTTGACATTCTTCAGTCCACTGGTAAGTGACTCCCTTCTTCATCAATTTGGTGAAGGGTAAACTTTTTCCTGCCAAATTGGGGATGAAACGCCGAATATAGGCTATGTTTCCTTGAAGTCCCTTTAATTCTTTCAAATTTTGAGGAGGTGACATACCAAGGATTGACTTTGTCTTCTCAGGATCAACTTTAATACCATGATGGCATACAACAAAGCCAATAAATTTTCCCGAGGTTACCCCAAAAGCACATTTTAAGGAGTTTATCTTCAAATTATGTTGTCGAAGCTTACGGTATATGACTTCCAAATCATCCAAGTGATTAGAACATTGTTTGGATTTAACCACCAAATCTTCTACACAGCATTCAACAAACGTCCCTAAAAAGGGTTTTAAGATACGATGCATGGCATGCTGATTTTTTTCACCTGCATTCTTTAAGCCAAAGGGTATTACCTGGTTGAAAAACACACCCTGATGGGCTCAGAGGGCAGTGGATTCCTCATCTTCTGGGTCCATTCAGATTTGATTATATCTGGAATATCCATCCATGAAGGAAAGTGCTTCATAGCCAGCTGTTTCATCAATTAAAAGTTCTGTAATTGGAATTTGGAAATCATCCTTAGGACAATGTTGATTAAGATCTCTGAAATCGATGGAAACTCTAATTTTTCTGTTCTTCTTCTTTATAGGAACAACATTAGCCAACCACTTGGGATATTGAACTTCTCTAACAAAGTTTCTTTGATAAGATTATCCACTTCAGCTTCAATTTTGGAAGCATAAGTTGGGTGTGTTCTTCTCACAGCTTTCTTAAATCCTTGATATTCTTCTAGTAAACCCAAATGATGAGTAGCAATGTCAAGGTCATTACCGGGCATCTCTGTATAGTTCCAAGAAAATATGTCTCGATTTTTCTTTAAAAAGGAAATATACATATCTTGTTCTTCAAGAGTCATGGCCGCACAGATTAAAGTGGGGCGTGGATCTTCTTTTGTACCTAGATTTATTTCTCTGAGTTCATCCATTGTGGTAGAGATACCCTCTTCAAATGCTGGAGGAGCATCTCTGAGATCTTCCTCTTCTTCTTCAACATGTGTTATTTCTTCCGTTTCTACCTGCATAGTAGATGATGAAGTAGAATTTTCATGATCTGAAGAGATGTAAAAATTTGCACATCTTGAAGAAGAATCTTCCATTCCTGACACAATTGATGATAAAGGGTCTTCCTTGTGTGATAAAGAGGAGATGCTGGATTGAGAATCAACATCATTGTTCACCTCTGATGTTTCTATAACTTCTTCTCGCCTGATTGGTGAAGTATAGACTTGTTGTATTTCATCAGATGAAATGAAGACGTCACCATTTGGGATTTCATCACTGCTTGGAGGATCACCAATTTCTCCCATGTTGTCTGGCTTGATTGCTGTAATTGACATTATGGATCTTTCCATAAGAGTATTTTGATTTGGGTCTATCCTATTAGTTTCACTGATAGGCAACACATAATCTGTACTCACATGTGCAAATGGATATACTGGAATCTTCTCCAAACCATATGGAGCATTCACTTTGGTAATCTCCTTTATTGTGGATTTATTCTTTTCATTCATGTGATAGAATTCCGCATCAATGTATTGATACACACTTGTCTTGAACGGGGACTTATCACCATACAATGTCCTAACATGACCATAGAAACAATATTTGAGACACTGATGGTATGATGAAGGGATAGCCGCATGTTGATGTAGCCAGGGTCTTCCAAGCAAGTTGTTGAAGGCTGAGTCTTGATCAACAACCATGAAATATGTTTTGGATACAAGATCTCCAAACTGAGTTTTGAGTGTAACTTCGCCCAGTGGTTCTTGTTCATTTTTATCAAATCCTTGTAACATCATGGTAGAAGGAGATAAATCAGATTTTGTGAGGCCCAATCGATGAAGTGTATGAATGGGCATGAGGTTGACTCTGGAACCATTATCAATGAAATCTCTTCGGAAGTCTACGACATTGACCTTGCCAGATAAGTACAAAAGGTCTAATATACCCATGCACAACATCATCTGCATCTTCATCAGTAAAAGATATGATTGCATGGAATTATGCAGGATTATTCTCTATGTGATACACTTCAGCTGCAGCAATTTCAGTTTCAAACTCATGAGGACTTGAGAAAACCTCAATGAGTGCCTCCCAAAGATCTTTTAATAGATTCAAAGAATCCAGAATTGATAACTTGGCTGGTACTTGGGACAAGTGTTTCAATACATCATACTTTTGATCCAGAGGTCTACGTTTCCCAACAGGAACATGTGGTTTAGCAGGTGTCTTGGAAGTAGATGCTTTGCAAGTTGATGCATCTTGTATTGGGACAGGAGTTGGCAATATTCCTTGTTTTATAATATTAGACCGATTAGATCTATTTACTTATTGAGAGGATGAAGGTGGAACCCCCAACCGATCCTCCAAAATAACTGTGCAAGGACTGAATTTTCTATTGATAGAAGAACTTTCTTATTCTTGTTGAGCTCGCTGATGGGCTCTACCCCAAGTCTCTGCTGTGTACAAAGTTCTATTCGGGGTAGAAATGGAATAGTGGTTTCTAAAAGATCCACGTCTTCCCCTGTATCTTGAGCCTCTAGAACTTCCTCTAATTCCTCTGTTTGATATAGGGAATTCAGGCTCATCGAAATCGAAACTGTGACTGGAACATGAATCAGTTAATTGAATCATATTAACAGAACCAAAAATCAACTCTTCATCCGATGAAGACTCTGCCTGATTATCATGTTTAGGTTGTGCCGTTTGGTGGGGCGATGCCCATTCATTTAAAGTAGATGGCATGAAGTCTGCCAGGGTCAAAGACATCTTAGGGTTTGACATGTACTCATCTTCTTCTAATTCTTTTTTTTCTTTGAATCATGTCGTTTCTTTGAGGATTTTCCCTCTGATGAAGAGGTTTTTTCTGTGGCATTCATGGCATAAGGTACAATTGGATTCTTCAATGGCGTTCGCAAAATAGCATGAGTTCGGTTTATCGTCTTTCTGACCATCCAATCATCATATTTTTATGCATTTTTGTTCTTAACTTCTTATCACTCACCTTCCTCCTCTAGAACTGTAGCAGTAACACATGCTACCTGAGCTGAAGAACCTTTTAATTTGACTTGTCCCGAGTCGACCATCTTTTGCAGGAGGTATTTGTAGACAAAAAACTCCTGGATGGGATGCCCCAACATTTGATGAAAGGGGAAATAATTAAGACCATCTTCATCTCCTTCCTTGTTTGTCCTTTTGGGCCTTGGAAACTGAACCAAATTATTTTCCAGAGCTGAAATGAAATAACCAGGATCATGTTCATTTTGGAAAGAGTATGTTTTGATTTTCAGATCCTCAAATTGTTTTTGTCTTTGATCTCTTTCATTGTCTTGATGAAACGGCCTTTTTTGTTTGCACTCAAGAGGTGGAGCCCTTCAAAAATATGAAGGTTTTGAGGTAGAAGTAGGTACAGGTGCTTGTTTAAGCATAACTGTAGCAGTTTCTACTTTACCGATTCTCATTCCTGGAGTAGATGGAATTACACGAGATTTAGCCTTATTCTATGTAAGAGAATCTTCAATCTGTTGACCAATTGAGGTAAGGTCTCAAAACACTCTTGTGTATTTCACAGGGATCAGTGGTGTGAAAAATTCATCACGCAGATTTTCCACACAGATTGGCAACAGTTCCTCTTGAGGGAGTGCTAATCTCATAGAATATGTTAATCCTTTCCAACGAGCAATGAAATCAGAGACTCTTTCATTCTCACTTTGCTTACAGTTTGTAAGATCGAAAACTGTTGTCTTTGGAAAAGTTGAGCTGAATTGATGAAGAAATTGTTGACGGAGATCTTACCATCTGGTAATTGACCTAGATTTCAAGCTTGTATACCAGAAAAAAGCTGATCCTTGTAAGGTTCGCATGAAGCATATGAGTTTCACTACATCTTTCTACTCTGGAGTTCCCATCATAGGATCGAAACAAGACACACAATGCATCAAATACTATTCAGGGTTGCCTGATCCACTAAAAATAGGGAATACGGGGTTCCAAAAATTTTATGGGGGAGAGATTGAATCTACACATTTAGGGTAAGCTTTCTTTTCTGGTTGAACCTGCACACGCTTCCCTTCCATAGATTCCAACCGAGATGTTAATGGCTCAATAGTAGTTATTAACTTTTGAGAAACATCTATTTGAGTTTGAATCTAAACATGTGCACTGACTGGATCTTGGACAGATGTGGTGGTTGGTACTGCAACCGATCGCAGCACTACCAATTTTTGTTGCACTTGATCCATAGGATTAGACTTGTGAGGGTGTACTGATAACGGAGGATATTCTTGATCCATCTTAGTAGCTGCAAAAAACTCATTTGGATGACTGCCTCCAGCACGCTTAGGAGGATGATTACCTTGAAGTAGTTCTGCATTCAACCTCCTCAATTCTTTCATTTCTTCCTCTTGTTGCGAAAATCTTTGCTCTATTGAGAGTGATTGGCCTTCTCCAGAGGGAGGATATGTGACCTGATTCTTTCCCTTCCCCTTGTTTGATCCCTTTCAGAGAGGGGGAAGTGGGTTATTTGAAGGAACTACCAAATTTTGGGAAAACCTTTGATTTCGTGTACGCAAACCTTTTTCATTTGTGTTTGTGCGTACAACTTCTTGAATAGGAACCTCTTTATCTGATCCCTCTGAGTGAGCCTCATTTGTTGGATCAGCAACAATGACATTGATGACATTGATTGATGCATAACACATCACATCCCTTATATCAGTATTTCTGTGATATTTTCATCTTCCATGTCTTTGATGAGACATTGCCTTTTATTGATTCAATCCCTTAGGAACTTCTTGACGAATCGTATTTTGGAGGGAATATCCTGATAATTTGTCTCTTCGTTCCTCTTTAGGCTCCTTCCCCAATCGAGAAAAGAACGACTTTATCTGAGGAGGGGATTGATGATTTGATAAAGTCCCCAGTCCGGTGGACTGGGGCTATTCTTACTGTTCCTGATCAACTCCTCGAATCCTATTTGTTGATTCCGAGGGTTGGTTTAAAAGAGTCTCCAGTCTGGCAAGCTAGGGTGGCTCTTGACATGCTATGTCTAAGACTTTTTTAAAATCTCTCCTAATCTTGCAGACCTTAGTCCAAAAAATAGCTGGATGCATCAATCGATATCCACTTTTATCACTCGGTTCAAAAGACTGTTGGATGATTTCTGACACTTCTGTCACTTGATGATGTGCTTTCTCCATACGAGAGGCCTGTTAAATATTCTAGTTTTCTTGATGTAGGAGTAATTCAACAACTTGTTCTCTATATTCTTGATTTTGAGAGGAACTAGTTGAAGCCTGTTCTTGGGAAAACCTTTGATTACAAACAAATCCAGTTGATTGTGGCTGACCATGGGCAATAACATTGCATGAGACCATTTTCGGCAAGCTTTGTTGACTGGAGAGCACAGTGGAATGTTGTTCTCCATGAATACCCCATCCTCTGACATGTATGCCAGATGGGGAATTGGCAATTAACTGGCGCAATCTTCATAGTGGGCCACGGAATGAACGCTGAAGGGCTCTCTACTCCTTTTCAGCCTTCGGATATCGAATGACTGATAGAGATGACAAGTCAATTTGACATTGTAACCCTTCTATTAACTTAAAATTATTTTCATATTCATCATAAGATAATACTTTCTTTTTCAACTGACATAGAGTTTTCCATATGTTGAGATGAATATCATGAATCCCATCTTCCATCAACATCCTTGGAATGTCATACTCAGAGGCATACAGAGGCCAAAACATGACTGGCACTTCACCCTTTGCCAATTGTTTTATCATATTCAACATTTCCTCTTTATCATTTAATGAAGATTCTTCTACCTGATTTGACCAGAGCTGGTGCTATCTTGTTGTTTCATCATATTCAACAAGATTTGTAGAGAAACCACTGATAAAACTAGAAGATGCATGACTTAGGGGTGGTTCGGAGAATGAACTACACCCTCTGCTATCTTCCGATTGAGAAATTGTTTCACCTGCTAGCAATGAAGCATCAGACATGACTGGTTTCGCATTTTCTAGTGCCTCAAGATAAGAGGGCATTCATGGCACTACAATTTCCACTAGATCATTTTCCGGGCAATTTGCATCACTACTGTGAGGAGGACTTTCGCAGCGAAATTCATCATCATGGGGAAGACCACCATGGTGGGTTACAGTAAAAGATGAGATCTCTTTCTCCTTGGTCTTCTAGCCACATAGAGGGTTATTATAGCTCTTATCTGAAGATGAAACTTTGAGATCAACCAAATTGTCATGAAGCAAGCCTTCATGAGGATGTATCTGTTAAATACCTTTGGAATTAATGTTCCCACTATTGGGAAATGAGGGAGTAGAATCTTGAATTCCAACAGATAACTATCTGAGGGCTTCAAGAACTTCAGCATCGAGCAAGCCCTTATTACAGATTGGCTCTTGATCTCTTGACTGTGTTGGGCGGGTCTTCTTCTTAGATGCCTTCTTACTCTCCTTGGAAACCACTTGATGCCAAAATTGGCTGCTCTGAGCAGGTGTATGTGCCTGATCAGGAGAGATGGCTAGGTTAGGCTGACAATATCCACTCAAATCAGGTGTATGTGCCTCACTTGGTTGTCCGTATGATATGGGGGAGTACTCCCCACAACCATCTTGAACTGGAACATATGTGTGTGTCTGTTCTGGAGTGATCTTTTGATGTGTCACTCCGCTGTTAGGGATAGATTTATGTGTCTTTCCCTAAGATGCTGCTGAAGCTCTAATATTATCCTGGAAAGCATCCAGAATATGAGCAGGGATTTTCTTCTTCTCTTTCACCATTGATAAAATATGCTTGGTGACTTCAGCTATCGGAACGAGGATATACGTCCCTTCCGTGATTGGAGTAGGTGTATGTGCCTGCTCATGTCCTCCTTTTCCTTTCATTGAATCTTGAAAGTACTCAAGTGTGGGGGAAGAAATTTGAGTCTGCCTCCTATTTGTCACCGGAGCTTTCCGACTGATTTCTCTGTGTGCTACCAAGTGCGACTGTTGGTAGGTTTGATCAATTCTAGCAGGTGTATGTGCCTGCTGATTGCAGTTCGCCAAATGTGGTTGACAATCTCCATCATATGTAGTCAGACGAGCCTGCTGACTAGTTGATGATGTATAAACAGTAGTATGTTCCTGGTTATAGTACTCCACTGGAATTTCCTGGCGGGATTGGCATGATGCTGCCAGACGAGTCTGCTAACAACGGAATTAAAATGGGCCAGTGTGTGTGCTTGCCTGTTGTTTGGCACCAAGTTAGGTTGGTGGACTTCTCCGGAAATGGAAGGGATGAGAACCTGCTCACTGTTAACTGGATTTCTCCTTTGGCGATTCATCTTGCCTGCTCGGGTTCGAGGAACCTAAGCTGAACACCTGGAGTCGGTACCCTCATCATGTTGAGGGTGCACTGTCGCACGAGTCTGGTGGCGATTGTTTATGGGAGCCCTTGGGAAGGACTCATGTATCTTTGAATTAAGGCCTGGAGGGACCTGTTCCTTCACCTCCCCAGAATAATGGAGCAAATGGTGATTTCATTCTAGGGATAATGACCCAAAATGGTTGGAGAGAGTGGTTAACACCGCCTGCTTCTTGATCACTGACCGTCACTGTCCGGACGACCAGGGTGAATTGTTCACTTAGAGGGCTTTTTGGGAAGCCTCTAGAGTTGGAATAGTACCATATTGACAGTACTCCTTAACCAACGCATTTGATACCCAGCGTTGAAGACGCTGAGTAGGTGATGTTGTCCTCAGTGCAGACGATGATCAATCAGGAGTAGCAGTAGTGGCATTCGCAGCAAAGGTTTTCACAGCATACGTATTCACGGGTGTGAACTTGAGATCATCCATTTCGTAGAGTGAAAAAAATCATGGAATAGAGTGCCTATTTGATATAACAGACGTAATCAAGATAAATTCAGCCACCACATCTTTTGGATGAGAACATATATCAATGATTGTTTTTGTTGGCCCTCTCATTGAGTTTTAAATAGGGGCCTAACAAATAAGTAAAACATCATTTTAACTTGGTTAAGGATTCACGTCGTGTTCACCATTTTTTCTTTCCCTCTAGAATTGGGGATGACCTCATTGATTGAAGGTTCAATCATTCCAATCGGTTTCTAATGGTTTTGTTCATAGAACCAGAAACATCCAATGATTCCATATCCATTTGGACCCACTTTCCATAGGTAGGCGCTCATTAGTTGTGGACTGATGAGGATTAGGAATTTGCATTGGTCAAGAGGATGGGAGGTCGGACTCATCATACCTTTATAAGGGGAGTTATTGTCTACTCTAGGACTCTCTTTATAGATTTAAGTTATGTTTGTGAATCCTTATTACATTACCATGTATAAAATGAGTTTTCCTTTAGTCTGACAATCAATGATTGGTACGTAGGAAATTCAGAGAATCTTTTATATGAATTTCAGGTTCTTCATCGATGAAGTATCATATGTATTTTTTAGATATTCTTAGTTGATGGTATCCTTAAAAATATATAAAAGTCACTTGGTCATTATGATGAACATACTGGTTTTAAAGCCACTCAGTGGGGCACTTGATGTTTATTTTCATTCAGGAGGACATGGATTATTTCAGAGTTGGGATCGTACCCACTGATGGGCTACCTACATATCCTTTGTTTTGGAAAAGGAATCAGAACCCATGTAGTTCGAGTAAGGGAGTATGATTCTTATACATAATTGACGACTCAAAGAAAGATGTCATGATTACTTTTACAATCTAAGCTCACGTGAGTCATGATCAGTGTGAGAAAAAAGAGGTATTGGTGAAACCAGACAATTATGCCATGAAATATGTAATGATGTGGGGCTTATGTGTGTTGACTACCCAAATAGATGAGGATTAAGATTTACTTCAGGTAAGAAATCCTGGAACAGGGTCCATAAAGGTATATGTGCTTCATGGAGATTTGGATACTCTAATCTTGGGGATTAATCCTAAGGAAGATTCCCAATTTAGGTTAGGACTTATGATTGAGTTCTACTTCTGAGAAAGAAGCCCAAATCAAAATTAAATTAGGACTGGTTAAGAGAAATTAAGACTGGGGCTTATCCTGAGAAGGAGGCCCATATTTGAGACTGGGGATTACTCCTAAAAAGGTTTCCCAGGTTAAGAGAATTATGGTAGGGGATTACTCCTGAGGAGGATGCCCATATTTGAGACTTTTAAGATTGTGGCTTACTCATGAAAAGGAGTCCTAGATTAATGAGGACTTGGGGCTCACTCCTAAGGAGGATGCCCATATTAATGAGAATTTGGACTGGGGCTTACTCTTGAAAAGGAGGCCCAGGTTAAGGATTATCTCATCTTAAAGGATGAGGTTGAATGAATGAAATCTCAATCTTTAGTGAAATAAATATGTGTAAATCACTATATTTTCAGAGATGTTTCACAGAGTTCCTTTCAGATAAGGAAGCCAAATCAAGAAATCATGCCATAAATGGATTTGAAGAGTGTCTTGAAGATTGAATCTTGAATCGGAGAGGTGGAATGGTATAAGAGGGGATAAATGGGAAAGAAGGGCACCCAAAAAGGTAGGACAGCGCATGTCCTGGAAGGTGCGAAGGTACTGCGTGGGCGTGCAAGTCCTGGTCGCGTAGGTATACCTGGGCGATACTTGTGTACTTGCGTGATTTTCACCCCTTAGAGTAATATTTGGGAGATCCTTGATCAATACCTTTAGAATTATCCCAAGAGGCCTTCCAGAAGATGGCGTGCAAGTTATGGTGAAGAAGTAGGGCGGCGCGCAAGTGTGTACATATCCCTTAAGAGTAAAACACTTAGGCGTGAAAGTGTTAGTGAACTCTAACACTTAGACCTTACACCTATTGTTTAAACCTCCCATTCTAGGTAAAGAATTACCATAGAAGTGTTCGGAAGACCTGAAGAAGAGACTTGGGCGTTCAGAGATCTGTATCTGAATTCTGGAAAAATTCCTCCCAATTGGGGGGCCCACATGGTCTATTTATAGGCTGGAGAATACCCCGGGCGGTTATCTTTTAGGGTGTGTAAGTCACTTGCGCGACCATTAGGTGGCGTGCATGTATACTTTCATGACAGTGATGGAACTTGTGTGATCCTTGTGAATTTGAAACCTTGTTCATGCCTTTGTCGATTTTTGATGTTTTCTTCAAAGGATGAATCAATTGGTG
Organism: Viscum album; assembly: GCA_963277665.1. Taxonomy (NCBI): domain Eukaryota; kingdom Viridiplantae; phylum Streptophyta; class Magnoliopsida; order Santalales; family Viscaceae; genus Viscum; species Viscum album. Next base: position 979,520,812 of record OY728146.1, read on the forward strand.
CTAAGTCATTTCCCTTTCAATTCTTTTAGACAATGTGACGAAAAGGAGCATCAACAGGGACATCATCTACACTATTGTCGCAGTGCTCCAAGGTTAGGTGCTCAAGACACTTCTCAGGTGTCACAAGAATCGTATGCTTCGACAAGATGAGAATAAAAAAATCAGTGTCGTTAGAAGTCCAGAGCTAGAAACGGAGATTCTAGAAACACCATGTCTCCTCAACCATGGAAACCTTAGTAAGGAAACACAGATAATAGTGTAGTGAAGAAACAATTGTATGGAGGTGAGAAGATGATGGTTGATGATCAGGGAGGATCCTCAATAGTGATAGGTACTATTATTTTGAATTATACCTATATGCAAGTGTTGTTTGATATAGTTGCATCACATTCCATCATTGTTTATCAGGCTATTGAATTGCTATGTTTAAAAGTGGAAATGATGCCTTCTATTTTGAAACTTTAGATTCTTCTCGGTGAAAGAGAATTTCAATCCTTTGTGTGTAGATAATGTGCTATAATTGTTCATGGGGCTGAGCTAGAATGAGACTTCTCAATATTGGATATGGATGTCTATGATGTAATCCTGGGTATGGATTGGCCGACAACGTACAAGGCTCAAATTGACTATTACAGGAGAGCAATTAGTTTTATGATTGAGGATGGCATCAAACATCTCTTTATAGGAGAGAGGATTGTAAAGAAGGCTTCAAATATCAAGTTGGCATAAATGGTGGGAACAATATATTATCAATTGGAAGCATTGAATTTTGAATCAATGGAAGAGATCGAGGAAAATAGTTTTCTAGATATTGTGGATCAATTTCGAGATGTCTTTCCTTTGAACTTCTCAGGGTTACCACCTTTAAGGGAAGTGGAGTTTACGATTGATACATTTCAAGGGACCAGTCCTATTTACCTTTCATCTTATTATATGGAACCAACAAAGTTACGATAAATGAAAGTATAGTTAGAAGAACAGGAAATTAAGGGTTTCATTTGGCCAAGTACGTCTCCATGCGTAGTACCATATTTGTTTGTGAAGAAGTTAGATGGAACTCTTCGGTTGTGTGTTGATTATAGTATGATTAACCATGTTACGATAAAGAATAGATATCCACTTCCATGCATTGGTTATCTATTCGATAAATTATGGGAAACTCAATGGTTCTCTATGATTGACTTGCGATCAGGATATCACCAATTGAGAGTTTAGAAAGAGGATATTCAAAAGACAGCTTTCAGAAGTAGATATGGATAGTATGAATATATATTCATGCCTTTCAGTCTAACAAATTCACCAATAGTGTTTATGGAATTGATGAATTATTCAGTCAATAAGGTTTTCCTTATGACTTTTCCATTCCTTCTTGTTTTAAAAATCAAAAACACCTTATCTTAAAGCAAATCTGATTTTACATTATATTTTACTTCTATAAGGAAAATTTCCGTACCCAAGGAAATCGACCCTTACCTAGAATTCATTTTTCATATCAATATTTTTTTCTCAAGTATAAAAATCGGATTCATATCTAAAACCTTGGATGCATATAATACATAGATAAGAAGCATTCTGTTTTTTGATCCGAATTCCTGTTACGAACTTTTATGAAGTTCTACTCTGAATTCCCTATTACAAAATTTTATGAAGTCTAACTCTGAATTCTGATTATGAACTTGTATAATGTTCTAAATATGAATTATGATGATGGGTTCGGATTACAAATTCTAATTACAAATTCTGATGATGAATTCTAATTATGAATTCCCATTTTGAACTCTGATAATGAATTCTGATTACGAATTCTCATTAAGAATTTTGATGATGAATTTTGATTATGAATTATCATTACGAATTCGGATGAGGAATTCATATTAGGAATTCTCATTACGAATTCTGATGATTAATTCTGATTACGAATTCTCATTAAAAATTCTGATGATGAATTCTAATTATGAATTCTCATTACAAATTCTAATGATGATTTATGATTACGAATTCTCACTATCAATTCTGATGATGAATTCTAATTACGAATTCTCATTATGAATTATGATGATGAATTCTGATTATGAATTTTCATTATGAATTCTTATTGTGAATTCTGATTACAAATTATGGATATGAACTTGTGTGAACTCTGAATTCTTCTCAAAAACAGAATCCAAATATCCCTGTTTTATAGACTCTGAATTTATTTTTGGTTAGACTCCGATATTTTATTTTCTTACATTCCAAATATTAGTTTTTGGTTATGATTTCACTTGTTATATTATAAAACAATGTCGTGCCTTTAGTTATCAACTAACCGTTGTTTGAGTGACACATGTACAGGTCCCTCCTAAATTCAACACTACTGGAAATATAGGTTTTCCCAACGGATATATACCAACGGTTTGCTTAAACCGTTGGTGTATATGAGTATACCAATCATATACCAACGGTTTTTCAAAAACTGTTGGTAAAGGTATGTAGAGGTGAAGTTATACCAATGGTTTTTGCAAAACCGTTGGTAAAAGTTTTCATTCCCAATGGTTTAAAACCATTGGGAAAGATTTCCCAGAAATACACAGGACCTGGGCTCCCCCATTACAAGCGACTAGAGCCCTAAACCGATGTAGAGAAGTGGGATTCTCTTTACCCTACTGTCCAAATCATTCCATCTTCAAAATTTCCTAGATTATCATTTGTTATCTATAAGTTATACTTTCATTTTAATGTTATGTATCTTCTATTTTGATTTTATGTTTTTAATTGGGTGAAGAGGTGAATTGGGATTCTGTTTACCCTACTGTGAAAATCCTTCATTCCGACCCATCTTCAAAATTTCTTAGTTCTATATTTCCTGTAAGTGATACTTTTATTTTAATTATCTACATCTACTGTTTTGGTTTTCTCTTTATATTTGGGTGTTTATGAATTTTGTTTTCTGTTTGATTTGGGTGTGTGTTGAGCTTTGATAGTGGCACACATATAGTGATTATAGTATGAGTTTCGTCTATTGGGATAAGTAGTAAACTGAATCAAATTTGATTCAAAATGAATTGTGTGTTAATATCATCCATAAATTTTCAGTTTTTAGAAGGCTTGGTATTTCTGGGAATTTTGTGTTAATATCATTCATATTACACATGATTCACATCATGGTAATAATGTGTGATGATGTTGTTGAGATTAGAGAGAAAACTCATACACTCTAGGTTGTTTATAGTGGCATGGTTAGTCATGAGTGATAATTGGCTTCCTAAGATGATTGTACTAATAAAGCATTTAGGGTCAATTAAATATGGTTCTCAATGTACATTGTATATTATGTCTCTTTCTTGGACAATACTCACTTTTATGATGGTGGGGTGCTTTTCACTAGCCATGCAGGCATGTGTAGTCATCCATAACAATTTTAGATTTGGTTTTATTGATGTGCAACTATGTTTTTTGATTTTCTCTTTTGATTTGGTAGAAATGAGAGGTCTGTGGAAATTAATCATGGTTGTGGGTGGTAATTTAGGATGTAAGATAGTATGCCTTCATTTTCCTTGATATATCCAATAATATTATTGATTTATGTTCAGTATGATTATCTTTGACAAATGATGTAGTTTAATAATTTTTTATTAATGGTTGTAATAATGACTACATGGGGATGTACAGGTGTTGGGGGATGGGGTGTCCAGGTGGGGGGGGGGGGGAGGGCGGGGCTGTCCAGGTGGTTTTCCGAGGGGTGGGGGCTGTCCGGGGTGAGTGGGGGCTGTCCGAGGTATGGGGGGATATCCGGGATGAGTGGGGAGCTATCCGAGGGGTGGTGGGTTGTCCAGGTGGTTGTACAAGTTAATCTCGCCTCAACATTTTAAGTGAAAACAACTACTGGCATACAGAAAATAAACCAAACGCATTTGTATTGTGTTTATAATTTAGTAAAATGATCCATGGGTCATTTGTGATGTGTACGAGTCAACCCTGCCTCATTCTGAGGCACTGTGTGGCCGATAGCACTCTAAGTGTGTCACTTTTGTTTAAAATGAACACTGTTTTAAGTAAAAATAACTAACATACGGAAAACTGACCAAACATATTCAGATTGTGTTGATACTTTAACACAACGATCCATGAGACATTTTTGACGTGTAAGAGTCAACCCCGCATCAATTCGAGCTGTGGTGTGGCTGGAACCACTCAAATCGTGTAACTTTTATTTGAAATGCACAACATTTTAAGTGAAAACAACTACTGGCATATGGAAAACCGACCAAACACATTATAATTGTGTTTATACATTAGTAAAATGATCCATGGGAAATTTTTGACTTGTATGAGATATCCCCACCTCAATCCAAGGCACGGTGTATCCTAAATAACTCAAAGAGTCTCTCTTTTGTTTAAAATGGAAACTATTTTAAGTAAAAATAACTGACATACGGAAAACTGACCAAACTTATTTGGATTGTGTTGATACTTTATAAAAACGATTCATGGGACATTTGTGACGTGTAGGAGTCAAACCCACATCAATTCAAGGCGCGGTGTGGCTGGAACCACTCAAAGTGTCTAATTTTTATTTGAAATGAACAACATTTTAAGTGAAAGCAACTATTGGCATACAGAAAACTGACCAAACGCATTGGGATTGTGTTGATACATTAGGAAAATGATAAATGTGTCATTTTTTGATGTGTAAGAGTCAAAAAAACATCAATCTGAGGCGCAGTGTGGCCGGTACCGCTCAAAGTGTCTCACCTTTGTTTAAAATGGACTTAATTTTAAGTGAAAACAAAAACTGACATACAGAAAACTGACCAAATGCATTTGGATTCTATTGAAACTGTAGAACAATGATCCATGGGTCATATGTGACATGTATGTGTTAACCCAGTCTCAATCCGAGTTGTGGTGTGGCTGGTACCACTCAAATTGTATCTCTTTTGTTTAAAATGGACTAAATTTTAAGTGAAAACAACAACTAACATACGGAAAAATGACCAAATGAATTCAGATTCTATTGAAACATTAGAAAATGATCTATGGGTCATATATGACGTTTACGAGTCAACCTTTCCTCAATCTGGGTCGCGGTGTGGCCGGAACCACTCAAAGTGTCTCTCTTTTGTTTAAAATTGACTTAATTTTAAGTGAAAACAATAACTGAGATACGGAATACCGACCAAACGCATTCATAATCTATTGAAACTTTAGGAAAAGGATCTATGGGTCATATGTGACGTGTAAAACTCAACCGCGCCTCAATCCAAGTCACGGTGTGGCCGGAACCACCCAAAGTGTCTCTCTTATGTTTAAAACAGACAACATTTTAAGTACATACGGAAAACCGACCAAATAGATTCTTATTGTGTTGATACTTTATCAAAAGGATCCATGGATCATATGTGACATGTAAGATTTGACCCCGCCTCAATCTGAGGCGCGGTGTGGCTGGTACCATTCAAAGTGTCTCTCTTTTGTTTAAAATGGATTAATTTTAAGTGAAAACAACAACTGACATACGAAAAACTGACCAAATGCATTCGGATTCTGTTTAAAATTTAGCACAACCATCCATGGGTCATATATGACATGTACGAGTCAACCACACCTCAATCATAGTCATGGTGTTGCCGTCACCACTCATAGTGTCTCTCTTTTGTTTAAAATAGATTTAATTTTAAGTGAAAACAACAACTGACATATGGAAAACCGACCAAACGCATTCATAATTTGTTCAAAATTTAGAAAAAGGATCCATCGGTCATATGTGATGTGTAAAAGTCAACCGCGCCTCAATCCGGGTCACTGTGTGGACAAAACCACCCAAAGTGTATCTCTTATGTTTAAAATGGACAACATTTTAAGTACTTACGGAAAACTGACCAAACGGATTCTGATTATGTTGATACTTTATCACAATGATCCATGGCTCGTATGTGATGTGTATGAGTTGAACCTGCCTCAATCTAAGGCGCAATGTGGCTGGTACCACTCAAGGTGTCTCTCTTTTGTTTAAAATGGATTTAATTTTAAGTAAAAACAACAACTGACATACGGAAAACTGACCAAATGAATTCGGATTCTGTTGAAAATTTAGTACAACAATCCATGGGTCATATATAATGTGTACGAGTCAACCCCTCCTCAATCTGAGTCATGGTGTGGCCGTCATCACTCAAAGTGTCTCTCTTTTGTTTAAAATAGAATTAATTTTAAGTGAAAACAACAACTGACTTACGGAAAACCGACCAAACGCATTCATAATTTGTTGAAACTTTAGGAAAAGGATCCATGGGTCATATGTGACATGTACGAGTTGACCCCACCTCAATCTGAGGCGTGGTGTGGCCGGTACCTCTCAAAGTGTCTCTCTTTTGTTTAAAATGGACTAAATTTTAAGTGAAAACAACAACTGACATACGGAAAACCGATCAAATGCATTCGGATTGTGTTGATACTTTAGAAAAAGGATAAATGGGTAATATGTAATGTGTATGAGTCAATCCCTCCACAATCCAGGGGGGGTGTCATGGTGGTTGTACGAGTTAATCTTGCCTCAACATTTTAAGTTAAAACAACTACTGGCATACAGAAAACAGAACAAACGCATTTGGATTGTGTTGATAATTTAGGAAAACAATCCATGGGTCATTTTTGATGTGTAAGAGTCAACCCTGCCTCATTCCAAGGCACGGTGTGGCCGACACCACTCAAAGTGTCTCTTTTCTGTTTAAAATAGACTTAATTTTAAGTGAAAATAACAACTGGCATACAGAAAACCTACCAAACGAATTCATAATCTGTTGTAACATTAGTACAAGGATACATGGGTCATATGTGATGTGTACAGGTCAACTGCGCCTCAATCTGAGTCATGGTGTGGCCGGAACCACCCAAAGTGTCTCTCTTATGTTTAAAATGAACAACATTTTAAGTACATATGGAAAACAAACCTAACAGATTCTTATTGTGTTGATACTTTATCACAAGGATCCATGGATAATATGTGATGTGTAATATTTGACCCCACCTCAATCCAAGGTGCAGTATGGCTGGTACCACTCAAAGTGTCTCTCTTTTGTTTAAAATGGACTTAATTTTAAGTGAAAACAACAACTGACATACACAAAACTGACCAAATGCATTCGGATTCTGTTGAAAATTTAGTACAATGATATATGGGTCATATATGATCTGTAAGAGTCAACCCTACCTCAATCTGATTCACAGTGCGGCCGGCACCACTCAAAGTGTCTCTCTTTTGTTTAAAATAGACTTAATTTTAAGTAAAAAAAATAACTAACATACGGAAAACTGACCAAATGCATTCATATTTTGTTGAAACTTTAGGAAAAGGATCCATGGGTCATATGTGACGTGTAAAACTCAACTGCGTCTCAATCCGGATCAGGGTGTGGATGGAACCACCCAAAGTGTCTCTCTTATGTTTAAAATGGACAACATCTTAAGTACATACGGAAAACCAACCAAATAGATTCTGATTGTCTTGATAATTTTTCACAATGATCCATGTATCATATGTGATGTGTACAAGTTGACCCCTCCTCAATCTGAGGCATGGTGTGGCCGGTACCACTCAAAGTGTCCTTCTTTTGTTTAAAATGGACTTAATTTTAAATGAAAACAACAACTGGCATACAGAAAACCGATCAAACGCATTCAGATTGTGTTTATACTTTAGAAAAAGGATACATGGGTCATATGTGACGTGTACGAGTCAATCTAGCCTCAATACAAGGTGCGTTGTGGCCGATACCACTCAAAGTGTCCCTCTTTTGTTTAAAATGGACTTAATTTTAAGTGAAAACAACAACTGGCATACGAAAATCCAACCAAACGCATTCGAAATCTGTTGAAACTTTAGAAAAACGATCCATGGGTCATTTTTGATGTGTAAGAGTCAATTCTGCCTCAATATGAGGCACGGTTTGGCTAGTACCACTCAATGTGTCTCACTTTTATTTGAAATGGACTTGATTTAAAGTGAAAACAACAATTGGCATACGGAAAATCGATCAAACGCATTCGGATTTTGTTGATACTTTAGAAAAACGATACATGGACCATTTGTGACATGTAGGAGTCAACTCCGTCTTAATCCAAGACATGGTGTGTCCGGTACCACTCAAAGTGTCTCACTTTTATTTGAAAAGGACATAATTTTAAGTTAAAACAACAACTTGCATACAGAAAATGGAACGAACTCTTTCAGATTGTATTGATACTTTAGGAAAATTATACATGTGTCATTTGTGACATGTACGAGTCAACCACACCTCTATACGAGGCAAGGTGTGACCGGTATCACTCTATGTGTCTCTCTTTTATTTGAAATGGACAAGATTTTAAGTGAAAACAACTTGCATATAGAAAACTGACAAAACTCTTTCAGATTTTATTGATACTTTAGGACAACGATACATGTGTAAGTTGTGATGTGTATGAGTCAACCCCACCTCCATCTGAGGCACAGTGTGATCAGTATCACTCTAATTGTCTCACTTTTTTTTTTGAAATGATGAACATTTTAAGTGAAACCAACAACTAACATATGAAAAAATGATCAAAGGTATTTGGATTGTGATGATACTTTCGGACAATGATACATTGGTCATTTTTTATGTGTATAAGTCAACCCCACCTCAATCCGAGGTACGATGTGGTGGAATCCTACTTTGACTAATAGATCGTTCCATACTTGTACCATTTAGTGTTCATAGCCTTAAAAACATTAATATTATTCTAACTAAGTTCAAAAAACTTACAATTCCATTCTTCTAGACCATCACAAGTTGAACTTGTGATCATTTCAGTTCTGCCTGAATTTTAAATCAAATAATGAGTTCTATACTTTACTCCTTTTGTAAGCACCAAGGAACCATGGGTAAGTTTCCCAACCCCATTTTCAAATTTAGTTTCATAACCACCATGGAACCATGGGTAAGTTTCCATACCCCATTTTGAGTTATTGAAACTGTTATTCAACTCCACTGGATTATTCTTTTCATATGAAGATTGAAATAGGGAATTGTAGTACACCACATGGTTGGAAGAGTTTGATGGTTTTATGTGTTTTTTTTGTGTTATTACAGGTGTTTTTATGCTGTTTTAATACTGTGCAATAGTTCTGGTGCTTTTTATGCAGGTGGGGGTGTTGGTGCAATGGTGGGGGTGCTGTGCAATGGTTTTAGAAATACACAATACCAACGGTTTGAAACCATTGGTATAGTATTCCATCTTCAATATATACCAACGGTTCTCTTGAACTGTTGGTAAAAAACACTATACCAACGGTTGTAAACCATTGGTACACCCTAAAAGTGTATGTTCAAATTGTTTTAGAACTGTTGGAGTAGAGATTTACCAACGGTTTCAATGGAACCGTTGGTATAGGTTTGGGATGGAGTCATATACCAACGGTTTTTAAAAACCGTTGGGAAAACTTTCCCCCAAATTGGAATTAGCCGATCCTCTCCCCCATTCGCGATCCAGAGCCCTAAACGGGAGAACTTGGGCGATTTTGGAGGCAATTTTGGAGGTGTTTCGGGTTCTCTTCCTCCATCCCATCCAGGGTTGAGGTATTTTCTTAGTTTTTAGTTTCGATTTTGATGTGGGATGAGACCAATTTCTATTCTCATATTCCAGCCGAATTTCTGTCCCAGCCCAATTTATGTTTCCGTTCTTTATTTACATTCCATGCATATTCCAGCCCATATAGATTGAATTAGACAGTTGTCTAATTTTTTGATGTGCCTTTCATGTTTCATTACAATGAAATTTTTATTATATGTTATAAAATTCAATCACATGTTTAGTTTTAACATTCATTGTTACTTTATTATCTTGTTTTAATAATTTATATTAATATTCTCTTCATATATTCCATCGTTGAGTGTTTTTACTTGTGCAATATAATTCCAATCTCATTTTACTTCATAGTGATTATTTAGATTTCAAAGTGTTTTATTTTTCATGTTAAATTTATTAAAAAGATTTTGGGACTAATTAAAGTTATTAGGTTCCAATTTCTATGCTTCTATGCTTGTTAATAATTAAATGAAATATGATGGTTGTAATTAAATGAAGTCAATGTTCAATTTTTATCATGTATGGGTGATTAATAAATTGGAATGTGATGAACCATATAATTGAACCATTGTTGATGCACATTATATACCAAAAGGTTATTGAATAAAAGTTATTCTTGTGAATTTCGTTACATCATAGATAAAAATGGTTGTGGTTATATGAGAGATACCTCCGATGGTTCTTTGATCATTGTTTTATGGAAAATGAATGGTTTAGGTCCGGTATTAATAGTAGCTTCCAGTGAGACCATTTTAGTATAAGGGGAAACGAGATTATGATCTACAAGGGGGTGATTGAGTTGGTAGAGATCAAACATTGTTTGTTCCTTGTGTTCAAGAACCATAAATAGAGTGTTCCAATTAGGTGGTCATCAGTAAAGACGTAGGTAAGATTTCCAATTCATGTTTCATGAAGTTGAATATGTGGTTCTATAGTGGTTTTGGATTGTTTGAGGTACTCTTAGTGTATTATAAACCCCCATTTGTTCCATATTCATTTAAATTGATTTAATATCATTTTTTTCACACACACCATTATATCCTATCAAACTATATTTAGAGTGTATTTTCATTCTTATGGTGTTAAATATTTTAGTAAATGTCCATACTAGCTTCTTTTGTGTTCTAGGGGTTTAGACTAATGACAGGGCTGCATGATTATTGTGCGGGTATTCTTTTCATATAAATATATCTATACACCCCGACCCCTTGGATAACCTGACCACCCCCATGGTCAGCCTGCCCACCTGGACACCCCGACCCCCCTAGACAACCCCCACCCCCTGGACACCTCCGACCCCCCGGACAACCCCACCACCCCCTAGACACCCCGCACCCCCCTGGACACGCCACACCCCCCTTGGACAGTCCCTCCACTCCCATGATCCTCATCCTACTCCTCATCCAGATCTACTTGAAGAAGTTAAAGTATAAAACTCATATACTCCAAACAAGACCCTTAAGGATTATGTATTCCTTGATCCACTTCCAACATCTTACTGGTCAATCCTTGAATATAGGCATTAGAAATTTTGTATCTTATTTTCTTATATAAATAGTATTTTGTTGTATTTCTTAATATGATTCTCATATAGAGTAATGTGTCAGTTATTGTTTTATATAGAGTAAACAATTTTCATTTACGTAAATATTTTTTTGATTAAACTTTAATATTATTGAATTGCTTTGAAATGACTTATTGCGATTTTTTTACAGAATGGATAGAAGTTGGATGTACGAAACTGATCAGATTTCAACCAATTTTCAAAATAATTTGAAAAGATTTATATATTTTTCATTTGAAAAGGCTTCAGATAGTGGTCGCATACACTGCCCATGTTTTAATTGTGTTGGAAGACCTTGGTTGGGCCGTGAAGCAGTTAGATATCATATAACCAAATATGGTTTCCAAACAAACTATTATGTGTGGTATCACAATGGAGAGAAAATGGAATCTCAAAATGTTGATGATCCAAATGATAGGACTGAATTGGAGAGTTTGATATATGATTTGTTTCCATTTATTCGACATCATGAGAAGGAAAGGATTTCTAGCCAACAAGATTTTGATACAAGCACACATGATGCGTCCAAAGAAAATGATGATGTTGATAGGGTGAAAAAATTTAATGATGTTGAGACGACTCCAGTATATCGGCAATGTGATAAAATGAAAAAGTTGGAATTTTTAATCCGATTGTTTCATGAGAAAACTATGTATGGGATTTCAAATACTGCAATTGATTACATTCTTACCTTCTTGAAGGACTTACTTCCAGATGATGCAGATATTCCCTCAAACCACTATATGGCATGGAAGTTGGTTGATGAACTTCGATTCTCAAAAAAAAATCATGCTTTCCCGAATGATTGCAGCTTATTTTGGGAGGAAACTGCTGAAATAAATGATTGTATAAAATGCGGAACCTCCTGATGGAAGCCAAAAGATGATGGAACACCATCTCGTGTGCCACAAAAAGTAATGTGGCACTTTCCATTAATCCCCAGATTACAGAACCTTTTCATGTCTGATGAAATATCCGTAAAAATGCAATGGAATGACACCGAGAGAAAAAAGAATAATGAAGAGTTGGTTCACCCTATAGACGGATTTTCATGGCAGAGATTTGATGCTCGATATCCTGAATTTGCAGCCGACGTGCGTAATGTGAGACTGGGTCTTTCATGTTACGGTTTTAATCCATTTGGGCAGATGCTTACTTCGCACAGCACATGGACAGTTTTCATACACATTTATAACCTTCCCCCTTGGTTGTGTACGAAAAAACCTTACACTTTCTTGAGTATACTGATATCTGGCCCTTCAGATCCTGGTAATGATATATATGTATACATGCAAACTTTAATAAAAGAGTTGAAACTTCTTTGGGATGTGGGTGTGCCCACATACGATGCATGTTCGAAAGACATATTTCAGATGCGTGTTGCACTTATGTGGACTATCAATGATTTTCCTGCTTATGCAATGATGTCTGGATGGAGCACAAAAGGAAAATTGTCGTGTCCTGTTTGTATGAAGAATACTCGATCGAGAAGACTGAAATATCGTCGTAGTTTTAGTTTTATGGGACATCGACGATTCTTTCCAATGAACCATCCATATAGAAACAATCGTCGAAGATTTGACAATACCATGGAGAATGATGATCCACCTCAGCGTATGTCTAGAACTGATGTGCTTAATGAATTGAAAGATTTCAGTTATTCATTTGGGAAGAGTGTAATGAAATCTAGAAAGAGGAAAAATGTTTCCAATGATACCTGTTACAATTGGAAGAATAAGAGTATATTCTTTGAGTTTTCATATTGGTCAACCAACTTGTTACGTCATTGCATAGACATAATGCACATTGAAAAGAATATATGTGAAATGTTGCTTTCGATTATTCTAAATGTCATGGGGAAGACAAAAGATGATTTACAATCTCGGCGCGACTTGGTAGATTGGGGGATCAGACCAGAATTGCATCCTGTCCGTATCAGTGAAAATAAATGGCAAGTTCCATGTGCTTATTATGTGATGACTCCTACTGAAAAAAATCAATTTCTGGAAGTTCTAGAGACTATTAAAGTTCCTGATGGCTATTCAATAAATATATCAAAACGGGTCAACAGAAAAGATTTGAAGTTGAAATCTTTGAAGACTCATGATTATCACGTCCTTTTGCATGAGTTGATTCCAATAGCAATCTGTCATCTCATGTCCAATAATGTTAGAGTCTCAGTGATTCGGTTGTGCTATTTGTTTAGAGATTTTTGTGCTAAGAGGTTGTCCAAATCCCTCGTGCAAAAACTATTGGCAGATACACCATTAATTTTGTGTGAGTTAGAGAAAATATTCCCTCCATCATTTTTACGTGCATGTTGCATCTGACTGTCCATATTCCGACCGAAATACTTCTTGGAGGACCCGTTGCTTTCCGTTGGATGTATCCAACTGAAAGAAACACGTGCACATTGAAATCATATGTTCGGAACAGGAATTATCCCGAAGGTTCTATTGTGAACGGTTACTTAGCTCAAGAATGTATGGATTTCTGCTCAATGTATTTGTCTGATCATACTACGAGAATAAACTGACCAATGAGAAATGAAGAAGAACAGTATGGGAAAATTGAACCTAGTTTTCCATCACTTCCTCAGACAGGAGGAATTCCGGGATCATATACATTGACAGCATTAAGCCTTGAATAGCGAGAGATGGCACATCGCACAGTGTTGTTCAATTGTGATTTGTTCGATGAGTATATCAAGTAAGTTAATTGTACATGTATCTGTTATCTTATCTCTTGTAATTTTAAATATTTGTTAAACTATTATTATTTTTATCTACAGGGAACATAAAGAATTGATATATAGAAAGCATCGTTCTTTATCTTTGAGAAAGAAGGAGACTTTTCAAAGCAAAGGGTTTTCTGCTTGGTTGAAATTGAAGGTAAAAATATTTCTGTAATAACTAAATAAAAATAATATTTAATTAAGTTTACTATTTTTTTATATTTCAGGTATCAAGTTTGCCTACAGACTCTGTTTTTGAGGAAATAAGAGCTTTGGCTTTTGGTCCTAATACCATGGTTCGTGCTTGTAAATCACTTGTGATCAATGGATACAAATTTATTATCACTGAACGAGCAAGAAACATGAGAACACAGCATAATGGTGTTATGCTAACTGCCAAAACAGACTGTTATGCCAGTTCATCGGACACTAGACCTCGTTATGAAAATGTTGCTTATTATGGTGTCGTGGAGAAAATAATAATTTTGGATTATTACTCACATGGTCGAGTCAGAATGATGAAATGTCAATGGTTTAATTCAATGATGAGGCAAGGCACCTTTATTGATGATTGTGGATTTCGAGTTCTTGACATGACTTGCACTCTTGCCACCAATGAACCATATGTATTGGCATCAATGGTGAAACAAGTTTTTTATGTCAAAGATCATCGTCATCCTAAATTCAGTGTAATTATTGAAGTAAATCCCAGACATGTTTTTGATGATGGTGATGATGAAGTTGACACTATACCTACTGCAATTGGAAGCAATCCATTTATTACTTATGATGACTTCAACAGCTCAATTGTCAGAGTTGATTGTGAACCCGAAGTTGTGGTGGGAAATATATAGAATCATACATTAATGTTCTCACCTACATGTTTCACCTACATCATTCAGAGTGTGTATCCTAGTACTTACCTTCATAACACCATAAATCTTCTATTTCATTATGTTCTTTTTATCATAATGGTTTTTCTATATTTTGTTTTTTGGGTTACACATTATTTATTTGTTTCTAATTACTTCCATATTTGTTTTCATTGCAGGAAATGACACCCAATGAAGAGAGGTGGCGGAAAAAGATGACAGATAATAATCGTCGCATGGTATAGATGGGTGTTCCTCTACTCATCCCTGTTGTGAGTATTTTATTTCAAATATAAATATTTCAATAACTTATAATATCATGTGTTTACTTTTATGTCAAACTTTTTTTCAGGATCCACCCCCTAGACGATAGATATCGGAAGAGGAGCCTAATATTTCTCCCAGTAGAGAGGTTGGTGGTAGGAGGGAGGGTGGTGTCAGAGATGGACAATCATCTAGTGGTCTCGGTACTGAGGCCAGTGGTACGAGGGCTCGTGGGGCGAGAGTTAGATGACCCACTACCACAGACGTATCTTCTACGCCCTATTTTGATCCTGGCATGTCTTCAGGGACATATGAGATATTTAGACCTCCGATGTTTACACTACCAGCTGGCCAGACATCTATGCCATCATCTTTTGCTTCTGGTTCATTATCTTCAGGCTATTATATTCCACCTTCTTCGACTCTTGCTGCGACACAGTATGTGGCTGAGGAGCATACACTGAGGGACACTCCACCTGTACAGGATACTCCGTCAGCTTCTGCACCCATTGATCCAACTACCACTGGTATATTTATATAACTCTATCAAATTTTTATACCAATATTTATTTTTATTATAACATGTATTGATATTATTTTTCTTTAGTAACAGATTCTTCTACAGATAGGAGGCAGGGGAGGGGGCGTACTCGCTTGTGTGCGGTATGGAACCGCCAGACACAGTTGATGGTTGAATACAATGTTGATGGACAAATGATTGAGAAATATGGGCATCAATGTCGGGGTTTTTTGGCGACGCTAGCCAAATACTCCGATATCATTCCGGTCAGCCCTCTCTCTTGGAGACATCTGCCACCCGTAGTCAAGGATAACGCGTGGGCACAAATATGGGTAAAAAATCTATTGTATTTAATGCAGTATATTTTTGTATTTAAATGAACTAATCAATTTGGTTTCAGCTTTGGTTTAACTTCCCTGATAGAGAAGGTGCACGACCAGCGCGTTTAAAAGTGCTAGGAGAGCTTTGGAGAGCTTATAAGCATGAGCTATATGTTGGCTGGTGTGATATAGTGGGCACAGAGTTAGAGACATTACCTATAGTGGCTGACTGCCCGATAGAGAAATATCGCCAAATGATTACCCATTGGGAGACTGCCAAATTTAAGGTATTAATCACATTTGAGTTATTTAAATGAGAGTTTTCATATTTTTCATTAATATAATCTTATTAATTATTAATCATTATTTAGGAATCTTCTGAAAAAACAAAAAAACATTGATTCAAAGCAATACCTCCACACTTTGGGGCGCACAACTATGGCAGATCATGAAAGGCAGCAGGTGCAATATAGTTGTTTATAATTTTTCTTTAGGACTTTCCCTTTTTAGTGGATCCTACTTAAATTATGTGATTTATTGAATAATGAATATATGATTATACTTTCACTTTATATTGTTTCAATGTCATTACAGAAGCACAAAATGAATATTGAAGGACGTATCCCTCGAGAAAAATTGTTTTGCTCAAGTAGAAGAAAAAAATATGGAACTGCGGTAAATGAACCAACCCAAGAGAAGATTGTAAGTTTTAATTTGTTTATTTAAAAGTTTAATATCTAATTTGAAATTTAATAATCTATTAATATTTTTTACAGGATGCTTCAGAGGCTCTTGATGCCCAGGAGCCTGACAATTTTGGGCCACACGATCATTTATATCAGGTTTTGGGAGATTAGCACTCTGGTCGAGTACGCTGCCGACTTGGTAAGAATATAATCCCGACGAGGTATTGGTCGTCTCTAGGTATCCATTCTAGTACCACCGAGTTGGAATAGGTCAAGGATCATGCAAGACAGTATGATAAAAGGGTCACAGAGTTGGAAGTACAAGTTCAAACAAGAGACAGAGAATTTATGAAACTGATGAAAGCATTATCTTCATCACTTCAACCAGAGGCTAGTGCAGCTTGTCAGACATTTATGTCGTCGATGGGTGCATCATCCAATGCACCAGGAAGAATCTCTAGTGGAAATCGAGATGATGACGTTCCTGGTGATGATGAGGATGCTGAAGAGGAAGAGGGCGAGGATGAGGATGTGGACGAGGGTGAGGATGGGGTCGAGGGCGAGGAAGGGGCCGAGGGAGAGGATGATGCCCAGGATGAGGATGAGGTCGACGATGAGCATGGCGATGATGACGAGGACGACAACGAGGACAGAGATGGTGGCGAGGATGAGGCTGATGATGATAGTGGTGATGGTGATGGTGATCAGAGGCAGATTGATCCATTACATTTTTAAATTCTGTATAACTCTTTATTTTTTAACATGGTTTTACACTTGGGGGTTTTCCTATGCTTCATAGGGACATTGCATTCGGATTCTATTTTTTTCACTTGATTCTTATTGTATGATTAGTCTACTTCCTAGACCTTTAGTATTCCTTGGTACTATGATACTCATTTCTCTATTTTTTTTTCATAGCTTTCTTAGTTAGCCATGTATTTCATGTTTATGCGTGTGGAAAATGATATGGAAAATGTGCTTTGAAGTAGTGGTCGACACCACTCAAAGTGTCTAACTTTTATTTGAAATGGACAGGATTTTAAGTGAAAACAACAAATGGCATACAGAAAACAGACCAAACGCATTCAGATTCTGTTTAAACTATAGTAAAATGATCCATGGGTCATATGTGACGTGTACGAGTGAACCCCGCCTCAATCCGAGGGCCGGTGTGGCCGGTACCACTCAAAGTGTCTTTCTTTTGTTTAAAATGGATGCGCTTTTAAGTAAAAAAAACCACATACAGAAAAGGACCAAACACATTAAAATACTGTTGATACTTTAGGACATGTATCCATGGGTCATATGTGACGTGTACGAGTCAACCCCGCCTCAATCCGAGGCGCGGTGTGGCCGGCACCACTCAAAGTGTCTAACTTTTATTTTAAATGGAAAAGATTTTAAGTGAAAACAACAACTGGCATACGGAAAACAGACCAAACGCATTCGGATTCTGTTTAAACTATAGGACAATGATCCATGGGTCATATGTGACGTGTACGAGTCAACCCCACCTCAATCCGAGGGCCGGTGTGGCCGGTACCACTCAAAGTGTGTCACTTTTCTTTGAAATGGATGCGCTTTTAAGTAAAAAAAACCACATACGGAAAATGGACCAAACACATTCAGATACTATTGATACTTTAGGACATGTATCCATGGGTCATTTTTGGTGTGTAGGAGTCAACCCCGCCTCAATCTGAGGCGCGGTGTGGCCGGAACCACTCAAAGTGTCTTTCTTTTGTTTAAAATAGATGCACTTTTAAGTAAAAAAAACCACATACAGAAAACTGACCAAACGCAGTCGGATACTATTGATACTTTAGGACATGTATCCATTGGTCATTTTTGACATTTAAGAGTCAACCCTGCCTCAATATGAGGCGCGGTGTGGCCGACACCACTCAAAGTGTCTAACTTTTATTTGAAATGAACATGATTTTAAGTGAGAACAACAACTGGCATACGGAAAACCGAACCAACACATTCAGATTCCGTTGAAACTTTAGGACAACGATCCATGGGTCATATGTGACGTGTATGAGTAAACCTTGCCTCAATATGAGGTCCGGTTTGGCCGAGACCACTCAAAGTTTCTTTCTTTTGTTTAAAATGGATGCGCTTTTAAGTAAAAAAAAAGACATACAGAAAACCGACCAAACACTTTCAGATTCTATTGAAACTTTTGGAAAATGATCCATGGGTCATTTGTGACGTGTACGAGTCAACCCTGCCTCAATCCGAGGCGCGGTGTGGCCGAAACCACTCAAAGTGTGTCACTTTTCTTTGAAATGGACAACAGTTTAAGTTAAAAAAACAATTGACATACGGAAAATAGAACAAAGGCATTCGGATACTATTGATACATTAGGACATGTATCCATGGGTCATTTGTGATGGGTACGAGTCAACTCCGCCTCAATCCGAGGCGCGGTGTGGCCGGTACCACTCAAAGTGTCTAACTTTTCTTTGAAATGGACAACAGTTTAAGTTAAAACAACAAATGACATACGGAAAGCCAACCAAACGCATTCGGATTCTGTTGAAACTGTAGGAAAACGATCCAAGGGTCATATGTGACGTGTACGAGTCAACTCCGCCTCAATATGAGGGCCGGTGTGGCCAGTAAATCTCAAAGTGTCTTTCTTTTGTTTAAAATGGATGCGCTTTTAAGTAAAAAAACGACATAAGGAAAATGGACCAAACACTTTTGGATTCTGTTGAAACTTTAGGAAAATTATTTATGGGTCATTTGTGACATGTACGAGTCAACCCCACCTCAATCCGAGGCACGGTGTGGCCGACACCACTCAAAGTGTCTAACTTTTATTTGAAATGGACAACATTTTAAGTGAAAACAACAACTGGCATACGGAAAACCGACCAAACGCATTTGGATTCTGTTGAAACTTTATGAAAACGATCCATGGGTCATATGTGACGTGTACAAGTCAACCCTGCCTCTATCCGAGGGCCGGTGTGGCCAGGACCACTCAAATTTTGTCACTTTTCTTTGAAATGGACAACAGTTTAAGTTAAAACAACTGGCATACGGAAAATGGACCAAAGGTATTCGGATACTATTTATACTTTAGGAAATGTATTTATGGGTCATATGTGACATGTACGAGTCAACCCCGCCTCAATCCGAGGGCCGGTGTGGCCGGGACCACTAAAAGTGTCTTTCTTTTGTTTAAAATGGATGCGCTTTTAAGTAAAAAAAACCACATACGAAAAACTGACCAAACGCAGTCGGAAACTATTGATACTTTAGGAAATGTATCCATTGGTCGTTTGTGACATGTACGAGTCAACCCCGCCTCAATCTGAGGTGTGGTTTGGTCGACACCACTCAAAGTGTCTAACTTTTATTTGAAATGAACATGATTTTAAGTGAAAACAACAACTGGAATACGGAAAACCGACCCAACGCATTCGGATTCTGTTGAAACATTAGGACAATGATCCATGGGTCATATGTGACGTGTATGAGTAAACCTTGCCTCAATCCGAGGGCTAGTGTGGCCAGGACCACTCAAAGTGTCTTTCTTTTATTTAAAATGGATGCTCTTTTAAGTAAAAAAACGACATACGGAAAACCGACCAAACGCTTTCAGATTCTATTGAAACTTTAGGACAATGATCCATGGGTCATTTTTGATGTGTACGAGTCAACCCCACCTCAATCCGAGGCACGGTGTAGCCATAACCACTCAAAGTGTCTAACTTTTATTTGAAATGGACAGGATTTTAAGTGAAAACAACAACTGGCATACGAAAAACAGACCAAAGGCATTCGGATATTGTTGATACTTTAGGATATGTATCCATGGGTCATTTGTGACGTGTACGAGTCAACTCTGCCTCAATCCGAGGCACGGTGTGGACGACACCACTCAAAGTCTCTCTTTTATTTCACTCATGGGGTCATAAGTGACGAGACTCCTAAGAAAATATCTTTTCACCATATATTATAAACAATACAAGTTCAATGAAAAATTCATCACAAATCCTTACATACCCAAACCTAGTATCACAAAAAGAATGGGATTTGACTCAATTTTAATGTATTATTCAACTCTAATAGATATTTATCAAACTATTATGCCTATTAGAATTTGATGGGTGAGGTGAATTACCACCGGATGATTGTTGTCATATGTGTTTTTTGGGATATTTTAGGTGTTTTTTATACTGTTTGAAGTCTGTATGTGGCTTTTGTGATAGTTTTTTTGCAGGTGTATAGTGGAGGGTATACTGGAGGGCTGTTGTGCACTGTTTTTTTATGCAGGTGTATGGTAGGGCTTCTGGAGGGCTTCTGTGGGCTGCAGTGCAGCAGCTCTGGGAAACTCTTTACCAACGGTTCAGAACCGTTGGTAAAGCCTTTTCCTGAATTCTGGAAAACTCTTTACCAACGGTTCTGAACCGTTGGTAAGGATTTTTCCAGAATTCTGGAAAAACTTATACCAACGGTTCAGAACCGTTGGTAAAGAGTTTCCCAGAATTCTCAAACACCTATACCAACGGTTTAAATGGAACTGTCGGTATAGGGATTTCCTCACGGCTAATTGGCCAACGGTTTGGAAAACCGTTGGTATACCCTATACCAACGGTTTAGAAAACCGTTGCTATACCCTATACCAAAGGTTTTCCAGCCTATACCAACGGTTATAAACTGTTGGTATATCCTACTTTTCCTGTAGTGCAAGGAAGAATATGACTATTTGAGGAGGGAACCGACCATTAGAGTTGTGCCTATATATAGGAGCTCATTTGAAAGGAGCTTAACACTTAATTATGACAACTGTGCCTACATGTTTTTGAAGTGATTTCTAGAGATAGAGGCTCTTATAATCTCTCAGGATTCATGAATAATGTTTTAATGACTTGTTCAAACTTTGGTTCGTGTAGATTTACTTCATGGAGAGGTTTGATTTCCTTAAAATCAGAGACATCAGGTAGTGAAGTCAGAGGTGCCGATTACCTTACAAATCGATGGATTGTGGGGATAGCAAGATAGATACCAATCTTCAGATTGAGGGATTACTAGGGTTTGGGTAAGACAGACTTTCTTGAGAGTATAAATCAAGGGACCTCTTATCCAGGGTTATTGGATACCCTCCTCTTTGGGTTGAAAGAGTTTATTCTTATTACTTGTAGATTTACTACTTTGTTTTTCCGCTGCATTTGTATTGTTGAGGAAAGTATAACTTTATTATACTTACTCATACTTATACTCTATTATAATTAGATTATATACACTTTAAAATAGAATCTTATCTAGTGAACACTTATATTAAGTTTCATTTTTGGAATCACATTTTCGGAATCAAGCAAGTCATTATAACTTAGAGGTGTTGTGAATTTTGGTTACGCAAAATTTCCTCAAGGAATTTTTAAAGAATACAATTCATCCCCTCTTGTATTTGTATCTCATTTTACATATTCGATCCTATATTTGGTATTATAGATTATATTATACTTAGTTATACCATTTTTACAATTGGTATCAGAGGGTTGGTTGAATCTGAATTAATCTCACGATTAGATTCAAAAGAGAATACTCGGAATTGATTTCTCAGAATCAAATTTTCCAGATTCATATTTTTCATATTCATATATTCAGACTCACACAGTTTGGATTTAGTTTTTCTTAGATATACTCATTCTCTATTTCTTCCTTACTTAGGAATATTTTTCTTGTTTACAAACTCTTACTACTAAAAAGTCTGTGTGCCAAATATTTTCTTAAGAATGGAAGGTTTAAACATTGGTTCCAAATATAATCTAAATGCTACTAGACCTCCTGTTTTTTATGGAAATTATTATGAGTACTGGATAGATAGGATGAAGACTTTTGTTATCAATACTAGATTTGATAACTATCTAACGGTGACCGGAGATTATAAAATTCCGGATAAGGAATTGAGAACCTTTAAGAATCAAGAAAAATCAGAATATCAATCAAATTTCAGTGTTAGGAATACTTTGTTATGTTCCATGACTAGGAACATCTATAGTCAAATATCTTCGTGTGAAGCTATAAACAGTATCTGGATGAAACTTGAAGTTACACATTTTGGTACATCCAAAGTCATAGAGACAAGAAGAGCTATGTTGATATCTAAATACCATGGCGTTAACTTTTCTTATAGAGATCCTATAAGCACAGTACAACAATGGTTTATGACTATCGTGAGTAGCTTGCAATCTATTGGAGAATACGGTTTGAATGATTAGGATCTTGTGGATAAGATAATAGATGTCATGCCAAATGAATAGGAGTCCAAGAGGACAGCTATTGATGAAAACAGGAAAGTCACTCAGATTTCCTTAGATGAGTTGTTTGGAACTATTCTTTATCATGAAACTATAATGAAGAGAGATGATGAAAATGTCAACAAGAAGAATGGGAATGGAGGAGTTGAATTCACAACCACTTCTAATCTTATAAATTCTGATACCCCAAAAAGATTAACTGGATCAAAGACAAAGAAAGTCATTATTCAGTCAGAATCTAGTGATAATGAAATGTCAGAGAATGAATTAGCTAATATTGCTAGGAGAATGAACAATATTGTCGCTCAAAAGAATTATCAGAATAAGTACAACAAGAAAGATTACAGAGATAAGAAATATGGGGAAGTTACATGTTATGAATGTATATGAACAGGTCACATCAGACCTAATAGTCCTTTGTTGCAGAAGAAGGAAAACAAGGAAAGGAATTTAGAAAGGAATAAGAAGAAATTCTATAGATCAAAGAACAAGAAAATCCTTAAAGCTAATGATACTTGGAGTGATAGTTGTGGAGAATCTTCAGAAAGTGAATCATCTGAATATTATTCATCAGCCTAGAATTATATGGCCTCATTTTCTATAACTTCTTACTCTAATACATGTCTTATGGCCAAGGTACACTCTACTGAGGTTTTAACAAATTTGTCTCTTGATAATAATTACTATTCTGAAATAGTACTTCTAATGAAGATACTTCATCCTCAGTAAATGAATAATTACCTTCATATGAAGAAGTTTCTAGATTTTCAATGTAAAATGAAGAAATAAATTGTCAAATATCTAAGAAATTAGACAAGGAAAATACTGGGGAAGAAATTTTTACCAAAGAGATTTCAGATCTTTCTAGATATCTTAGAGATAAAGAGGAGCTTTTAGAAAAACATTCTAAAGACCTTGAGAAATATAATTCTATTAAGGAAGAACATTCTAAAGATCTTAAGAATTCTATTTTAAAGATAAATGTTTTTGAGGAAAAATCTAACTCTAAGGAAATTATTCCTAATAATAGGAATTTAGTTATCAGACTAAAATCTGAAATATTTTCTCTTAAGAAGCTTCTTGCAAAATTTATCTATGGGAAGGAAAATTTTGAAAAGTTGAATTCTCAAATTAAACCTCAAGGAAACACTACTGGAGTGGGTTACACTCACCAAAAACCAGTTTTCAAAAACAACTATTTTGTTCCTTCTAGAGCCCCCTTTTTCACTAAGTGCCAAAGTGGTGGGTATTGGAAGAAAAACTGGTCATTGAATAAAAGTCAATCTCTTGGGCTTCATAAAGCTTATTTTTTTAAACAAATGTGGATACCCAAAATTTTTTTGCCTAAAAATTCCGGATCCATGAAAGTTTGGATTCTGAAAGTCTATCTCTTTTGTTTTCAAGAAAATAAAGAAGGTACCAACAACAACATGTGGTACATGGATAGTGGATGATCCAGGAATATGACTGGTAACAAAAACTATTTTGAAAATATTATCAAGATGAACGGAGGAAAAGTAACATTCAGAGATAATTCTCAGGGAGAAATTACTGGTGTGGGTAACATTGTTCTTCTTGGAAAAACATTGATTTCAAATGTTTTATTTGTTAAAGGTATTAAGCACAACCTCATTAGCATAATCCAATTATGTGATGAAGGGTATCTTGTGAATTTTAGGAATGATAAGTTCTTAGTACAAAATTCCAAGGAAGATTTTATTCTTTCTTCCAATATAAAAGAGAATGTTTACATACTAAACTTAGAATACCTTAGGAGCCAAGACTTACCTTGCCTTAGTGAAATGGAAGATAATTCTTGGTTATGGCATAGAAGGTTAGGTCACTGTAACCATAGGAACTTATGTAAACTCTCTTAGAAAGGACTAGTAAAGGATCTACTAGAGATTAGATTCGATTCTTCAAAAGTTTGTGACCTTTTTCAATATGGAAAGAAACACAAATCAAGTTTTAAATCAGTTGTTGAAGTCTCAACAACTGATGCATTACAGTTAGTGCATATGGATCTCTTTGGTCCTACATAAACCGAAAGCATTGGGGGAAAATATTATGTATTTGTTTTGGTTAATGATTTCACTAGATTTACGTGAGTCTATTTTCTAGAAAATAAGTCTAAATCTTTTTCTTATTTAAAAAGTATTATAGCCCAAGTTAAAAATGAGAAAGAACTTCCATTGATAAATATTTATAGTGATCATGGAGAATAATTTCAAAATTCAGATTTTGAAACTTATTATAGTAGAAAAGGCATTACTCATAACTTTTCAGCACCTAGAACACCTCAACAGAATGGTGTTGTTGAAAGAAAAAATATAATTTATCCAGAGATAACTAGAACCATGTTGAGTGAGTATTCTGTAGCCAAACATTTTTTGGATGAAGCTGTAAGTACTACTTGTTATACTATAAATCGGGTTTTTATTATACCTTTTCTTAATAAAACACCTTGTGAGTTATGGAATGGTAGAAAACCTAGACATTCATACTTTAAGGTTTTTGGTTGTAAGGTATTCATTCTAAATACTAAATATAATCTTCATAAATTTTCCCCAAAATCTGATGAAATAATTTTCTTTGGCTACTCCACAACTTCTAAGGCATATAGTGTTTTCAATAAAAACACTTGTACTATTGAAGAGACAGTACATGTTAAATTTGATGAAACTGATCCTTTTGTTTTTAAACAACCTCAACCTACATCCTTGGATGTGTTTTCAAAAACTAACTATAAAACTATGATAGAAAATCCTTCTGATAAGGAAAATGTATAAGAAGATACTTCTGAAACATTTACCCCAGAAGATTTCCTACCCTATGTTGATGAACAGGTTTTACAAAACCAAAATCAGTTGTTTCTAAAAAATCATCCTAGTGATAGTATCATTGGTGATGTGAATCAACCTGTAAGGACTAGAAGTTCCTTAAGAAATGAAGTAGAACATCTAGCATTCCTTTCCCAATTAGAATGAAAAAGCATTGATGAATCTTTAGGTGATGATGATTGGATAAAAGCCATGCAAGATTAACTAAATGAATTCAAAAGGAATAAAGTCTGGACCTTGGTTGAAAGACCTAAGGAAACTTCTATCATTGGAGTAAAATTTGTCTTCAGAATTTAGTTTGATGAAAATGGAATCATAGTAATAAATAAAGCTATATTAGTTTCTAAAGGCTATAATCAACAAAAAGGAATAGACTATGAAGAAACCTATGCTCCAGTAGCTAGACTTGAATCTATACATATTTTACTTGCATTTGCATCATTCTTCAATTTTAAACTTTTTCAAATGGATGTGAAATGTGCTTTCCTTAATGGTTTTGTTCAAGAGGGAGTTTTTGTTGAATAACCTCCTAGCTTTGAAGATACAAAACATCTAGATCACATCTTTAGACTTATCAAAGATTTGTATGGCCTTAAAAAAGCCCCTCGAGCATGGTATGATAAAATTACAGGATTCTTGCAACAAAATAACTACGTTAAGGGAAATTCAGATCCAACCCTTTTTATAAAGAACATCAAGAAAAAATGTTTTTATTGTTACAATTTTTGTTGATGACATTATATTTGGTTCAACTTAGCAATCTTTAACTGATTAATTTGTGGCTCTAATGAAATATGAGTTTGAAATGAGTATGATCACTGAGTAAACATTTTTCCTTGGTTTTCAAATTTCTCAAAAACCAGATGGAATCTATATATCCCAACATAAGTATATTAAATATCTTATTAAAAAGTATGGACATGACAACACTAAGAGTATAAGTACTCCCATTGGTACCTCAAACACACTTGATTTTGATTAAGTTGGGAAACCAGTAGATCAAGCATATTTTAAAGGTATGATAGGAAGTCTACTTTACTTGATAGCTAGTCATCCAGAAGTAATGTTTTCAGTATGATTATAGGAAATATATCAATCCAATATTATGGAATATTATTTAAAGGCAGTGAAAATAATTTTTCTCTATTTAAATGGAACCATGGATTTAGGACTATTTTATACTTCCAGAAATGATTTTGTCATAAAAATCTTTTTAGATGCGGAATTTGGTGGATGTAGAATGGATAGAAAGAGTACATCCACAACTTTTCATTAATTAGTAGATTCATTAGTTTCTTGGTCTTGCAAGAAGCAATATTCTGTAGCACTCTCCACTGCTGAAGCTGAATATGTAGCAGCTGGAATTTGTTGTGCTCAAGTGTTGTGGATGCAACACACACTCACAGACTATGGCTTGAGTTTTACTAAGACTCAAATTTTGTGTGATAACACAAGTGTCATTAACCTTAGTAAAAACCCTACACATTACTCTGGTTCAATACAAATAGACATTAGGCATCACTTTGTTAGGGATCACACACAAAAAGTAGATATCATTCTTCAAATTATTGGAACACAAGATCAACTTGTTTATATTTTAACATAATCATTTTCCTCAAATAGATTTGAATACAATAAACAGAAGATAGGAAGGATAACCATGAGGTAATCTTCCTCCATTAAATTTCTGTAGAACCAATCTCCTTACATTAATAAACATCTTTTCATAGGGGGAGTACATCTGTTATTGATGTTTTTCAAAATTTTCGTAATAAAAATTTTCATAGTTAGTTTTTCAAAATTTTCATAATGAAAATTTTCACAGTTAGTTTTTCAAAATTTTCGTAATTAAAATTTTCATAGTTATTTTTTTAAAATTTTCATAATGGAATTTTTCATACTGGAAATTTTCAAAAAGGAAATTTTTGTAATGGAAATTTACATAGTGGAAATTTTCGTAATGGGAATTTTCGTAATGGGAATTTTTGTACTCATAATTTTCGTAATCGATTTTTGGTACTCAAAGTTTTTTCAATAAAACTTTTAGATCTTAAGTTTTTTCGTAGATAGTTTTTCAAAGTGATTTTTACGTATTCAAATTTTTTTCATGAAGAATATCACCTATTATGAATAATCTTCCTAGCCAATCGGAAAGGTATGATTTATTTACTCAAGTTTTCATGATCATTTTTACTTTCTAGTATTTTATTTTAATATTTCGGTTTTGTTTCTCCTTAAATCCGAACATTTTTTCTTAAGACCTCAAAAGATCGGATTCAAGATATCCTTGAGGGAATGTTTTCAACCGTCAGATCAGATCGGAATGTTTTTTAACCATTAGATTGGTTTTGGAAGACGAAAAGTCACTTCCATCACCTATATAACGGAACCCCGAAGGGTTTTCCCACATCTGTTTTCAATGCTTTTGCGTCTCGAAGCTCTACCTCAATTCATAAGCCCGTTCTAAATCTCTCAAAGTTCCTCTAGTCTAAATGTCTGTAGAAGCTTCTTCCCAAGAAATTTCTACCTCTAAGACAATCTCAAAATGGAAAGTATATAGGGAAAGGTTGGTGGATTTGAACTTTTTAAATTACAATTCTATCATTTCTAAATGGATGGGAAGATGTCTATTTATCTAAGATAGGTGATCAAGACTTGGTGTATCCAGATTTACTCATAGAGTTTTATGAGACAGTGTGATTTTGTAAGGAAGATGGAAGAGAAAAGTTTTCTTTCAAGTCTTATGAAAAAACCAAAAAACATTCGTATTCCAAGGAAGCTAGTTTGGTGGGATTATCCTATGAAGGGGATGCAGAGTTCTGTTTCCACAAATTACTCGATGAGAAAGGAATTTTTATAAGGGTGAAGGCTTTGGAATGTCTTGGACTTTCTGAAGTAAAGACAGCAAAGATTGCCCATCTATCTTCTAACAACCAGATCCTTCAGCTATGGGTACAAGTTTTTTTAGTACTGAGAAAAGGTGACAAAGATACCCTCAAGAAGAGTGACATATATTTCTTAGATTTCATGGTAAATCTAAGGAAAATTAATTTGATGATGAATGTTCTTATTATAATTTAGAACATTAATAATGGTAATTTAAGAGCTCAAATTATCATGTATCTTGCCTTACTTTCAAAGCTGATAGTCTGGTGTCTTGAATCATTCAAGACTTCATGCATTTCCAAACCTTGGAGTTGCAAAGTTATGCTTGTTAGTGATGACACTATGAAAAGAATGAATACGGGCTATTCTAAAGAGATATGAGAGGTTTATGATCTGCTAGAGGAAGAGGCAGAAGCCATTCCAAAAGATGCAGAAGAGGCTAAACCAATCAAGAATGATTGGAAGAAAATAAAATTGAAGTAAGTGGAAGCTGAAGGAGAAACACCTAAATTTAAGGAAGCCCAATTCACACCTCATAAACACA
Source organism: Viscum album (assembly GCA_963277665.1). Lineage (NCBI taxonomy): Eukaryota > Viridiplantae > Streptophyta > Magnoliopsida > Santalales > Viscaceae > Viscum > Viscum album. The sequence goes on from OY728146.1 coordinate 979,549,909, forward strand.
AGAAACAAAAAACTTATCCGGATGAAGTGGTTCAAAATTGAGGGAAGATAAGGAATAGAGGAAAGAAGGGGAGACATAGTTCGGCTTGGACCCTACTGAAGCTAAGTATTTAATGGAGAAGACTGGTGAATACAAAGAAGAAAATTTCTAAGGTTGAATTTGTGAAATATCTTTTCAAAGCCATAGAAGTAGCTTCTGAGAATATTCCAGTGCAGGAAACTTTCCTTGTTGATCCATTACCTGAGACTCTGGGGATGAATTTCTTTACTCCAGAAAAATCTAAAGAGAAAGAAGTTGGTTAAGAAGTGGAAGAAGTGGAAGAGGTGGAAGGAGAAGAAGAAGAAGATGAAGAAGAAAATGGTGATATAGATGATTTGATTAAGAAAGTTGAAGAATATCAAGATAAAGAAAACCCCATCAGAGAAATTATCACTCCGAACATCTGAGGTCGAGTCCTTAAAGCTTGTCACTTCTGGAAAGGAAGAAGAGAAAGATGGAAATAATGATGATGAAGATAGAGTTGTTCAATTATCTGATAGCAGCATAAATCTCTTGATGAGAAAGTCATACCGAAGATTGATAAGGGTAAGAAAGTGATTGTTGAAACTCAAAGAAAATATATAGTGAAGAGGAAGGAAGTTGAAGGAACTTCAAAAATGAATATTTTTGAGCTTGAAAAACCACTATCACCAAGAAATGTCTCAATTTCAGAGTCATCTTCACTTGTTCATGATTTTGTAGATAAATCTTTGAAGAATCTAGTTGATTCCATTTCAACTTTTACAAGCATAGATTATAGATGCCAGATGCTCCAACACACACTTAATAAGAAATCGGATTCGGTGTCCATGGTGATGGACAACTGCGTCAGGATAGAATCAGATATTAAACCTTTTCTTATAGGCTATGAAGCTCACATGAAGTCATGCAAGAAGATAGCTAGCTGGTCAAAGAGATCAATTCAAGAAATGAGTGAGCTTGCTGAATTTCAAGATGGAGTAAAGGAATCTTTTGATATAGAAGATGGAAGGATCAAAGATCATACAAATAGTTTTGAAGAAAAGCTAACCCTATAGAAAAATACTCAGAATCAATAGGTTAAGGATCTGAATGGGAAGCTTAACTGTGTTTCTCAAAGCTGGAATGGGGAAAGAGATCTTCATATTGACATCAAAGAGAAGCTCGTAAAGTAGGATGAAGTTCTTAAGGATTAGTCTGAGGCTTTGAAGGATCGAGATGAAAGGATTAAAGCCTTATAAAATCAAGATGAGGAGGATCAAAAAGAGTTAAAGAAGTTAAAAACATTTCTGAAGAATCTAATACCCAAGGAAAAAGAAGACAAATAGACCTAATCCGATCTTTTGTTGTAATGTCTTTCCTTGTACAAATTTTTTTTCAACCATAATGGAATTATGGTTGCTTGTCTTTTGTGTTATTTAGTACTAATATTTGAGGTACCATATTAATTTCCATTACCTCAAAAACATTTTAAAAATCACAAAGGGGGAGAAGGAAAAGGAATTCTAAAAAATATAAGGAAAAAGATTTATAAGTATAGAAGAAGTATCCCTAAGTAAGAGGGAGTTTGTCTAAGGTAATGTGCTCATTACAAATTCTTCCATATTCATAATGAAAATCTCATTCTGGAAATCTAGAATACGATCCTTAGGGTTCCAAAGCCTAAGGGGGAGTTATTCATATTCACCGTTGTCCATGAACAAAGGTAGATAAGCGTTATTTCAATATCTAGAAAATATTTTTCTAAGGCCTAATACTCTTTTTTGGAAGGATTTTTTTGCTTTCCAAAAAGGGGGAGATTGTTGAGTTAATAAGGTTTTCCTTATGACTCTTCCATTATTTCTTGTTTTGAAAATCGTAAACACCTTATCTTAAATCAAATCTGATTTTATCTTATATTTTACATCTATAAGGAAAATTTCCTTACCCAATGAAATATACCCTTACATAGACATCATTGTTCATATAAATAATTTTTTTCTTGTATAAAAATAGGATTCATATATAAAACCTCAGAATCATATAATACTTAGATAATAAGTATTCTGTTTTTGGATCCAAATTCCTGTTATGAACTTTTATGAAGTTCTACTCTGAATTCCCTATTACAATATTTTATGAAGTTCAACTATGAATTCAGATTACGAACTTGTATAAAGTTCTATCTATGAATTCTGATGATGAATTCTTATTAAAAATTATCATTATGAATTCTGACAATGAATTCCGATTACGGATTATCATTACGAATTATGATGATGAATTATGATTACGAATTCTCATTACAAATTCTCATTATGAATTCTGATTACGAATTCTCATTACAAATTCTGATGATGAATTCTGATTATGAATTCTCATTAGGAATTCTAATGATGAATTATGATTATGAATTCTAATGATGAATTCTGATTACGAATTCTCCCTACGAATTCTGATGATGAATTCTGATTATGAATTCTCAATATGAATTCTGATGATGAATTCTAATTACGAATTCTCATTATGAATTCTAATGACAAATTCTGATTATGAATTTTCATTACGAATTCTGATTGTGAATTCTGATTACGAATTATGGATACGAACTTGTGTGAATTCCAAAATCTTCTGATAAAGAGAATCTGAATATCCTTGTCTTATAGACTCCAAATTTATTTTTGGTTAGACTCTGAACTTTTATTTTCTTACATTCTGAATATCAGTTTTTGGTTATGCATTCAATTGTTCTATTATAAAACAATGTTGTGCCTTCAGTTATCAACTAACCATTGTTTGAGTGACAGGTGTATAGGTCCCTCCGAAATTAAAGGAAGTATATGACCATTGGAGGAGGGAACCGACTGTTGGAGCTATGCCTATATATAGGAGCTCATTTGAAAAGATCTTAACACTGAACATTGAAAACTATGCCTACATGTTGTTGATGTGATCTCATGAGAGAGAGAGGCTCTTATAAACTCTCAAGATTCATGCAGAAAGTTTGAATGACTTGTTCAAACTTTTCTATATGCCGATTTTCTCAGTGGAGAGGTTTGATTTCCTTAAATTCAGAGACTTCGGGTTGTGAAGTCAGAGGCGCCGATTTCCTTAAAAATCAAGGGCTTGCGGGGATAGAAAGATAGATACCAATCTCTAGATTGAGGGATTACCTTGGTTTTGGTAAGACAGACTTTCTTAAAAGTATAAATCAAGGGACCTCTTATCCAGGGTTGTTGGATATCCTCCTCGTTAGGATAAAAGTGTTTATTGATGTTACTTGTAGTTTTACTACTTTATTACTCACAACATCTGTATTGTTGAGGAAAGTATAACATTATTATACTTCCTCATACTTGTACTCTATTATAATTAGATTCTATACGATTTAAGGTAGAATCTTATCTATTGAAAACTTCTGTTAAATTTCATTTCCGGATTCACTTTTCCGGAATCAATCAAGTCATTTGAACTTAGAGGTGTTGTGAATTTTGGTTACGCAAAATTTCCTTAATTTTTTTTAAAGAATACCATTCACCCCCCTCTTGTATTTGTATATCATTTTAAATATTCGATACTAGATTTGGTATTATAGAGTATATCATACTCATTCATTCCATTTTAACGTGAATCAGATATTTCCACAATATTTGGATTCTTTTTTTTGTAGTGTTTGTGGATGAAATTATGGTCTATTCAAAGGCATGGCTTGATCATGTGGTGCACCTGGAAACGGTGTTAAAAATATTGAGAGATCATCGTTTGTATTCCAAATTATCAAAGTCTGATTTTTGGATATAATAATTACTTTTTCTAGGCTATTTCATTATTGAAAAAAAAATTCCATTGATCCTGAAAAGATAGAAGTCGTTATCTCTTGGCAACCACCAATGAATGTTTTTGAGATATGAAGTTTTATTAGTCCAGCTAGTTACTATCGACACTTTTTGAATGATTCCTTAACACTAGCTTCACTAATAACAGATCTGATAAAGAAGAATGCTCTATTCCAATGGACAATGGAATGCCATATTTCTTTCCAAGAACTAAATGTTTGACTTACATCGACACCTATCTTGTTTTTTCTAGAATAATGAAAGGGGTATGTGGTGTAGTCTGTTTCCCTAGGATCAGAGTTGGGATATGTTCTCATGAAAAGAGATCATTTGGTTGCTTATGGTTCAATTCAGTTGAGGGTGCATGCAAATAATTACCCAACACATGATTTGGAGTTAGCTGTAGTCATCCATGATTTGAAAACATGGAGACATTATCTCTTTGGTGAGAAATTTACTGTGTTTACAGATCACAAAATATTGAAACACATTTTCTCATAGTGAGATTTGAATCTGAGGAAAAGGATATGGATAGAGTATCTCCAAATGTTTGACATTGACTTGATGTATACACCGGGGAATTGAAATTCAGTGGCAGATGCAGTGGGAAGAAAGTCATATGCTCATTTGATGAAAGAATATTTTGATGAATGGCAGTTGATGTCGGTCTTAGCCAACATGATTATGGAATGTGAAAACCGAGGTGATGTTGCAGTTTTCTTTTCATTTATTATTTTTCCTGATTTAGTAAAAATGATCAAATAGGAACAAACATCTCATGCAGAATTTCTAGTTTTAAGTTTAAAACTCAATGGTAGGGAGACCATTGAGGGCTGTAAAATTCATGGGGGTTCAATTTTATGTTTTAGGGATCAGATGGTTATACCTATGGTTTTCCAAGAACAACTCCTTCTTTATTACCACTATTCAATATGGGCTATACGTCCAGGTACACAGGAGATGTATAAGGCATTGAAGGGGCAGTTTTGGTGGAGCTGCATGAAAAGAAAGGTGGCTGAGTTTGTCTCGTTGTGCTTAAATTGTCAGCAGGTTAAAGTAGGGCATCAGAGACCAGCTGGTATGTTACAATTGTTGCCCATCCCAGTGTGGAAATGGGTTCAGATAGCAATGTATTTTTTTACATGTCTTCCAAGAATGCTCTAGAAACACGATTCTATTTGGGTGATAGTGGATCATCTTACCAAGTCGTTATATTTCATACCTATTTTTGAAACTCATACAGTGGAGGATGTTTCAAAAATCTATATCTGAGATGTGGTAAGGAGGCATGGTGCACCAGTGTCAATATTCTCAGATAGAGATCTGAGGATCACGTCTCATTTTTGGAAATACTTAAAGAAATTACATGGGACTCAGTTGACTATGAGAACGACGTATCATCGTCAAACATATGGGAAATCCAAGCGGATGATACAAACATTGGAAGACATGTTGCAGGCTTGTGTAATGTATTTTGGTGGCTCATGGGAAGATCATATACACTTACTGAAGATCTCATACAATAACAGTTATCAAGCCTTGATACACATGGCTCGGTTTGAAGAATTGTATGGGATTTCTTGTCGTTCTCCACTATGCTGGGTGGAAATGGTAGAAACATCACTATTCGGTCCAAGCCTTGTCCAATAATCAACAAAGTAGATATAGTTGATTAGAAAGAGGATTTAAATGGATCAGAGTCATCACAAATATTATACAGTTCACCATCGAGGACCGTTGTCATTCGCTATGGGTGATCATGTCTTCTTGAGGATCTCTCTAAGGCCTGGACATCGTCACTTCAGGAAACAGGGCAAGTTATCTCCTAGATACATTGGCCCTTTTGAGATACTAGAATGAGTTGGAGAGGTGTCACATCGGTTGGAATTACCACCAGTGTTTAGTACAATGCATAATGTGTTCCATGTATCCCAGTTGAAAATGTATCACCATGATCCTGGCCATGTGATTATATGGGATCATGTTGAGCTAGAATCGGATGCATCACTGATACTTATCCCAGTGTAGATCATAGATATTCAAGAGAAAGTCATGCATGGGAAAATCATCAGCCTAGTTTGGGTTTTATGACAACATGGTTAGATTCAGTAAGAGACTTGGGAACGTGATAAGGAAATGAAAAAGTAGCATCTGGAACTCTTTTTGGATAGAAATGTTTTTCTAATTTCTGACGATGGAAAGACCAATGGTGGGGAGAATGTAGTGCCACCAGTTTCAGTTACCTAACCCCTTCCTCATGGTTTTTAATTGGTGTGTCTTTAATGGAAATTTTCCATAAAATATAGAGTTTCTAAAAGGTTGTGTGTTTCTATAATGTTATTTGTTTCCATAAAGTGGGGTGTTTCTATAAAGTGGTTTGTTTCCTTAAAGTGGGGTGTTTCCCTAAAGTTGGTTGTATCCATAAAGTGGGATGTTTCCATAAAGTGAGATGTTTTCATAAAAAAATGTGTTTCCATAAAATGGTAAAGTTGAATAATGGGTGAGTTTTGGGGTTTTATAAGGAGTTTTGGGACCAAAAGGAAGGTTTCATGATCCATAAATTGTTGGCCCAAATGGTGTGGTCAAACCTTGCGCAGAGGTCAAATCTAGATCCTATTTTCTAGAAGCTTACTCATTTTTACTCATTATATATTTTTTTGGCTTCAAAACACCCCTACATCGAGATTACTCTCCCTAGAAGGCTGGAGAACCCTCCCCACACATGTTACGGCCAACCTAGAGCCTTCCCTTGGTGATTTCGAGTCTGATTCTTGAGGTGTGTCCCCATTCTTTCCGAATTTGTCATGTTTTCTAAGATCTGCTTAAATCTACTTCTATGATCTATATTCTTTCTTAGATCTGAATATATATTTGGTATATCTACGTTTTTGGATGCCAAATAATTCAATTTTGAGTTGTGATCTTTCAAGGATAAGAGAACTAAGGCGGTTCTAGGATAGTCGACCCACTGTCTTGTGTGTTCGTCGTCTGTTGTCAAAGATTCGTCATAACCCTAGAGGTAGGTGGCTTCTCTATTGACTCTACTTGATTGTATTTATTATATTATATTAAAATTGGTTTACTTATTGTGAAATTCATGTAAAAATATTCATTTGTAAGGATTTATGGTATTTGTGAAATTACATGATCTTGGTGAAAAATTATGAAAAGGGGGTTTAGTTTCATGAATTTAAAATGATGATTTTAAGTTATGGTATTTTGGAATTACTAAATGGTTGATGAAAAAGATATTTTCATTAGAAACGGGTTTCAATAAAAATGGAGTTTTATTGAAATGGTTTGGAATTAAAATGGTTTGGCATTTAAATGGTTTTAATGGAAATGGTTTTCAATAAAAAGGTATTATTATTGAAAGGTTTTCTCTTGCATGATCGTTGGGAATATGTGGTGTGTGTTCATGATACATATAAGGTGCTTGGTTGAAATATTAACTTTTGATCAGTTCCAATGGTTTAATGAAACATAGGAGTTTCATACACTAGGCTTGGTTGAAATATGACCTTGTGCTCAGTTCAAAAGGGTTAATGGCACATAGGAAAAAATTACATTATGATGACTTGGTAGATCGACAAGAAACCGCTCATGATTATGAAACTAACATAACATAGCATGAATGGTTGGTTTCATGGGCTTGAGTAATTCTTGAGTAAGCTGATAAAGGGATATTGTGAAATTGTTGTAAATATTTTTTCGTTATTTATTTGGAAAAATATCTTGCCGGGAAAATTGGTTTCAATTGCACTTGTATGCTTTTGGTAATGAATGGTTTTGGAAACTAGTTTATATTTAGTTATAAACTATTTTTGAGAATTTTTTTTAAATAAATTTTTTATATAATTGTTTCTAACTCTTCTATCCTAGTGGAATTATTTGGGAAGTTATTTGGGAAAACCTACTAAGTTTTATACTCACCCCTGCATTGGCACTTTAGTGCTTTTGCATATGTTATCTTCCAAGACAAGGGAAATGGTAATGTTCCACATGTGTTTAGAAATACCTCATTATGTTTGGGATATTTAAATATTCTAGATCTTGGAGCTTTTAGAGAATGGAGTCTTGAGGTCTTTGGAGGGTCTTGTGTAGTCTATCCGCTGTGTACTTTGATACTTGGTTATTCTTCTGTTATTTCTTAATTTGATGTGATTTTGATATACATGAAGTTGTTCACTTGTCTTACATTTGTTCATGCATTATATAGTGAATTATTGGGTATGTTTTAAATGTTTATTGTTTTATTTATTAATGGTCAAATCTTCCCCCACTTGTTTTTGAATCCCTTAGACATTTGTTTCCAGCCTTTAGCATCTTGGGGATGTCTCTTAAGGCCTAGTATTGACTAGTGGTACTCTCAAGCCAATGATAATTGGAAGGTCATTAAATCACAGGAAAGAATAAGAAACACATAAACATAAATAAATTATAATGGATAACTATTAAAATACAATTATGAGGTGAAGTTTTGGAAATTTTAATGAATAATTTTTTTTGTGGAAATAATTTTTCACCCTAATATTTTATGAGAAATATTAATATTATAAATTTAATCTATTTGATATATTGTGACACACGCAACCCCATGTCTATATAAACAATAATATATTATACCCTCTAACCTATCATTAAATAGGTTTCTATGAATAAGATTAAATAAAAAATGAACAGTAAATAGTTTAAACATGAATAAAATAAAATCATCAGTTATAAATTGATTAAAAATGGTAATAAAAATCATTTGAAATTATAAGAAATGTTTTTCTAAAAAAATTAATTTTTTAATGCATTTCAATATTATCTTAAAAAAATTTATTAATCACTATTATTCAAATTTTTTTAAATATATATATATATATATATATTCTATATGTTGATTTATCTTTAAACAGATATTTTTAATAATCCTTGGATAAGAATAAAACTATTTTTAATTCAATAAAATTTCACTTTTATAAAGAATGATTCTATCACATTTTTCAAACTTATTAAAATAATTTTTAAAAATTATTGAAAATGAATTTTACAAAATTATCATAATTCTGAAAATAATCATTTTGAAATTATCTTAGAGTTATGTTATTTTATTTTTTTGAATAGATTAGTTTTTTAATGAATAATAAAATAGTAATTTTTATTAATAAATTTATTTTTGATTATAGAATTTTAAAAGAAACTTTTAAATTAAATTGTTTCTAAACAAAAAATTATTTCAATAATATATTTAGTTGTCCAAATTTGGTCACTTTAAAAAACATTATATTGAAATTTGATATATAAACTTTTTGTATTTAAGAAATATTTTTCTTTGGAAAGCGCATGTTTATCATGCTTATGGGATTGATTTTAAATTATATTCATGAAATTATATTCATCTAATTTTCTAAAATAAATTACATAAATAAAATAATAATAATTAATATTATTTAATAAGTTCCCACTATTTTTAGTTAAAATGAATAGTAAAAAGTAGTTTAATTAATTACCCCAATATTGTTAAAACAATTTTATTGATAGAAAAAACCAAAAGATAAGTGTATTTTTTCCAAATAAACATGCATAAATAATATTTTTTTAATATATTTATACCTTATCATATAACTCACAATATATGCTCATTTGGATTAATTTCTCTAAGTAATTAATTGATAACATTTATTCATTTCTGAAATTTCCAAGTAGGTCTCCTTCTTAACATAGAAATTGACACCTACACTCATACACTGTCCACAAATAAATATCTTTTTGGTTTGGAAACTTATTTCCCAAATTACTTCCATAGGGAACACCCCACAATCTAGTGTCCCTTGTGTGATCATAAAACCACCCTAGGAAGGCATTAAGTATAGATCTTAAGAGGTTATCTGAAGAAGATGTATAGTCCTTAACCATGGGTCTCTATTTAATTTCTTCATATACGACTAAAACCAATATAAAAGTATGATAAAATAATTAAAAAATTATATTTAATATAATATTTTTTATAATTTTAATAGAATAACCTATGTACATTCCCTCTTCCATTACATGGGATATGAAACCATAGACCATGTGTACAACTGACTACTGCCTCATGAACAAATGTGATTCATTTTCCATCACTCATATATAGATATAATAATGTATGTAATATATATATATGTGTATAATATTAATGATATATTTATACTTCTATAATTATATTATCACATCTACATTCCTACATTCCATTATGTTAGAAAGAGAAAATATTTCTCTTCAATATGAGTAGAATCCCACCTCCACGAAGTGATATGATTCATTTTTCAATTCAAATTTCCATTTATTTTAATAATAATCTTTTTTGATAATGTATGAGTTATATAATATTATAATTATTCTATAAAGATTAATTATTATTTACATTTCTTTACTTTTATTTGGTAAAAAAATTAAACATCGTTCATGCTTAAGTATGACCTATAATATTCATGATTATTGTAATTCATTTTAAAATATATAAATTTTATAAAATTATATAAATATGTATAAAATGAACATGTAAAATATTTATATCCTGATTATTTTTCTTTAGATGATGGTGAAAAGATCTATTTTACCATATTCAAATTACCAAATTAATTTTGGACATATGAAAAAATTGTCATCCAAAAGTCTGATGTGTATTTAATTTATTTAGTAATTAAAAAAATATGATATTAAAAAATATATAGTTAATAATAAAATTTAATATTGTTATTAAGAAATTAAATAATTAATTTTTTTTATTATTTCAGAAAAACGAATGTATTTGTCTAGTCGGCACTGAGGTTAGGGATTCTCTCTTAATTACCTTCCACTGAGGAATATTATAATGTTGGGCACCAATTTATTTTATAAATTCCATTTTACATTTTATATCATTAATAATTCATACTTTATGTAATTTTATGTTTCAATTCAAATTAGTTCATTCAAACGGATTTGACTTGAATGTTACCAAGTGGTACATTGTTTCATATCCCGATTTCTATTCATTTGCTTATATTAATTCCATATCATTTATATTATAAGATTATATGTGGAAAAAATTATTATTAAACGTTTTATATTCACTTCTTATTTTTGTATTTAAAATTGATACACATAATTAATTAACATATTAATAATCACATTAACCGTTTGATCCTTGTAAGGGATGTTTTCTCAATTTCCACTCTTTTGAGGAATATTTGGTATTTAAACCAATGGATTTTTATGTGGTATATATAATTTAAATTTGATATTTTATATAATTAATATATTTTTATTAATGGTATTTAATGAATCATTTGATGTTACTTCATTAAAGGGGGTTATGATTCAAAAGTTACCAATGTGGCAGGGCTTTATATCACAATGTCATTACTATTCAGGCATGCTTCTATTAAATTCATCGATGGGAGGGATTTACCGATGTCATGTACACCATATTAGTTGATTACAACATTAAAATTTATCCATGATTCTTTTTAGTGGATATTTTTTTATCAATATTCTATAAAATTTTAATTTTCAAAGGTGATTGTCAGTGTAAAAATAGAGTAATATCGTCAAGAAATTTTTTAATGTACTTTTTATGGTATTTTCATTCATTGACGAAAAAAAAACTTATTTTTCTTATTCCCCTATGGTTATATGTTTTACTAATACAATCATTATTTTTTCTTAAGATGGTTTATAATTAGTTTGATTATGGGATACATTATAAAATTATATGGTAGTTTTTCAATATGGGTGTTCTTGTTATTTATGTATTTAATTGTAATTCACCCATTTCATTAGATCAATGAATTAAACTTATTATGTGATATGTGGGACCTAGTAAGACCGTGTGTGAATAATTATGTCTCCGGAAACAATATATATTGGGTCCTTTGCTAATACCTTACCCATTTAGTACTAAAGACATGGAAAGGGGACATGATGGTTTGTTTATGATGTACCACATTATCAATTACATCATTATGAGATTTTTTATCTCTGTCCATATGATTAGTTGAATTGTAATGATATATATGGGAATGTTTCAATTTCATGTTATTATTTTTATAGAATTATTTGATCACTATTTATTCTTTCTACATTATTATTCATGCTCATGTTACCAATTAAATGATTTTTTCAGTTATTTCATTTACATATTCATTATTTCAAATTTACTCATGATAGTGTCTGTTGTACAATACCCTTACTGAGTATTTGAGATATTCTCTTATTTTTCTTCCTTCACCTAGGATATAAAAATGAAATCATTGAATTATTTCATGTATAATGAATATTTAACTTCACTACATTTTAATGTATGTTTTCAAATATAATGTCAGATACATATATCAATATAGTTTACTAAAACTACTAAATAATTTATTCAATTGGGATTCAATTACATGTAACATATAACAATATAATAAATCGACCACAAATATCGGGCTTATAGTGTTGTGTCTATAAAAAAATTATATATTCAGCCATGATTTGAATTCATAATATTACTCAAGTAGATGGTTAAATAAACTAATACAAGATAATACCATAATTAATGGATTATCAGGGATTGAGTTTGTTTAAATATAATCAATGAAAAACCATAATGACCATATTTAGTGTATATTGGGATGATGTATTATAATTTTAAATAATTATCAGAATAATATTACATATACTAATTAATTAATATAAAAAATAAATTTTCTTCTTTTATTATTCTCGTTTAGACAGTTGAATTTAAAATTGTTTTATTGCTCAAATTATTAAATCGTTGTCCAAATAGAACCAATATAACCTTAATAATCATATAGGAACAATATGTATCTCATAAATTCTATATTATAACCATTCAGGGTTGGTGATAATAAAATAATAGATACCTCATTCCAGGAGGGGTAGTCTATATTTATGTATGAATGATGATTTTTTTCTGATTGAATGGTAGAAATCAATAATATCAATTATTATGTTAGAAACTAAACCATGTGAAAATTTTAGTTTTTATATAATAATTTCTCTATCAATATAGTCCTTGTATAATGGAGAAATAAATTAACCACTTTTTTTCATGGAGACATAAGTCTTCACATATGCATGACTAAGATTTTCAGTTTCCTTAAAGGAAGATAGGAAATGTTAGATAATGTTTATAAAGAACATATAAAAACATTTTAATTTATAGGTATTACTAATGTGATTAATTAATAATTGGCAATATATTTTTATTGAAAAAATTTAAAAATGTAAAATAATTAGAGAGTGAGAAAAACAATGAGATTTTGAACTTTTTTTTAACATACATCCTAGAAATGGAAGAGTTTGGGAAATACATTTGTACAAGAATTGTAAAACGAAAAAAATAAAACTCCAATTTAATTAATAATGGAATATTATTAATATTAAAAAAATTATTGTGTTGTATCTAAGGTGTTGTGATATGTCCCTTTTTATAATAGGGGAGGATGTCATTTTTCTAAATATAACCACATTATATAATCAGGGAACATGGTTAACATATCAGGTGGGAAAATAGGAAATAATTGACTTGGGGATGATATATTCTCTATAATATATCAACAAATATATTATAAACATGTTTTTTACATGGTGTAATCCCTTTAACCAATGATTTTTAACTTCAAATATTATAGATTTTACCATGGAAACTAGTTCCTACCTAAGTAATTTAATTATAATACCTAAAAAAATTTACCCTTATATAAATCATGTAAATGATAATTCACAAAAATGAAAATCATTTAATCATATAAAATTTTATTTCTTAAGGAAAATTAATTTTCACATTAGCTCATGTAATACGTACAAATTAATATTTAGAAAATATTAATTTTTCTATTTAAAAAATTTTTTAGGGAAAAATTAACCATGTATTTTATTTTAATGAAGTAAAATGATTATAATTAAAAACAATTATGTTGCTGTTGAGTAAATAAAACCTCATATTTGGAGAAAAATAACATTCAATTAACTTTGAATAGTTAAAACTATTTTATTAGTATATATTACATCAGTTTTTAAACATAAGTATTTATAAATTTATTAGTTTATTATGAAATATATATTTTTTACCCCATATATTAATAATTTATAATGAAAAGTATTTTATATTTTATAATATATACTTAATAATTTATATTGTCATATATTCTATAATTTTAGTACAAAAAATATTTTTAACATTACTCTTAAAAATCAATTGTATTAGAAAAATACCCAATATTTCCTCTTATGTAATATGGAACATCTAAATTCCAAAAATGATGTCAATTTTATAAAAATTAAATTTATAAAATTTATAAATTACTCTTTATTAATTGAAAATTAATAATATAAATAAATAAAAATTTATTGAATACAGATATTTTTAAAAATTTTGAGTTATCTATATTATTTTATATCAATTTATATTTTAAAATATATTAATATATTAGTTTATATAAAATTATAAATTTTGAAAATTTAATTTATTCGGATAGAATCTAAGACACTAAAAATAGTCCATCGAAAAAATATCACATTTATATTAAATAATCAAATATATTTTATTATAAATAAATTATTTTTTTTCTAATACACTCGTAATAATATATTTTTATTATCTTCAGATATAATTATTATTATAATTATGTTTATATAATATATCATGACTTATTTTTTTCTTATAAAAAAAGTTATCATTCATATTGTTTATTTTAGGAAAAAATTTATTGTAAAGTCTTGGGTTCTTATATTCTCCCCCTTAAATAAATCACATCCTCATGATTTTAATTATTACGCAGAAAGGAAATATTTAAGGGTTTTTATACGATAAAAACAATATTAGATTAAAGTCAAAATGATATTTCCCCCTAAAAATCCATTTATGAACTAGTGAAATGATATTTGTTCTCTTATTAAGAAAATAACTATTGTTGATATTTTTTCTTTCACCAATTTCTCTAAATTACCTAATATAAATGGTGTAATTTTCCAAAGGGAGTTTAAAGTCAATATAGTATTTTTTTTAATGTTAACTAAAAATGAGAATGCATGAGATGCATGCATATAAGAATATGATGTATGAGAGAGATATATATATATATTACGATATTATATATAGTGTAAATTTAATTATGAACATGATATATGAAGTATATATATGTGTGTGTGATATTAATATATTAATCATTTAATTTTGAATGGTTTCATCAATTAAAATACATTATGTATAGATTAATGGGTTTTAATTAAATTAATTAAATATGAACAATTAATTACAAATAATTGATAAAAATCTATTTGAAACATTATGAATTAGAGGGGCCTTTGGCCATTACAATATATGTGGTTATGAAACACTTATATTTTGTGTGCATGGTGAGATGTGCATAAGACTATGCAAAAATATCTTCCTCCCAATACTGAGTTTATTCATATTACAAGGTTCTTTCACCAGTTCAGATTTCAAGTATCCTCATGAAGAGATCATGAATCTGTTGTATGAGGTACTCTGATGAGGGTAGAGAGTTTTTATTAGCTTCTTCTCATGATCTTCCTTAAACAGTCTCCATTGAAGGATGATAAAAAATGTCATAGTTTGAGAATTATAGGTACTCTAATATGGGAAAATTATTAACATTCTCATTCGACTAATGAAATTCTTAGGTGTTTTATAGTTCTCTTCCATATTATATAATAAATATATGATCACTCAAAACCCATCAATGGTATCACATAGAGGTTCTTCCATAATTTATGATGTTTTGATCAATATTTTTATATAAAAAATGAATAATAATGATTTAGTAAAACTAGATAAGGATTATAGAACCATAAAGAATATTAATATGGGTAAAATACTATTTACTCTCACACTTTTTGGAGATTTAAATGTCAAACCATTTTGAATATGGCCTACGTAAGTGTAACCAATTTTAGAACGTTTTGAAAATGTGTTTCCTAAAAGTTGAACTATTTCCTTGGTTAGATATGTAAAGGTTGTACCCTTATGTGAGCTGGTTATGTAAAGGTAGATATTCCATTACCCTTATGAAATAACCTTTTGTATAAGGTCCAAATATGAGTAGTCTTATTGTTTTATTTATTGAAACAGTTTTTGTAAAGGTAGTACCCTTAATCAAGTGGAATTGTGTATGGGTAAAACTCTAATGGAATGTGTTTTTTGAAATGTTCATACCCATACACAAATGGGTTTTTGTAAGGGTCAAAGGCACATTACCACTATGTGAAAATGCACAAATCCAATTTCATAAAGGTCTATGATGTTCACATCTATGCAACGTAGGATACATTTAAAGAACCCTTTTAGATTAAAGTGTTGTAATTTTAATACCATTATGTAAGGGAGTTTGGTAAATGTAATATGTATATAACATTTACAAATTATTTTTAAAATATCATTTAACCTTTGAAAAAGCAGCTACATAGGTTTAAAAAAGAGCATACTCTTATGCATAACAGAGGTTCTACAGAAGGGAACACAATAATTTATTTTTTAAAAATTAAGATATTACATTATTTTATTTGGTTTCAATAATGTTTTTAAATAATAATAAATGGTATTTTGGTATCTTTTAATTTAAAATTATTTAATTAATTATAAACAAACTACAAAAAATTTAATAAATTTTTATTATTTTTACACAAATATAGAATGATAATATTTTAAAATATCTTAAAAATAATTATAGGTATTCCCTATAGTATATAAACTTAAAGTTTATTTATAAATCATAGGGGGTAATTTATAAAGTTTTTATTAATTACAATATATATGATATTAAAATTATATAAAATGTTTTTATAATAAATATTGAATTAAAAAATGAATACAATCCATGAAATATAAAATAAATTCCATTTTATAAAAGAATGATGGTTTTCACATTGAAATGAATATAAAATATGTTTATTATTTATATTTTATAAACATTTTATAAATAGATTTAATTTTTTAATTATTCATAAATGTATCATATTTTAAAAAATAAATAATATTTATATTTATATATTATATTTCATTAATATTCATGTTCAATATTTTTTTTATTAAATATTAATATTGAGTATGACTATTTATAAGATAAATTGCTTCTAGGATATAACCTTTCATATCATACATGGTTTGATACTATAAAATTTTGTTTCAAAATACCTTGTCCTTAGTTTTTATTTTTAGACATGATATTAATAATATTTATTGGCCATAGTTTTTTAATATTAAGGGTAAAATTTTTCATGAAATAAATTATATATTTTGTATAGTCTTCATAGGTATGGGGACTTATGGTCTGACCACCTACATTGTTGGGAGATTTCATTTTCTAGGAATATGAATGGGGTTTCATATTTTTCACTCCCAACATACTCATTCGAATTTTTTTAGTATCATATTACTCTATTTATATAAATGATTTGTTGAAGTAAAATATTCATATGATGAATTATGTTATGTATTAATATACATGAATTCTATTTTTGGGTGAGTAAAACAAATTATTTCATTTTTTTATTATTTACTACTTTATTTAAAAAAACATTAACATGGTTTTGAGATATTTATTCTAGAACAAAATCATTAGAATCACACATAAAAAATGGAATAAAAATGAGAATATAATTAATACATAGGATGTAATAGTAGTTAATTTAATATGCATATGATGTATATTAAATTTGTGTTACTTTAAAGTTAAACCTTATCAACTAATATGTGTGAGATTCCTTTGAAAGTGACTATTATCAACACCTAAATCACATACTCATGTAGGTAATTAATTAATCATGTTCCGAGGGATTATATTTTGTAATAAAATCTAGTCATAGATTTCATTCAAACATATATTGGTAGGTCATTCCATAGATGGGTTTCCTTAGATTAACCTTTTTAGCCTATTTATGGTGTTTTATTTGGGTTCCACTAGATATGAGACTATATTAGGATAATTATACTAGAGGAATAGAGATTAGTGAGCCTATATAATGGATTTGGATAATGATTTATCCCCTAAACTATCAATTAGTAATAACTTTTTTATTGGGATGATTACATATCTAATTACTAGGTGGTGATAGAAACACCATAAAAACTAATTTTGTGGTGAAATATATTATTTTTTCCCCAAATTGATATGATTTAGGTATTCATCCATTTAGTGGGATGATTATAATTAAAATTACTTGATAAAAATATATAAGACACGATATTTATGTGATAATTTTTTTAAAGTAGATAAATTCATCATCGACATCATAAAACTAAAATTGATATTAATCCTTCAAAAGAGAATATTTAAGAAAGAAACTCATGAGATGATTTTTTTTAGAAATATAGTTATTTGATGTGTTAGAATATTTCCTTCTTAAATAATTAATTGTTGAAGTTATTAAAAAAAATATCATGATTCTTATAAAATTATGGAATGATAGATATATGGTTTCAAAAGAATAAGATTTTAATTGGCCTAATGAATTATAGTATTATATAATCAATATCATAATATATTTCTATATTATTAAATATGATTGAATATATTTTTGGAGAGATTTAATAATTCCTATAAGTATTATTCTAATTAAGGAATTAATTCTATTGTAATTGATTAAAATGATTCATAAAGATAGACGAATTAAATAAAAGTTTAGTGGATATTAACAATGTTTTGATAATAGGTGAATTATTCATATGATGTATAACCTTTTTCACTAAAGATATTATAAGGAATTAAAAGTTGAAATCAAATATATATCATGTTGTAAAGTCCAATAATATTTCCATAATAATCATTTTAAGGTAATTTGAAATGTTTATTTATTATGAGTAAGGCATAATGATTCTATATGATGAAATTATCTAGAATACCTGAAGGGGATGGGAACATAATGTAATATACTTATTAGGTATTAATTTTAGAGAAATATATAATTCAACTTTTTAGGGTATGTGAAACATAATGTTTATTTTATATGTTTTTGGAATATAAAAGGCTTCAAAATCATAGGAATAATTGATAGAAATTTTACTTTTATTTCATGGGATGAGGTAAATAATTTTTAGATAATAAATTTTAATGTGAATGTGTTTATAAAACTATGATGAACAAAAGTAAAGGATGTGATCTGTTGGTCTCACTGATATTATATGATAAATGGTTTTAACTAAGATATTTTATGAATAATATGATATTATTGCTAATATACCATAGAATTATGATGTATTGTAATCTATAACATGATTTGAGATTATGATGTCTTAAAAAATATCCTAGTTAATGTGTTTTTCCTCTTTTTTGAAATATTTGGAAGATGTTTCTACCTGTAACGTCCCAGCTCATGATCCCTTAATCTGGTGCCCCGAGCCAGTTCTCCACAGGGCCTCAACTGAACCTACCCAAACATCATAGGTTGTCATTAGTAATGAGGGTCTAATGATGGTATAGTTGGGACACTATACAGTCTAGATTAGTACTTAATATAGAGAAAGAAATAAAAATAAATGGTAGTGTTAGTTATGTAATGAAATAGTAGTAGTAATCATAATAGATACCTACTAAAATGCCAAATAATAAACTCATACATGAACATAATAAGCCTTAAATATAAATAAGTTTGGAAGATAATGGTTAATACATAATACAGGTCTATACAAATAATAAAATAAATAAATAAAAGATCCTTCTCTAGAATATATCATGAGTCCTTACCCACCCTTGAGCTTTATGTCAAGTACTAGACCATTGAAAAATAAGAGGCACAATCTATGGTCCTAGCCTACAAATAAAATATCTTTATAGGTACCAAATGGTGGCCTTAATAGGATGGGGGAAATTAAGTAGACTACCTCTAAAAAATTATAATGAAATCACATTAGTGGGTATTTAATGAAGTTTCGGGGCATGCATAATGACAATAAATATAGTGAATAAAAACATAACACATTTCGGATTTCATTCCTCATAGAACATCTAAGAAACTATTCTATCTTTGTTATAGTAATGAATATATTTGAACATGTGATCATGTACATATATATATGTGTATATATACATTCATAAAGATGTATATACAGATATACATGCATTGGGTAGAACCCGAGGCTTAAGTCTGATGCATCCAAGTAAAAATATCATATAAGACTCATTCATTAAATTAGGGATGTCATTTCCAATGATCTCAATCAATGATAAGCTATGTCATTTCAACTGGTTCTAGGTGTATGATATGGAGTGTAATTCCAAAAATTCTCAAATTAATGATAAGGAACAACATTATTATATTTTTCACTTGTAAATAGAAACAACATGTCTGCAATTTGAGAAAAAGAATGAATTATCCATGACCAATTAGTAGAAAATAATGATATGGGATTCCTCGATTTTTTTTTATAAATAAAAGGGAACACCATGCCTTAAAATTTAATACAATAATGAGGATAACATTTTATGATAGTATATTATCATATAAGGAGAGTTAGGTTATGCAATGCTTAACCATTTAATATCATTTTTTCCGTTCCCACCATAATGAAAACCATTCATTTTAAAGATAATCAAAATCCATGTACTACACATACCTAATCTACAATTAAATTTTAAGTAACACAATCCATTCTAATTATCAATTCAATTTATAAAATTTATGCTTATAATTTAAAAAAATTAAATCCATTTTAATTTTATAAGACAAACTATGATTTATATTTATCATTATTCTTTTAAATTGATGTTATAAAGGTTAAAGGGGACATGTTATTATAAATTCTCTATTACTGTTCAATTAAATTGGTTTCACCAAATGTTTTATCCAAAAATGTCAAAGGATCAAGTGAAGCTGTAACCATTCAAATTCATTTTGGTTTATTCCAAAACAACTTCAATTGGGAAAAAATAAAAACCTATATAAATGGTGGTTTGAACTCATGTAAATTCATAAAATATCAAAAAAATTATTTAACATACCCATGGGGTTTCAATAGTCATGGTAAAAAACCATTAACATCCTTAAGTGTCTATAAGATTGTATATAATAATTGGTAACCATTTTAATTATTGGATTTTAAATTTCAAGGGAGAAATATGGAAATTCTTGCATGTAACAAAACAATACATTTTATGAATAAATATAAATCAAGGTAAATGTGACTAGAACACCAAACTCAATATTAAGAAATGTTAATCATCTATCACCATCCTTTTATTCATTCTAAAATGATCAGAATCAAGAGAATAATCAAATTAATTTAAAATAGAGTATATGTGATCACATGGATATATCATGAAATAAAATGACGATAAAAACAAAGGAGGTAAGATGAGACTTATAATTGACTATTGGCATCCTAGATGATGAAATAAAATTAATTTGACTAATGACGAAGGAGGAACTACCCAAGGAGGAGGTTTAAGATCTAGGCCTTTTATGTGGAAATATCGGGAGTGTTTTTAGGTACTTTTTTGTTATTAAGTACCTTTGGGTTGGGGTATGACCTGGGGTGTGTTTGGGTGATGTTTTTAAGAAACATAGAAAGATAGTTGGTTGTGCACTACTTACGCAAGATTTGACCAAACAGTGCGTCCAGTGGAGGTCGGCACGGTTGGTGCCTAGTTTTCATAATCATGTGCCATCGAGCTATGTAGCAAGTAGAAGACCACATTTTTAGCTCACAATTTTGCCTTACTGTGTGGCCTCCCAAGTGAAACCATGCACACAGATCATTTTAATTCAACAATTGTTTTTAAAAACACATGAACCCCCCAAACCTCCCAAATTTTACCTAGGCTCGAGCTTGAAAATTTTTGGGTGATCTCAAGGCCATCCAGAGGGATTCCATTGTAGTTCGAAAACCATTCTTTGATATTAGAATTTGGGGTTGAAGATCTGATATCTTCTTAATACATGAATTTCATCCTATTTCTTATCCTGTTCATTCCTCTATCTCTCCTTAATATTACAATGAATGATCACCACTGATTTGATAGATCTAAAATAGTGGGATAAGATATAGATATAGGATTGGGGATCTAGATCTAAATTTTCATGATCTTTATGCCTTCGATCTTAGTTTTGGTTTAGGGTTTTAGATTCAGAGCTTGATCAACGACATTGTGCCACTGAAATTTTGGGGCATTTGGTTCAGCTAACTTCCATCAATAAACTAAGGTAAGTGCTCTAAACAGAACTCCCATAGTTTTGATTTTGATATGGGAATGTGAGTTTATAATTTTCTAGCTTCCATGATAATTGAATTCCTAAATTGGTGTAATAAAGAAAGTCAATTTGACATATTATTTCCTTGGTGTTTAATTGATAATTTCATCACGGAACAAATGAAGGGTGGTTTCCCAAATAGATATTTTAGAGATTTGTTATGAGCAGTGATATTGCAATTTGATATTGAATTGACTGTATTTAGATAATTAATTGGGAGAAATTAATTATGAATAAATGATTGGATATATAAGATAATTAATTGTGAGACTTAATAATTTGTCATCATGTTTATCGAAGATGATTTATTGTGAGAATTAATTATGTTCCCTGATTTTTATTAAAGATAATTTATTGTGGTAATTAATTTTGACAATTTGAAATTTGATATGGATAATTAATTGTAAAGAATTAATTATGTAAGGATAATTATGTTGATTAATTAATTAATTAGATATGTGCTTAGTTAGTTGTTGAGTTAACTAATGGACTTTGAAATGTTTTACTAATCATTGGATTATAAATAGAATGATGTGGAAAATTCTTATGAATTAAATAATGATTAAATATTGATATTTTGGGGTTCTAGGCATGAAGAACTACACTGAATGAGATATGGGCTGATAGACATAGTGCTCTAAAAAAATTAAAAATTGGGACTTGGACATAACATTCCTCCCCAATAGTTATCCAAGCATGATATTATGGGGTTCTAGGAATGATGACTTACATAGAATGATATGAATTGATAGGAATAGAGACTTCCAGTTAATGAGATATTGGGTTCTATGCATGACAGCCAACATGAAATGAATGATAATAATAAATGACGATTCAAATGGAAAACATGTAATGAAACTTGGCCTAATGTGATGGTCAATGATTAAATGAGAATTTAATAACTATTGAAATTTTTCATTGTATTTATTGATTCATAAAACTACATGTAATATCTTTTGATTGGACTTGTTTTAGACACCTTTGGTGGTGGACTACTGATATGTACTAACAACCACTTTGGTCCACCTAATTGGTACCTAAGTTGATTTTTTTTGTAGGATACGATAAAGGAACGGCCTTGTGATAGGTTTTTGTTTGGGATTAGATCATGGGAGTGTAACTAGATGTGTTTTGTGACCCGATTGGTAGTCTTTGTGTATTTACATTCAATTTCATTATAGACACTTGAGATTTTCATTTTCATAGCATGGTTTACCTTTTAGTTGATTATTGTATATTCTTTTTTTAAAAACCATATGGCACGGTATTATTCTTGTTGTTTATATGCTTCTGTACTTGGTTATTTTTGGTTTCTTACATTGATGTATTTTTCTGATAAAAGAGGGTATAGTCTCCCCAAGGATGACTTTCCAAACCATCGCTACTAGTCCACACCCTCTAAAGTACCGGGAGGTGTGCTTGAGGGAATGTGACAAACCAGATTGGGGAACCATTTAGTGGCACCCAGGTTGGGGCATCATAAACTGATATCAAAAGAGTAATCCTTTATTTCTTATTCTTTTGTCTTACTATTTTGGGAAAGGTAGACATGATACTTGGAATAGTATATTCTTGGTAATGATCTCTTGCATGGGAGTTACAAATCCATGTAAGGTGGAAAATCCGAGTACTCAGGGTTGGATTTTTTTTATATCTATTTGTTGTTATAGTTGGATATTATTTTACCTTGGGTGTTGCACTTATGGTGTGATGTGATATTTGTTTTAAAAATTGTTGAATTTTGATTTTTGGCCTAAAGAGGCAAGGTATATGAGTTTTCATGAATAATTTTTGGCACTCAGGGTTCTTGTGACATGCATCAGTCTAGGCACTCATTTGAAAACAGGTTATGGGTATGTTGTTGAACTTAAACTATTTTTCCTTGATGTGTGATTGAAATAATGATTCATAATGAGAACAAATGGGTTTCTAATGAGATCCTTTATTGATTAAAGGTATTTTAGTAATTAATTAATTGTTGAATTAATTAATTTGAGGTAATGTGATTAATTAATGGTTGAATTAATTAATCAGAAATTTTGTACCCATGTTAATCAAGACCTCGGATTAGGATGGTTAAGGATAGTTATAAGGGCTTGATGTTGACCATGGTGTGAGAAAAAGGAGTATATCTTGAATCATTTTGAGTTATTTTATTACCTTATGTAAATGTTATAAGGTTTGCTTTTTAGACCTAAGACGTTTGTTTGGATTTGTATAAATATGCCTCCCTGATGCTTGTTGAGGGGAGACTAAGGGGTATGGCCCGAAACAATCTTCCAAACATGGAGCTTGAGGAACCATTGGTGAAAGTTGACGAGGCAGTGGAAGAGTTGCAAGGGAACTTTTCTCGTTTCATGGAATTCATGGAAAGAGACCCCTGGTGGGTTATGATAAGCATGTGTGAGTTGACAAGGGAGTTTCATCTATAACACCCTCTTACTTTTACTAGAGAGGGTAGACCTAAGGGACAAGAATTATAGAATAAATCCATAGAGATGATACTTGACCATTTATGAACTCCATATGAAAGGTGGGTCAGGATGGATTCTTATATTCTATGGGGTTCAACAAACAAATGGTGGAACATTGAGGTACGATCTGGAAAAAGTAATGATATGTTATTAAAGGAATTTTCAGAGAAGTTCTTGGAGTACTTCCATCCAGATATGATAATACAAGAGAAGGATTCATTATTTATGCATTTGACACAAGGAATCATGTCCATAATCCAATACACTGGATGTTTCATAGATTTAAAGCACTTTGCTCTATCTTTGGTGGAAGATGAGGCTTCTTGGGAAAAAAATTTCTAGATGGACAAAGGTGTGACATTATGTCCCATGTGAATATCATTATAATGAATAAATTCATAAAAGTGGTTAATCTTACGCTCGTTTCAGAGGGGAACCTGAAAAAGGATTCTAGTACAGGACATATAGTTTTCACTAGACAATTAGTGAGCATGCCTTTGAAGAGCAAGAAGAATAATTATAAGAATCTTAGTCAAGAAAATGGAAAGTAAGGTAGAAAATTAGGAGGAACAGTTGCACCATATTATACTCATGTGCTTAGTTTCCAGTGTAGTAGGTCAGAAAACTGTCATATACATTGTCCATGAACACCAGTGAAGTGCTAGTTTTGTGGCAAGATGGGGAACTAATAGAAGTTTTGTAGGAAGCAGCGACATGCTAGTTCTTAGGGAGTTACTGATCAGAGTCATAGTGTGGGATGGGGTTCTTCTACACCATATAGGTCTAGCAGCTGTTGTTCTACTGGAAGAGGTGGCAGAGGTAGTGGATGTGGTGATTCTGGGAATGAGCATCCGTATAAGAAGATTAGTGCTACTCAGAGGAGTCAGGAGACACCACAGGTAAAAGGGGGAGGATAGTTACATGTAGTAAAACCTACACTTGTGGAGAGCGAGGATGGTCCATCGACTGTGAGAGGTACTATTATAGTTTATTCTAATCTGGATACATCCTTTTTTGATAATGGTTTCTCTCAAAACTTAAAATATGAAAATATTTTTGATGGCTTAATCATGGTGTTGGAGTCCTTAAGCATGGTGATGAATGTCAATACACCCTTGGGAACACAGTCTAGGGATATATTTCTGCAAGGGATATTTTATAGAGATTAGAGAGTATCATTTCATTTTGGATATTTCGGTCCTAGATATAACAAGCTCCAATCTTATTAGGGGTATAGTCTGGCTAGTCCCATACCAAGCCTATATAGATTGTTTCCATAAGAGAGTGGCCTTTTTATCTCATATGGGTGACCAATATTTTCTTTTTGGAGAATAGGATATCCATGGAAGCTGAGGAGGGCCAAAACATAGCAATTGGGAGTGCTCACAACCCATGTTTCTTGTATTTTGCTGGATGATGGGAGTTGTAGGAAATGTTTCCTTCCACTATTAGTAAATCCATTTCTGGAAGTCTTTCTTGAAGAACTTTCATTGTTACCACCAGAGAGAGGGGTGGAATTCACTATTGAGATCATTCTAAGAGGTGATCTGGGGTTAATTCCACCTAAAGTAATGGTACCTACTAAGTTTGAGGTTCTCAAAACGTAGTTGGATGAATGTGAGGATAAATGTTTTATCCATCAAATTATGTCACCTTGGGGATCACCTATTTTTTCAAATAAAGTCGATGAGATTTTACGCCTGTGTGTCGATTATCAGGAGCTGAATAAAATGAATGAGAATAACTAATATCCTCCTCTATGTATCGTTGATATGTCTGACCAGCTGAAGGGGTATGTATTTTCAAAAAGATTGATCTGAGATCAGGGTATCATTAGGTGATAGTTCATAGTACTAAAATACCATGAATTTCTTTCAAAAGAAGGTATCGCATTTATGAGTTTTCTGTAATGCCATTTTTGTTGAAAGATTCTCTGGTAGTGTTTATGGCCTTGAAGAGCATGATAATTCATCCATACATAGATTATTTTGTGTTAGTGTTTGTGGAAAACATATTAGTGTAATATATGACTCATAAAAATCATTCCCAACTTCTTGACATCATTCTGGGTGAAATGGTAGAGCATCTGTTATATGCTAAGCTATCTAAATGGATGTTTAGGATTTATAATGTATACTTTTTGGGGCACATCTTCTAAGAAGAAGGTGTTGAAGTGGACCCAAAAAAGTACATGCATTTTATTCCAGGGAGCATCCCAAAAATTTTATTTATATCCCATTTTTTTGGATTAGCTGGTTATTACTGGAGCTTTATCCACAAATTTTCCCATTTGGCAGCACTCCTTTCATGTTTGAAAAAGAAAGAGATAAATTATTATTGGACATAAGCATGTGATAATGTTTTCCAAGAGTTGAAGAAGTTCTTGACATCAGCACCAATTTTGATCTTACCTGAGTCAGGTAAGGAGTACACTGTGTATTGTGACACTTCTGGGATCAGACTCAGAGTTGTGTTGATTCAAGGGGATCAAGTTGTTGTTTATTGGTGTCAAGAGCTCAGGACACATTAAAGGAATTACCATATGCATGACATTGAGTTTACAGTAGTGGTTTATTCAGTTATGTCTTGGAGAGATTATAATTTGGGTGAAAATATTACAGTTTTTATAGATCACTAAAGCTTGAATTATATCTTTTCACAGCACGACGTGAATCTTAGGTAGTAAAGATAGGTAGAGTATATGATATTCTTTGATTTTGAACTGGCATATATGCCTAGAAAGGGGAATAGTGTGGTTGATACCTTGAGCAGGAAAACTCAGAATCAGTTGTTATATGAGTCGAGTGAAGAGTGGATGATGTTGGTTTTTCTGGTGGAAATGCATGTGGATGTTTAGGAGAGTTATGAGAGAATGACTTTGGTTTCAGTATAAGTAGAGTCTACATTCTTTGAGATGGATCATTGACATGCAATATGAGGATTTGGACTGTTTAGCCGTATGGAAAACCCTTGATGTTGGGGAGAAACATTAATAATAGATAAGAGATGAGGATGAGAACATCTAAGGGAAAAATCATGTTATTGTGCCTATGAGAATGGGAGCGAAATTCATGCGATAATTTCATGCTTTATAGTGGGTGGTAAATCCTAGGGTGAAATTAATGTACCGTGACCTATGATGAATGTTTTGGGGACCAATCATGAAAATGGAGATAAAGGGTTCATAAAAAGATGTTTTACCTGTTAGCATGTGAAGGCAGAGCATCAACTACCTAGAGGACTATTGTAGCCATTACGTATTCTGGAAGGGAAGCGGGGTGACATGACTATGGATTTCAGGGTTAGAATTCCAAATAAACTTAGGAAGAATTATTCTATTTGGGGCATTTTGGATCGACTAACAAAGTTATCACATTTCATCCCTATTAGGGAAACCATTATAGTAAAACAATTGGGATAACTGTATGTACGAGAGATTTTTCATTTGCATGGGATGCCAAAGACTATAGTTTTAGATCATGATTTCTTCTTTACACCACACTTCTATTAGGGATTACAGAAGGTTCTTGGTACACCGATTCTGTTAAGTATGACCATCCACCCACAAATATATGGGCAGTCAGAGCGTACCATATAGGTGTTAGAGGATACGCTTCAAGGAAGTGTGATTGAATTTTGTGTTTCTTGATAGAATTAGTTCAATTTAGTAGAGTTTTCACATAAAAATATTTATAAAGAATATATACAGTTGGAACCATATGAGGAACTTTATGGCAGTCCTTGTAGATCAAATCTATGAGGGTTAAAGGGGGTGAGTTTGAGCTCTTGGGACTGAGTCTCATTCAGGAGACATCAGAACAGGTTTAGTTGATTCAGGAATATATGGATATGGATCAGAGTTGGCACCAGTCATATGTCGATAGACGGAGACAACCCCAAGAGTTTACATAGGGTGATTTCATATTCCTTTAGGTGTCACCTAGATTGTTTCACAATAGGATACAGAGGTAGGAAAATTTATCCCCCAACTTTGTAGGACTTTTTGAGGTGCTAGAGAAAATCAGGCTGGTGGTATACCGATTAGCACTTCCATAGAAATTTAGTTCTATGCATGATGTTTTCCATGTGTCAAAACTATAGAGGTATCACCCTTACCCTTCTCATGTGATTGATGTGGAAGAGGTTGACCTCGAGATAGATGCATCCTTTAAGAAGAATCTGGTATGTTTGTTGGGGTGTATTGAGATAGTGTTATGAGTAAAGACAGTGCTATTAGTTTATGTGTAATAGAAATATGGAAGGGTGAAAGAGGAATCTTGGGAATGCAAAGTAGACATGAGGGCTCAATAGACCAACCTTTTTGTCTCAGAATCTTAGACAAGTTCAAGAGTGAATCTCCAGTATGAGCTATTATAAGGTGGGGAGATTACAAGATCCCAACCTTTTCTAGAGAAATATTTGTCATGTTTTAAGGTACTTCTTGTTGTTAATAATTACCATTAGGTTGGTGTTTGACCAAGGGTGTGTTGGGGTGATGCTTTTGGGGAACACGGGAAGACATGATGTTGTGAAAATTTTTCACATGGTTTGGCCAAACCAAGCACAAGATAACCATGAACATATTGGAGGTCAACATGGTTGGTGCATTGTTTGACAAATCATGCATAATGAAGTCATGTGGGAAGTGGAAGACCGCATGGTTGGCACAATTTTTTTCCTAACCATTCATCCTGCAAGGTGAAATTGTTCTCACATTGTAGTTTAATATGAAAAAAAATTTAAAACCATCTACACCCCCGAAACCATTCTAATTCAACCTAGGGTTAGGCTTGACAATTTCTATGTGATCTCAGGGCCTTCTGGAGGGATTCCAATGTGATTCAAAGACTGTTCATTGAGGTCAAAATCCCGGATAAAAGATCTTTTCTCTTCTTGGTAAGTGGATTTCATCCCCTTGTTTCTCTCATTCTTTCCTCTATCTCCCCTTGATATTTTAATTGATGATATCCTCTGTTTTCATGAATTTAAACCTATGGGTTAAGATCTAGATCGAAGATTTCGGATCTTGATCTATATTTTCATGATCATTATGCCTTTGACATTAATTTTGGTTTAGTGGTTTAGATTAGGAGCTTGATTGACGTCGTTGTGCTACATAGATTTTATGGAATCCAATTGTGCTAACATTCATAAATAAATGAAGTTAGGTGGTCTAAATCATACTCCCATAGTCATTATTTTGATATGTGAATGTGAATTTATGATTTTCTAGCATCCCTTGATAATGGAATTCATAAATTGGAGTAATTATAAATGTGGATTTGACTTATTATTTCTATGGTGATTAATTGATAATTGAATCACAGAAAAACAAAAGGGGTTTCCCAAATAGATATTTTGGTGATTTTTTATGGGTGGTGATATTGTAATTGAGATATTGAATTTATTATGTTAACAAATTAACTGGGGGAAATTAATTATGAATTGATGTTTGGCTATTTAAGACAATTAGTTGTAATAATTAATTGTGTTCTCTGATGTTTACCCAAGATGATTAATTGTGAGAATTAATTATGTACCATGATATTGATTAATTTTTATTAATGGTCATAATTAATTATGAAAAGTTGAAATTTGATATGGAAAATTAATTGGGACTAATAAATTATGGAAAGGGAATTGTGTCGATTGATTACTAAATTGATGAATTAATTAGTGTGTTTTGTTCTTAGTTAATTGTTGAGTTAGCTAGTGGCCTTTAAAATTTTTAACTTATCATTGGATAAGTAATTGAATGTTGTGTAAAATTCTTGTTAATTAAAGAATGATTAAATGGATGATTTTCTATGGTACTAGTTATAAAGACCTACACTAAATGAGATATTGGGTTCTAAACATGGCGTTCTAGACTGATTTGAAGTTTGACCTTTGACATGTCATTCCTCCCCAATAGTTATCCAAGATTGGGATTAGGGTGTTATAGGCATGATGACCTACACCAAATGATATGGAGTGATTAGAATGAAAACCTACACTTAATAAGATTTGGGGTGCTAGTAATGACGGCCTAAACCAAATTAATGATTATAATGTATGATGAGTCACATGGGAAACAAGAAATGAAACTTTTCCTAATGTGATGATTAAATTTTAAATAACAATGTGATAACTATTTAAATTATTCATTGTATTTATTGATTCATAAAACTACATGAAATCTTTTTTGTCTAGACTAGTTTTGGACATCATTGGTGGTGGCCTACTGAGTTTTAATCACAACCTATTCGGGCCTCCTGGTCAGCATTTGAGTAGAATTTGTTGTTATAGGACAGGATAAGGGCAAGGCCATGATATATGTTGCTATTTGGGATTGAAGCATGGGATAAGGAACTAGATATGATTCAGGACCCTCATGTGAGTCATTGTGTATTTTATTTCAGTTCCAATATAGACACATGACATTTTCATTGTCATAGAATGTTTTACCTTTCAGTCGAGAATAGTATTTTTCATGTTTTCACTATCATATAAAATGGTATTATTTTGGTCATTTATACGCTTCATCACCTAGTTATTTTTGGTTGCTTGTGTTGGTGTTTTATTCTAATAAAAGATGGTATAGTATCCCCAAGACTGGATTACCAGACCCTGGTTTCTAGTCATCACCCTTTGATGTATGGGGAGGCATGCTTTAGGTATATATCCAACCAGCTCAGGGCACAATTTAGTGGCACCCGGGTCGAGGCGTCACACGAGGAGAGGTAGTTGGAGTGCCTATAGATCTCCTTCCATTATATGAGAGGAGAAATGAGGTAAACCCCCTTTTAATCATGGAGTGTAATATGATTATTTCACCCCTTTTTAAGAGGTTCATGGTTAGTCCACACACTTAGGAATACCATGTGCAAGCATGAAATGCCACCATCTAATGGTCCATCATGTCACATAATTTCCGGACCTTGATTAAAAATTGTGCCCCAATCATACATGCTCACTCCCCAATAATAGTCATACCCAACATGGTTGCATCAAATGATTATTCTAACCATGTGATAACATTTTGAGTCTCCCAACCCCTATACCCCATTATCCATAGTTTGATTTGGAATTCTCACCTAGGTAACGAAAACATGTACCCAAGGAAAACATGCCACATGGTTGTGTAACACAGCTAGTATTAACCATGCACCAACTATGTATTTATGATTTCTTATAAAAAATATAGATTTTAGGTCTCAAAAAATCATGAAAATACCTAAACATCTAGTCCATGTTTTTATCCTCATTACACATCTAAAAATAGAAAATTTGGGTGTTTTAACTCTAAGAATCACATTCTAAATATCGGTTTAACATTCTTCTTATCCACTACATGGAAATTCACAATCATTTAAAAAATTTCAACTGATTCAATACATGGGTCATCAAAACCATACAAACATAGAATTTATCATTTCCAATAATCCCCATTGGAAATTTAAAACATCACTCAACCTAGTTGTGTCATGATTTTCCACTCAAGTAGACACATTTCATTTATGAATGATCAACAATCCTCCAAGAGTCAATTTTTGTATATGACACGTAAGCCTCTAAAACGCAATCCCATTATCAGAAATATCACCAAAATACTAATACAATACTTACTTGAGACCATATAATCCAATTCATGATCAGATAACCATATCCTCCATTAATTGACATATAGATCTTACAACCTTAAGTTATATATTTACAATGAAAAATGTACCTTACAACACTCCCACTATTAGAATTGTATATTGACGAAATCCCTTAGTTCCCTAACAATGACCTTGGCTTGTTTAATAGATAAAACACAAGGAAAGTACCACTAAAAATCGATTTGGGGGAAATAGTCAAACTCTAGTCAACCAAGATAACATTAGGAATGCCAAATTGTCCATGAAAATATCCTTTCACCCATTATAATGTACATGTCCCATCCCAAAAATATACCCGATATGGTTCCTCAAAGAACACAACCAACTATTTGAATAAAATCCATTCAAACCACTTTCAACTTAATATTTTTGAAACTCCTAACTTAATAGTTGACTAATCACAAAATCATTATCCATGAATCTTTTATAAGAAGGAATAATGAGATCATTTGGATTAAGTTCACCGAAGACTGTACTTGAATATTGATTACACATCCATATCGAACCATATCCAGAACCAACCACCATCATGCCAAAGAACATACATTTATAAAAACCTAATCTAGAAACCCTTGATCATCACAAGAAAAACCATTGACTAAAACCTATAATTAGACTTCCCCGTGTCCATATTCAAACATGTACCTAGAATTTTTTAATAAATCCATACGTACATTATTGTATTTATCCAATGACATGTGGGTGAAAAAATAATCATAACAAAAATGATATTAAATTATTATTACCCTTCTCACTTGAGGTTCACCCACTAATAACCAACATCCCACTCCCCACTATAGTACAATCTTTTTTGTCACACCAACAATAATAATTCTTTATATGTTGCCTTAAATCACTACTAATTCCTAACTCCCAAGGGGTCAATTCATGAAACTAGAAAAGGTATTGAGCTTACTCAGAGTACAGTTGAAAAACTCCCATAATACCAAAAATGATGTTAATATGTGGGTCATGATCACCTATGAACAAGTATTATACAAAGATTTTATTGATAGACACGTATTTCTCTCCCTAAGACACACTAATGAAATGCCATGCTATATTTTCCATTATCTGACCTGAGAAACCACATCTCCCAACTATGAATGCCTTG
The DNA here is from genome assembly GCA_963277665.1 of Viscum album. Taxonomy (NCBI): domain Eukaryota; kingdom Viridiplantae; phylum Streptophyta; class Magnoliopsida; order Santalales; family Viscaceae; genus Viscum; species Viscum album. The sequence goes on from OY728146.1 coordinate 979,583,198, forward strand.
GTTAAATCATGGGTCAACCATACCATGATGCCCAATTTATTTTCAACATAACCCTCATTATGAGAACTTTTATTAATTTTCCCATGACTCCATGTATCCATGCACACATGCGTCATTTTTGAAAGAATCAATCCATGGCTTGCACCCACCAACTCACATGCATTCCACACTAAACATTTGTAATGAACTATTAATATAAACTAAACTTTTAATTCAAAGTAGGTGTAGAATATCATACTAGCTAGTTAAAAACCCATCTCACACTCCCATGTTTCATCCATAAATAATGTTAGGTAAACCATTCTATAAGAAACATTCATTCTGGACATGCTAGTAGCTCCATTGGAACTCCTCTTCAAAACATGATAGCTTCCACATCAAAGAATAATATAATTCCTACCCACCACACAATTTTGACTCATAAATTAAAGCATCAAATAAAAAAAATCAATTATTCTAGGAACATGAAGATTTATTCCAATCAATGCTAATCTTGATTCTTAAACACCATAGGTTTTTTATTTATAAGATGAAAGTTATCATCATGCATATATAAAAAAACCCATGAACATTTGATGAATTAGTTTTTTCATGAGTGTATTTCTAGATCATAAAAAAAAAAGAAAATCTGTAAACCCAAGGAAATACTCTCTCGTAGGATTCCCTACATCAATACCACATCATTTACTCAGTAGGGTTCACGTTAAGACTAAGTGACTGTTATTCTCTGACCAGGCCCTATGTTCTCTCACATGATAACCATATCCCACTCAAGGGACACTATTTCATTAAATAAAATGCACCTATAAAATTCTCTATTTGAGGAAAAATTAATGATGGATAAAAATATCATCAACTTACATGGGTAAATCTGGTCAATATAAGAATAATGACACCACATGTTATGCATCAAGCTACCCAGACTAAATTCTATTAATGTTCCAGAATATGGAAGTTATACCTAGAGGGTTTCAGTGTCAATAAATGATAAAGATCCCAAAATAAATATGTATCCACATATAGTAATAACCCATAAAGATTAAATTTACTCAACAACCACCTACCTACCTACATGATGTCTCGTCATCTAAGAGTCATTTTTGGCCTGAACAGTCATATAACAACAATTAATATTCTTATAATCTTTACACAAGAGTCTACTAATTTCACAGTACCAAGGGCTCTAGCTCAATCGTCTATATGCTAAATTTAGAAGACCATGTCATCTTTTTAAAATAGAGTTATGCCAGATTAGTCACTAGGATCTACCACTTATCCTTTATATTCGATATACAATAGAAATAATCATACTGAGTGTAACACCCCGAGATTTTATGAAAAATATTCGTTTTAATTTCATTAATGTCTTGTGTTGTACGATACACCAAAAGGATCTTTCACAACAAGCATCCTTGACTTTCCTTGAATTACGCGCAATCGCGACCTTCCTCGATAGCATGTGTAGTACGCAATACCGAGTTTCACTAAACAACGATATGCTATTAAAATATTATTAAAACTAGCCGTTATGAATAGTAATAACCACTTTTTGAAATTTTGAAAATTTTATTTTTCAAAATGGACTTCATTTCTAGATTCAGAATATCGAAATTAGCTTAGAGTGAAATTTTGGTACTTTTCGGATAACTTTATTTTTCTGATGAATAGTGAAAATTACTAAATTTTAATTAAAAACAACCTTTTTAATAGAAATAATTAATAGTGATAAATTATTAATTTGATTGGTTTTAAATAATATTTAGAATATATTTTTACAATTTAATACAATTTTGGTTATTGTATGTAATTTCAAATTTAAACTAGACATAAACAACTGTCAATCTTTTGATAGTTATTATCTCTTAAGAACACGCTCTTTGTTTTGACTACGGGAATTAATTTTTAAATTAATTAATGCAACTATTATATTTTTAATTTGGTAAAATAGACATCATTTTTGAATTCATAATATCAAATATAGCTTAGGCCTAATTTTTGGTATTTTTCTGAAAACTTTCAATTTTTGATGAATAGTGAAACCACTAAGTGGTAGTTAAAAAAACTGAATTTTTCATAAAACATAATTTTACCGCTTCTGTGAGTGGAATTTCAAAACTCCGAGAGACATGGTTAATATCAAGGACTAAAATTTTGTTCAATGAGATGAAAATAATTTTTGTTTAATAGTAACTTTTTACTTTTTTTACCACGGTTAAAAGTAAATAGGGTAATTAAGTGTAAAAATGATATTATTATTACCCTAACACATGCCCTAATTATATTGGACAAGTTTAATTAGAACAAAAACAACCTTAGGAATAAAATATGACCATTTAGGCCCACTTGGATTAGATTATGACATTTATTATTAATTTATTTAAAGAAGGGTTAAAATAGTTAAAATCAAAGTTTAATAAGTAAATCATTTTTAATATGGGGTTATACATAAGATAAATTCGGATATAAATATTCATTAGAAAGATAAAACTATTTCCTACATAATTATATTTTATTTGTAATTTTTAGACTTTAAATAATTTAATTTATCTATGACACAAAGATGATGCAGCAATTATCTTACTAATGAAATATTGACATAATTGATGTTATAAACACCAAAATAAATGTAATTTGAGACCTTTTATGAATTAATATAATTTTATAGGTTAATATGACATTTTATTATTGATTTAAGAAACTTTTTTAGAACTAATCATTCTTTTATGATTTTAAAAAAAATCAATTACTAAATAGTGTCAAAATTGACATAAAATAGTTTTTAAAACAAATATTATATTAGTAATTGTTATTTTATTCCTAAAAATCTAAGGTTCGGCCAAATGACTTAGATAAGGTTATATATATTAATAATAAACAACTTTGGGTTCGTTTGGATTCTTATAGTAAGTTATTAACCTTATAGAATAAGAACACAAGAAGACACGGTAAAAGTAAAATTATTTAATTTAATGTTAAATCTAAATGATAAGGTTAAAATAGGAACCTAAACTTATCTAAATTCTATTGGATGAGAGTATTTCGACCCATACCCACCTTATCTTCGAAATAAATTAATTTGGAGCTATTTAAAACCGAATTTGGATTTATAATAAAATAATATTTTTAGTTATTCCAAAGGTGCCCCTCTCCTCCCTTATAGAAGGGCACCTCCTCCCTCTCTTCCTCACACCACTTTGAGCCTTCAAGCTCAGCCAACCCCTACCAAATTCACTTATCCACTTTCCTAGAAACATCCTAGAGGTTCTAGTCATCCTCAAAGACCAAGTTTAGTTCCCTAAAATGAGGTCTCAAAGAGGCGCTTCAAAGAAGAGGAGGTTCGGACACATACGAAGCAAATCGGACCTATGGTAAGGGAAAATATCACAATATCATTTTTATCCGAGATTGTTTATACTTTGGTATTTATTGTGGTGTATTTTATCATCCACATCCATGTTTCCTCAATATTTAATATTATTTCCATCCACCTAAATTTGTTAAATCCTATTTTACCCTTCGGTGAGTTTTTAGTAAAAGATATGAAAGGAATCTTTTGTCGTTTTTCGTATGAGGTACTTCTTTTGAATTTTCTTACAAAAGTACGAAGAATGTTTTTTTAACTTATATGGCATGAATGGATTTTTAAAACATTATTTCCAATAATATTCCTTTACAAGTTATCAAGTTTATTTTTAATCAACTTCTTTTAGTTTATAATTGTATGACATGTTAGGAAAGGAAAAGTGTTTTTGAAGTAGAAAAGATATTTTCCTCAAGAATGGAGTTCAAGTGTTTTATCAAAATTATTTTCCATCTAAGATAATAAAGGGTTCTGTTTTCATCCCTATTATTACATTTATTTGATTATGTTGTGATGGAATTATTTTTATGAATTCCTTTATCTTATTTGAATTGTTTTATGATGTCATGATGTTTAAGATTCCCATTTTTATATCATGGGTTATGCTATGATGTATGGTGTATGATTTTGTGGCCTACATAAGAATGGTATCATTACGAGATGGGTGGGACCTATATCTCCCTCCAATGCATTGGGTAAAGATTTTATATCTCATGAGATAGACATGGCTGGAACGGTAGGTTATACCGGTTCAGTGAAACATGACTGAAACGAGGGTGACTCGGTTCAAAAATGGACTTTGTCCACTAAGATAGTCTTGGAAATGAGTCTTGACTAATAAAAAATTATTCTCTATGATTATGTGTGTATGCCACAAAGTTTCATGTTTTAAGTTATGATTGTTGGGAGTACATTTCACTACTATGATTTATCCCATGTTATGAAATTATGATCTCTTTTGCAGGTTAGGATTTCCAAAAGATATGTTCTTATGAATATGATGTGATTGATATTTATTTTGTTTACCCTTACTGAGCATTTGAGCTCACCCTTTTATGTTTTCTTTTCCCCAGGACTTAAACAAAAGATTTAGGTTTAAAAAAAAGAAGATCTTTGTGGGAGATGTTGAAGATCTTTCACCACGATTAGAAGATTATATTCCGAGTTTCCAAAGACACTAAACTATTACGGTCCTTATGTGTGTGTTTTTGTTATGTACTAAGTATTCCTCAAGTAATGTAATATCCATGTATGTTAGGCTTCGGGTCTCTACAGTTGGTATCAGAGGAAAGGTTTAGTCAACCTTTGGAAACTAGGATGCAAAAACGTTAGTGAGATCCCTAGAGATATTTCTAAGGTATGTCTAGGGATGTCCCTAAGGATAAGTATACGTATAGGATATAGTCCTAGAACTATGGTAACGATATTAGATTGAACCAAAGATATTAGATATTGAAGTTACTCCCCCTTTATTATGATTTTTGCCTCTAACACTATTCTTTTTGGGTTTTAGACGATGGCTGGAACCCGAAGGAACCATGTTGATCAATGCAATGGACAATTCAATGATTTTCCTCCTGAAAAAACAAATGTTATGGGAGATGGAGTGAAAAATCTTATTGCTATACTTACACAAGCTATGAATCATTCTGGACTTCCAAATGAGCAGATAAGGGAACAATATTCTATTGAGTCCTTCATGAGGCAACGTCCACTTTCTTTCAGTGGGACTTCTGATCCAGTTGTTGTTGAACAGTGGATTAGTACTACTGAAAATATATTTTCAGTTCATCAATGTTCTGAAAATGATAATGTCATCTTAGCAGTGTATCGTTTAGAAGGTGATGCTGATCAATGGTGGAATCTTATCAAAAATACGAGGCCAAGAGATGAAATTGATTCCATGGAATGGGACGAGTTCATGAACTTATTTTTCAATAAGTACTTCCTTCGTATTCTTCGAACAAAGATGGAGAAGGAGTTTCTTGAACTAAAGCAAAAGGATGATGAATCTGTTGGTATATACGAAGTGAATTTTACAAGGCTTGCAAGGTATGCATCTGGATTTATCATCCAACCTGAAAGTAAAGTTGATCGATTTTTCAGTGTCTTAAAACCAAATCTTCGAAGGGAATTAGCTATAAGAGACTTCAGTAGTTATGAAGAAATTGTGCGTTGTGCTATCAAGGTAGAAATGGAAGTTGGTGTTACTTATCCATCTCATAGTTTTGACAAGAAACGAAAGATGGAGTTCAAGGAGAAATCTTAGAATAATGGTGAAAAGAAGATGAACATTTCCTTATGCTGAAAGTGTGGAAAGAATCATGGTGGAGATTCTCTTAAAGGGACTAGAAAATGTTTTAAGTGTGGAAAATAAGGTCATCAAGCAGCTGAGTGTTGAAGTAATGTAAAAAGGGTTTCTAATGATGTGAATAAAGAAAATACTGCAGAGAACGCACCAACAACACTTCAATGCTTCAAGTGCAAGGAAATGGGGCATTATGCTAATAAATACCCTAATCCAAGGGTTAGTGATGATCGACATGAGCAACCACTTAAGGCAAAGGACAAAGGGAAGTCACATGAGATCACTATTGGCGATGTTGAATATAACAACGATGTGGTGGAATGATTAAGTATTTATGTAATGGGATTCCAGAATAATGTTTTATATAGTATCATGGAATATTGGAATATTTATGTTTTGGTCTATTATGGTTTTCAATAATTTTATGGCATCGGTAACCATGAAAAGTGATTGAAATATTTTTTGGAAAGCAGATGATATGCACATAATGAAGGGATAAAGAGAATCTAATATGTTTGATAGTATTCATGAGCTCATGATTGATATAAGGACTAAGTGATATCATGGTTTGAGGATATAGAATTTTCAGGATTTTGGTATGTGGAAAGTGTTAAATTTTAACTGCATTCATGTTTTCACTAAGGTTCAATGGATATTCATTCTTCAAGAGAATACATGATTAAATAATTCACATATTTGTAATTTGACCAACAAGATATATCTTATGATATATGGGGGATAAATGATGGCATTCACGTGATCATTTTCTTTATACTATGAGCTTGGACCGAAGTATTTTAGATAATCCTAAAGATTGGAATGGATTATGTTGGAAATAAGTTAGTATTGTTTAAGGATAAAACTTTTTTGATATTGTTGATGGGATGTTATAGTAATATAGCTTTAGAAAAAGGACAACCTGCAGGACGGGCAACAACCCATCACGTCGGACAAGGCTGTGGGAATCGAACCCACAACTGAAGTGCGACTGGCCTTTATCGCCTACCACTGGCCTACAGGAAGTCCCTGTTTAGTAGAAACTAGTTTTATTATATTAAGCAGTATGATATATGAAGTATATGTCCATTTTAGGAACCATATATGATTAATCTCACTATAGATGGACTTATGTATTTTTTGATAACTTTTCTAACCTTTTGTTTGAGACAGATGGAATGACCCATAATTCTATCACCTGATCTGCTAACACATCACAAATGACAAATTCAACTTCATTTCTTTAAGAGATGAAGTGGAAATTGTCCAAAGAACGAAAAACGGTGAGACTATACCAAAATCACGAAAGTATTTCTTCTAATTCCAATTTCATAAACTTTAGGGAAATGATCTTGAAAACCAAAATGTTTTCCTAGTGCTATTATATCTGATGAATCAGATGGTACCTTAGATTGTCACAAATTTATGGCTTTGTGATTGCTGGATTTTTCAAAGCCATGTTCTCTACCACTCTCCATCAGAACATGATGGTTATATTTCTCTTCCATATCCATATTTTCACCTATGTGGAAACCCAGTGATTAGTTTATTTGGGTAACCGTTATGTTTCATACTTTTGTTTTTAAAGATTGGTTTTGGTATTCCTTTTTACGATGTGGGTTTCTATTAAAGAAACTTTCGAATAGTAAACCATTTATAACCCCGACGAATTTCGAGGGCGAAATTCATTTTAAGGGGGGTAGAATGTAACACCCTGAGATTTTATGAAAAATATTCTTTTTAATTTCATTAATGTCTTGTGTTGTATGATACACCAAAAGGAGCATGCACAACACGCATCCTTGACTTGCCTTGAATTACACGCAATCGTGACCTTCCTCGATAACGTGTGTAGTACGCAATACCGAGTTCCACTAAACAACGATATCGCATTAAAATATTATTAAAACTAGTCGTTATGAATAGTAATAACCACTTTTTGAAATTTTTTAATTTTTTATTTTTCAAAATGGACTTCATTTCTGGATTCGGAATATCGAAATTATCTTATAGTGAAATTTTGGTACTTTTCGGATAACTTTCATTTTCTGATGAATAGTGAAAATTACTAAATTTTAATTAAAAACAACCTTTTTAAAAGAAATAATTAATAGTGATAAATTATTAATTTGGTTGGTTTTAAAGAATATTTCGAATATATTTTTACAATTTAATACAATGTTGGTTATTGGATGTAATTTCACATTTAAACCAGACATAAACAGCTATCAATCTTTTGATAGTTATTATCTCTTAAGAACATGCTATTTGTTTTGACGACAGGAATTAATTTTTAAATTAATTAATGAAACTCATATATTTTGAATTTGGTAAAATAGAAATCATTTTTTAATTCATAATATCAAATATAGCTTATGCCTAATTTTTGGTATTTTTCTGAAAACTTTCAATTTTTGATGAATAGTGAAACCACTAAGTGGTAGTTAAAAAAACGTAATTTTTCATAAAACTTAATTTTACCACTTCTGTGAGTGTAATTTCAAAAATCCGAGAGAAAGGGTTAATATCAAGGACTAAAATGTGGTTCAATGAGATGAAAATAATTTTTTTGTGAATAGTATCTTTTTACTTTTTTTTACCACGGTTAAAAGTAAATAGGGTAATTAAGGGTAAAAATGATATTATTATTACCCTAACACAAGTCCTAATTCTATTTGACAAGTGTAATTCGAACAAAAACAACTTTAGGAATAAAATATGACCATTTAGGCCCACTTGGATTAGATTAGGACATTTATTATTAATTTATTTAAATAATGATTAAAATAGTTAAAATCAAAGTTTAATAAGTAAATAATTTTTAATATGGGGTTATACATAAGATAAATTCGGCTATAAATATTCATTAGAAATATAAAAATATTTCCTACATAATGATATTTTATTTGTAATTTTTAGACTTTAAATAATTTAATTTATTTATGACACAAATATGATGTAGTAATTATCTTATTAATGAAATATTGACATAATTGATGTTATAAACACCAAAATAAATGTAATTTGAGTCTTTTTATGAATTACACTAATTTTATAGGTTAATATGACATGTTTTTATTGATTTAATTAACTTTTTTCGAACTAATAATTCTGTTATGAGTTTCACAAAAATCAACTACTAAATAGTGTCAAAATTGACATAAAATAGTTTTTAAAACAAATATTATATTAGTAATTTTTATTTTATTCCTAAAAATCTAAGGTTCGGAAAAATGACATATAAAAGGTTATATATATTAATAATAAACAACTTGGGGTTCATTTGGATGCTTATTGTAAGTTTATTAACCTTATAGTATAAGAACACAAGAAGACACGGTAAAAGTAAAATTATTTAATTTAATATTAAATCTAAATGATAAGGTTAAAATTGGAACCTAAACTTGTCTAAATTCTATTGGATGAGAGGATTTCATCCCATCCCCACCTTAGCTTTGAAATAAATTAATTTGGAGCTATTTAAAACCGAATTTGGATTTATAATAAAATAATATTTTTAGTTATTCCAAAGGTGTCCCTCTCCTCCCTTATAAAAGGGCACCTCCACCCTCTCTTCCTCCCACCACTTTGAGCCTTCAAGCTCAGCCAACCCCTGCCAAATTCCCTTCTCCACTTCCCTAGAAACATCCTAGAGGTTCTGGTCTTCCTCAAAGACCAATTTTAGTGCCCTAAAAGGAGGTATCAAAGAGGCGCTTCAAAGAAGAGGAGGTTCGGACACATACGAAGCAAATCAGACCTAAGGTAAGGGAAAATATCACAATCTCATTTTTATCCGAGGTTGTTTATACTTTGGTATTTACTGGGGTGTATTTTATCATCCACATCCATGTTTCCTCAATATGTAATATAATTACCATCCACCTAAATTTTTTAAATCCTATTTTACCCTTCGGGGAGTTTTTAGTAAAAGATATGAAAGGAATCTTTTGTTGTTTTTCGTACAAGGTGCTTCTTTTGACTTTTCCGAAAAAAGTACGAAGAATGTTTTTTTAACTTATACGACATGAATGGATTTTTAAAACATTATTTCCAAGAATATTCCTTTACAAGTTATCAAGTATATTTTTAGTCAAATTCTTTTAGTTTATATTTATATGACATGTTAAGAAAGGAAAAGTTTTTTTGAAGTAGAAAAGAGATTTTCCTCAAGAATGGAGTTCAAGTGTTTTATCAAAATTATTTTCCATATAAGATAATAAATGGTTCTGTTTTCATCCCTATTATTACATTTATTTGATTATGTTGTGATGGAATTATTTTTATGAATTCCTTTATCTTATATGAATTGTTTTATGATGTCATGATGTTTAAGATTCCCATTTTTATATCATGGGTTATGCTATGATGTATGGTTTATGATTTTGTGGCACACATAAGAATGGTATAATTATGAGATGGGTGGGACCTATATCTCCCTCCAATGCATTGGGTAAAGATTTTATATCTCATGATATAGACATGGCTGGAACGGTAGGTTATACCGGTTCAGTTAAACAGGACTGAAACGAGGGTGACTCGGTTCAGAAATGGACTTTGTCCACTAAGATAGTCTTGGAAATGAGTCTTGACTAATAAGAAATGATTCTCTATGATTATGTGTGTATGACACAAAGTTTCATGTTTTAAGTTATGATTATTGGTAGTACATTTCACTACTATGATTTATCCCATGTTATGAAATTATGATCTCTTTTGCAGGTTAAGATTTCCAAAAGATATGTTCTTATGAATATGACGTGATTGATATTTCTTTTGTTTACCCTTACTGAGAATTTGAGCTCACCCTTTTATGTTTTCTTTTCCCAAGGACTTAAAGAAAGTATTTAGGTTTAAAAAAATAAGATCTTTATGGGAGATGTTGAAGATCTTTCACCACGATTAGAAGATTATATTCCGAGTTTCCAAAGACACTAAACTATTACGGTCCTTGTGTGTGTGTTTTTGTTATGTAATAAGTATTCCACAAAAGTAATGCAATGTCCATGTACGTCAGGATTCGGGTCTCAACACTGAATCTCTCTGATAACATCCATGTTCCCTTGTTGGATAAATCGAGGAAATTATAATGCAAATAGTTACCCAATTTTTCATGCTATTAATCACCATATAAGGTTTTATTTAAGCCATGAAAACATTTGAAATTTATATTATAAAATAATGTTCTTAAACATTGGTAATGTTAATTACCAGTTATAAATGAAAGGTTTTAAAACTACAAGTAACATTAGATTAAGGTGACAGTGTGAAACATTATAAAAAAATTATCATTCAATTTTCATTATAACCAATATTTATCCACATATTATCACATATCTCTTAGTTAAATTAAATTCTAATTCCACTTTATAGAGGAAAACACTCTTTTGGTAGTAACAAACATTTTAATTAACTAATTCCTTATAATATTAATGCTAAAAAGAATAAAATGCCTTTTTATCATTATAAGGGGAATATGTTTTTTTAAGATGCCACCATACACTTATATGTGACACTATATAAGTTGATTCCAATAATTATTATAATGATATATAAATATTACAAGAATACCCACTAGGGGTTAAATTCAATATAATATAAGGTAAGTTGTGATATAAAAGAATCCCTTTATGTTAATCCTAGATTTAGTTATATATGAGACCATTCCAAATTAATGGGTACAATTGTTTATAAATTATAATCAACATAAAATTCATGTGAACCCATTAATAGTCACTTTATCTACCATTTAACACCCCCTCACTAGGGTAATCTCTTGGGAATAAGAATTTTAAACTCACCTATAACGTTTGATTGAAGACTAATATGATTCAGATATATGGGTCATCATTCTCAATTTATAAACATATTAAGCAATATATGTTTTCATTGACACAACATTTAACTAACTTTGATAGAAAATTTATTGAATTTATCAAAATATAACCATTTCCTTACCATTTTTTTGATTTAATTTCTATATCCTTTCATTTTCTTAATCAATTTCAAGTTAATTAAATAGAACACAACCACCATTCTAGGTAGAAAGAAACCATTTAGTTTAATGTTTACACTTTATTTAATCAACCTTTCATTATAAATATAAAAATAAAGATATAAAATTAAAAAAATACAGGTGGACATGTAAATAATCATAAAAATATTTTATACATTTATTTATTCAAAATAATTACATTATTTCGGTTCACTAATAATACTCATGTCACAAAATCAAAAAACCATGGTTTATTGATAAGATTGATAATGACATTTGAATCCTGCGTACCTGAAATGATGTATGAACACACCATTTATCTTTAATTAATGGGATTAGAGGTAAAAAAACCTAAATACAAATGTTTGTAACCTGTGGAATTGGAAAAACAAATTGAGGTAATATAATTTTTAACTATAATAACAACCATTATGAAGAATAATCCCATCAATGGAAACTTGATCATTCTCCCATGCATTGGTTTGGAAGACCTAGACACGAGATATTCATTAGGTGATGAAATGTCCATAGCCTCTTATCTATCACCCTAAATAGCTATGAATTGGAAAAAATTTCTTTGATACCACATTATAAAATCTCATCCCGGGAAACACTAATATGGTTCCTTCTACTGATTTTTCACATGACTTTAAGAATGCATACTGATATGACAAAGGCTCACAAAAAGTAGTGACAGTCTAATGGTGGTACAATAGGGATACTATACACTATATATAAAAAAACATTTTGAAATAAATAATAATTAATGGTATTAGAGGATAAATAATAAAAGAACAATATTAATCATAGTTGATACCCAAACCAATGCCAAATAATCCACCCGTGCATCAACATGATAAGATATAAATACATATCAATTAAGTTTATAATAGTTAATACATAATTTAGGTTATGAAAATAATTGGAATAAATAAATAAAATACCATAATCTTGTAAGAAACCTGAGTACAAGGCCCACTGCACCATATTAGGCCACATCCCATAGTAAAACAAGAGACACAATCTAGATGCCTAACATACAACCAGTATATCTATTTGGGTACCAAACAGAAGTTCATATTTCAAGATCCATTTTTTCTATTAGGTAAAAAACCATTTATATTTAGATTATTTCCATGGTATTCACTTAATGTGAATTTCCAATGATATTTTAGAGGAAACATGGGTGTTTGAGGGTTTTTTAGAGTCTGTATCCAACATTTTTGGAAAAAGGTAACTAGGATGCATGGTTAGAAAAAAACCATGCTACCCAGGCCACACAATTTGTGTAATCAATGTGTGTTAGTTCATCCCACTATCAGGGGCCACATGATTTAAGGAATCCATGCAACCAGAGTTACATTTTAATGTGGGGATGGTCTAGTTCTTGATAGAGAATAAATGCACTATAAATGAACCATTTTTATAGTTATATTCCATGACTGTGTGAGGTGGGTATTGAGGCAGTGATGTTCAAATTATTGGTGCATGGTTCGGAAAACCATGAGGGAAACCCACACGAATAAGTGCTTTTAGGAAAAATTACCATTTTTCTTTCCTTTAAGGTTTAACCATCTCTTACATTTCCCTCTTTCTTCCAGAAAAAATTTATTCTCCTAGGTGACAACCCTTGATGTCCAATCCTTTTCTTTTACATAAATATCTAACCTAGAATCTGATTCAAAGTCCATTTTTCTTACTAGATCCATGCTGGTGATTTCTATATTCACCTAGATCCTTTATCTATATCCCTTTCTATCGATAATGTTATTTTTTATAAGATCTTATGACCTATTTTCGTGGAGTTCATCAGTTCGTATATTTTTATTTGATCAAGATCAAATTAAAGGTTGAGACTAGATGAGTGTTCCTCTACCATGAAATGGTAGGTTGTCCCATTGTATTACTTTTATGTTCATGTGCTTATATACATTCAATTATGCCACATGCTGGAATTTATTATAAACACATATAAATTGAATCAGTTTTTAAATTGAATGAATTTGATCAACCTATATGACTTATTATGCGCGTTGAGGTTTAAATAATGTTAAGGAACTCAAATTAAAACAATACCATGGTTTTTTTGATAAATAGAATTAAACCACCATGGTTGGTCTACTATATTTGATTCATACAAGAGGTGTAGTATTTTACTTCATGAGGTAAGGGTTCAAAATGAGTTGGTTAATCTATAATTTTAACTTAATGAAGGTATAAGAGAATATAATATATGTCCCTTGGACTTTATCCAAGGCTCTTAATCACATATTTTTGAGATATATTTTATAATTTAAATTAATAATAAAATGAATGGAAGGATTTTTGAGATGTTAGTCCTTATATGACTATGTTGTTATTAATTCCACCTTCTGAGGTGAGTTATTTAAATTTAACTATGAGGACCAACAAGGTTATAATGTGAGCTTATAGTGTAGGGTTAGACTATGGTCCCATTTCCATTCTTCACGAAATAACGATAGTGAATGGTGGGTTCCAACATAGGATTTCAATAGAATAAATCCTTTGGATTGAATAATTAAATGATGATAAATTTTGATGACTTTCCTTGGGTGACACATGAGTTCATTTCGAATGGCTTGGATAAAACAATTTAGTGGATAACCTTATTACCCCAGAGTGATACTTGGACTACTTTATTCAATTCTAAGGCTAGAATTTGGGGGAAGACTATTATTATTTCATCAGTGAGACATGGACTTCTTATTTACTACCAAGGAAAGGCTAAGAGGGAAGTCTTCCATATTCGCTATGTGTGGAACTTTTTCATCCTTTATGATCACAAAGGTTGAAATCAGGGAGAGATGATCTTATAAAACACATAGTTAGATACCATGATTCCATTGCGGAACTACTATAATGGACTTGTAGGGTGTTTGGTTCATAATACACATGGAGCGATACTTGGGTTCTAGAATAGGTATGCCAAAGAATCGATTAGGTCACACTGAATTGAATAATGATTTAATGATTATTACAATGCATCTAAAAATCCAAATATGAATCATGGATTTGGTCAATGTCTTGCACTTTATTTATGGCCTTATTATACAAATATTGTTTGATATAATAGATGGAAGTTTCATTGCCTTTAAACAATTTACTGAGACAATATTATTAAAATAAATCAATATTGATTGACTACTCAGAGATAGTCCTATTTAGGATGAAATATGTAGTAGAGGACATGTGTTCCATGGGAACCCTGACCTATGTGGGTTATTTATTACCTTACATCATAAAAAGTTTATTTTTTACCTACAAACTATTTTGTATATATTCACTAAATGGATGGAATTAGATACCGTTGTTGGTGTCTTACTAATTTTATCTCACACCCTACTCGAGAAGAAATTATTTTAACTGGATGGACCTCATGGATGTAGTTATGGATAGGTAATGAACCTTCTTTTTGATGATTTATTTTCTCATTACATAGGATCATATGGAACCAAACCATGATATGGATCATGATGGAATACGAGGATAGTTTTTTTTTTAATTTTTGGTATTCTGATACCTATATTTTAATGATGCATGTTACTAAGTATTAATTATTTATGTATATCATATCATGACCATCATTTGTATATGTCATTTATGTATTTTTTTACTCAATTATTTATATGATTTATGTTAGCTGTCTAATTCTTAGTTATTTATTATGTTTATTTTATTTATTGATATGATTGTATTATTATTATACACTCCGGTCGTGACACTATATTCTACCAACTATTCCACCATAGACCCTCACTTTTAGTCATTATCCTTTAGTGTATATGGACACGTGATTGAGGCCATTTAGCCGACCACGTTTGGTTACTATGGAGTGAACCATGATCAAGATGTCACAAAGGGTGTGAGATTGTAGAAAAACACCAACAATGTATAATTCTATCATATAAGTGAGAATAAAATGATAGAGTATGCATGTTTAATGATAAGTAATGTAATGAATAACAATATAACACATGTGATATCGGGTTACTCTAGGAACACCCAATTTACTATACATATATGGAAATGACATCATGTGTATATATATATATATTCATTCATATATATATATATATATTGTAGAGTACCCTAGGCATAACAACCATGGGTCTAGATATGGATATCATACGCGTATCATACTATTAATGAGTGAGTTATTGTCTAATGGTCTCAAAGAAGGATAAAAAATGTTATGACCAACATTCACAACTTAATAGTTAGGTAAATTTTAATTACTCTAATTATTTATGTATTAAAATTCAATATAATATGGAATATTTTCAGAGCTGGCCACTTAGACGACATTATATCCCATGGCCCAGAGTGCCTAGAATTAAAATTTTAAATATATTAAATATATTTATATCACATGTGTTTAGTTTTCCTAAAAAATGTGAATAACTCCCAAACAGGGGCATGGATCTTAAATATGAGGGCATCATTAAAGTCATAAAGTAGTTTTTACCCTAGGCATGACCTAAACATTATCAGTGTCAAGAGTTTATGTAAAATTGGTCAAGGGTGAAAAAATAATAAAATTAATTTATCACTATATTTATTTTACATAACATTTATGTAGAAACCATCTATCATATTTATACACTATTATGCCTCAAACCTAGGTTTATCCACATAATAAAGGATTCTGAGAAATTTTATGAGTGGATCATATAGAATTTCATTGGAAGATGATGTCAGATTGTATCAGACTGATGATCATGCAATAATGAATTTGGTGGAACTCACAAATGAGGAAAACGTTGAGCCATTATTCAACAAAAATAAATTCAAACACCATGCCGGATGTTTTATTTATGATTTTCATCCCGTTTTTCTATTCTAGTCAAATGAAGTTCCAAACCATGAATAATAATTTTTACATGTATCAATGATAGGGTCATTTTGTGATTTATTTGTATTTATTTCTATTATTTTCTTCATCTTTGTTCATATATCGCTTCTGCAATGTATCAAGTCTATATGAGAAACATATGAGGTTCATTCCTAATATCTTGTGGGTTATGGATTTCTCCAACATTTCATCAAACATTCATCTTGGGAATTATCTTCTGAATGAGGATTAATGATTACCTAATATTCGGTCATTGTGTGGCTATTATTCATGGGAACATATCATAACTGTTAATATGGATTTCAATTGAGCTTAAAATTTGGGAATCACTGATGTCTGTTGATGATTATAGGAGGAACAGGACTATATAGGGTTCAAGGTTCTATTCTCGTGATAGATAATCGATGAAGGTTTTATGTGGTGATGGATCAACATTCTAGAAGACTGTGGAATAGAATCTAGTTAGTGTATTATAGAGAAGTTGGATGACCATAGATATGTAGTGTTCGGTGAGGATGATGTCTCATGATACTTGAAGGAAAACATGAAGAAGATCTCAATGGAAATAAAAATTTATATATTGCATAGTGTGTCATACGAGATTATAAACTATGTGGTACCCCTTATATATGGTGATAAGGATTCTATGAAATGATTAAATGTAACACTTCATGTGACACTATCAATTTCCATTTGACACATTATCAATTGATCTATGTGTAACTCGGTGATTACATTGAAATACGCAGGCTAATGTACATGGTCGCAATTAGAGTACATGGACACAGTCCAGTGTACATAGGCGAAACTAGACAAAACATGAAGTGTTCCATGAAATCTATACATGTCATGTACTATTATTACACATAGTGTATATGTATATTTACCTTCATATGTGAGGAATAACCGCATAGGTATATCATGGGTTTACTAGAAGCACCACGTACCACCACATACACACCGTGTAACACATTTTAGGGTGTTTGTATCCATTTGATTCCTCCATATGGACCTGAATTAGTTGAGCTTGTTCCTTTTTAATATCCCATAAAGGGTACAATGCATTATTATGTCCACATATAAGGATTGTGATCACCTATCTTGGATGATTCTTAGATAGATTGTGTGGTCTCTCTTTGTGAGACATGAGTGTGATCCTGTATCATTTTATACTAAAGTGGGATTTTTTGAATCATCATGAACTCCTTGAACATGTCATTGATTCTCCTTCTAGAAGGCCATTCTAATAGGGTTTAAAATATCATTAGAGTATGACCCCATATAGAGTGGGGTGATCTAGGTTGGGTTTATGGTGCCCCCTAGTGGTATTGTGTGTCATTCAATATCCGATTATTGGGGCATTAAATGAAAATTTGTCTTTTATGGGTGGGGCACATTGATCATGACCTCTTGGTTGAGTGTCTCTAGTGGTTACATGTCTTGTGGATAAGATTCCAATATAATCAGAAATGATTGGAGTATAATCCTATGGCTGGTAGTTTGGTTGTGACCACCTTGGTGCTTGATGTCTTTACTGAGTATATAGGGGTTTACTATTTATGAAGGAATCGTTATATCATTGTTATGATAAATGTAACAACCTATTCTAGGCATACAAATAAATTACATTACATTTACAGAATACATAAAACATTATAAAAACAGATGCCCAAAGACCGTATTAGTCTAGTTTCATTGGAATCATTGAAATATAAACACAAGTATATAATTGAGCTGTATTATCTCTCACTGGGATCCACTTGACTATCACACTTCTTAGAAACATCAAACATAATTCATATCTTCATAACCTGGGGAAGGAAACATTCAAAGGGGAGAGCTCGAATGATCAGTAAGTGTTAGTAAGGAAGATATGTTAGCATAATCAGGGGAAGAAGTGTATGAGAACATGATCATGAAAATAAAATATCATAACATGCACAACAATGATCATTTTCATATATCAGGGCTTAAATATTTATTGTTCATAAGACATGGATCATATGGAAATAAAGAACAAAATCTATTAAAGCATAAAATCAGAATAAAATATGGAATTGTGGAAAACACATAAGAATATAATATGACTTACCATAGTATACAAAGAATCACTTACAAGACCATCTTAGTGGACAAATACCTTTACAAAACCTGGTACACCCATGTTCCAACCTTGTATTACAGAACATGGTAAACCCCCATTCAATTCATGTACTACTGAACTGAGTTCATTTTTTATTCAAGACATGTCTATCACAAAAGATAAAAAATATTTACCCAATGCATTGGACCAGGATATAGGTACCACCCATATTATAATGAAATTATACATACATGTTATATAATATAAAAAAGAATCATATCATAAACTATAAGATGAAATTGGTTTAAAAAAATTTAATCATATATTAACCTGTAGAAAATATATTGGTTTCAAAATAATTTTCTAAAATCATAAACCCTAAAAGAGAAACAGATTTCATAAATATGTATCCCGTGAAAGATAAAAGGGTTTTATAAAGACCCATACATTATGAAAAACATATTTATAAAAAGGATATGAATTGAACCATTAGATCATTTACTAGAAGGGAATGAGTAACATCAAATTATGTATTCTTAGATAGAAAAATATTATGAAATATCTCTTAAAAATATTTCATGAGAAAAATATACATTCTCCTTTTAAAAGTTCTTTTTAGTACGTAAAACCAAATAAAAACTATTTTAGTAGAAAATATCGTAAAAACCTATAAAGAATACATGTAATCATTTTGAAAAACATTTTCCTTGCAATATATAACATTATCTTTAAAAATATTAATTTTTTTTATTTTAAGACACTTTGAAATCATATAATGAATTATTGAAAACATTTGGAAATCCATTTCTTTGAAAATACATTTAATACAAATTAGTAAGTCTTGAAATCATTTTGAATACCATTTTTTTGTGAAAATTTAGAAAATAAGATTTTTTTGAAAAAAATATTCCAATAAACTATATTATAAAACAATTATTTTAAATATTTTACTTTAAATGTGAAAAGAAATCTTCAAAGTATTGATATAGGTAATTCTATACATGATGAACATAGTAAAATAAACATTCCTTTTACAAGGCAGATGTTAGAAAATTCCTCATTTGGAAAGTGACAATATGTTTCCGTAGAAAAAATGGAAAATGACAAAAAAGGGAATTGTTTTTAAAAAATAAAGTATAATGGTAAAATAATTTTGTAAAAACTTTTTAGAAAACATGTTTTTTAAGGAACATAGATTTCTAACCGAAGAGAATGTAATGTTAGGGCTTCTTAAAAACTATTTCTTTACCAATTATGTACCAAAGAGTGGAATAAATGACCTAAATATATGAAAAAATAATTAATAAACATAGGATAAGAAATTTAATGAATTTCCTTGTGATATGGGTCATAATATTTCATCATAAAAGTATACATATAAATAATCTCAAAATGAGAGGAGATTCTTTCAATAAACACTTATAACTTGGTAACATGGGTTCATACTCTCTATTTAAGAAAATTTGATTACATGAAACATAAAATACCATTAAATGAATGCAATTCATGATATAACATGTGAAATTGAAGTATTTATTCCTCTAATAAGAATTTAGCGGCATAACAAAACATGAGTATCAATGAAGAAAAAATGAGGCAAAACTATTTCACAGATTTGGATGCTTTTGAAACTTAATCCCCTTGAAAATATATATCTTAAAAATGGTATGTTAATACCCATAAATATGAGTATAAGATACATTGAATACAACAAAGGGTAGTAAATACATCGCCAAAAAGGAAAGAGTGGTGAACGTAGTAAGTATCTCACGAAAATAAAAAGTGAGGTGAAATCCCTTTACCTTGAGTATTAAATTTCATTGTAATCATTAATAAAACATATATAATAAATCAAAATTTTTTAAAAATATTTTTAAAAAAGATATTTTTTTCTAATACCATATGTATCCTGATTAGGACTTATATTACTCTCTTTTTAACCATCTTATTAGAAGGTTTCACTTTGGATAACATTTTCTTTCATACTCGCATGTGTCTTAATTGGTTATATCATTGGTCCTTACACATATATCAAGATTCCAGAATGTATTACATGATATAAATATAATTTATATATATTATATGATTATTATAATAATCCACATAATATATAATTATCAAAATTAATACACACTTAATGGAGACAGTAAACCATATGTACGCATAAATACTATTTCCGTTTAATTATCGCGTTGAGTGAAAAAAATAGTAGAAATATATATATATATATATATATATTTATATTTTCATAAATAATTACTAAATTATCTTTATTATATCATATATATCATATATATTTTTTATATTCATCTCTAATACATTCCATTTAGAGTTGGATGGAATCACATCGCTTTTAGGGGGTGGTAGTCCGCACATCCTGAAATGAAATTATCTTATTAACCTAAAATGGATAATATAAAGATGTGTTTTTTAAAATAATTAAAAAAGATTAAAGACATAAAAAATAATATATATAACATATATAAATAGATTTTCCATCATAATGGCCAACATGAGAGGCAGTAAATGAAAAATTTAACAATCATTATTTAGTGAGACATTAGTCCGCCTACACGAAGAGAACATGTTCATTATGAATTAGATTTATGTTCGTGTATGTGAAGGTTGATATCTTAAATGAAATGAGTCATAATATATTAGGGATACAGGTTTATTTATATGAGTAGGGAATAAAAATATTTCAGGGTTGGTGAAAGGAAATAAAACAAACGAGTTTGAGGGAGGGTGTTACCACTTGATTGGTAACTCCTTTTTTATTTATCCAAAAGTCTTAGTGGGATTTATTTATTCCCAAATAGATGATTAATGATATACATAAGGTATATTTTTGAGTTAATTATGAAGATGTTGGACAAGCCTAACTATAACAACCATGCTTTTTATTACACACTTAAACTGATTTATTACATAAGATTCACTTGATACAACATAGAAAACCGAGATGTCGAGTGCCTTTATGGATTTGGAACATTACATAACAACTTAATACATAAAACACAAAACATCATTGTTAGAAACAACCTTTACATAATGATAACATTTCCCATTACTTAGCATTTCATGGGATAACCGGAGGACATACATGTAAAAGGGGTGATCTATGAAGAAAAGTAAGGGAGTAAACAAGGAATACCATGCAGAATACAATACATGTTAGTAAATAGGAATATCAATGGATCATAAAAAGAAAATGAACATAAAGGCATGATATAGCATGATTATCATAACATGGAAATGTGTCAACAACACTTTACATGAAAATAGAATGAGCCAAGGCTCATTCCACATGGAGCATGAGTAAACCCTCATTGTATATGAAGCCCGAGTAAACCCTCATTTAAAATGAATTAGAATTAGTAAACACCCATTTCACATTAAGTACCATGATATTATACTTTACCCAATTCATTAGAGCGCTATCAGGGCACAACTTTCTTAATCATTTCATTTCATGCATAAGTGTGCCACATGGATCATACAATATTAAATCATTCATCATCATTTAATCCATGATAAAGGGATGAGGAATACAAAAATGAATATTTATAGTCTATATTTAAATGTTATTAAATTAGAATACCATTTATAGATAAATGGGAATGGTATTCACTACATAATGACATTGTCTTGGAAAATCTCTACAATTTTGGCAGCATAATGGCGTGACATAAGAATTCATAAAAATGGGTGATGAGTGAGAAAGGGGTTTCTCATCATATATAAATGAAATAGACAGTATTTTGGTTAAATGGATTCATTTACCAACATAGTTAATTGATTTTATATTCATAATACAAAATAATTTCTTGAATGTAAATGACGAGAGAGAAATTCCTTACGTGATTTCGGCATGGTAACATGTATACATGGAAGGAACCAATGAGAGGTAAAGGGGTCTTTCATCATTAAAATATAAACAGGAAAATATAGGGGATGTGATAAATCCTACCCAACATTTATAATTGAAAATAAAGGGTCATAATAATATTAAGAAACATGGATAAAATGAGAAAGGAAGGAATCCCATACTTGGAAGTGTGATCCCAAAGGCATAAGAGGGGATTGAGAGAAGCTTATTTGGATCTTGGGGAGCCTTTGGAGGATTCCAGAGATGGTATTGTAGGGGATGGTGGATATCCAAATGCTTTTAGTGAAGTGGATGTTGGATATTGGGTGAGTTTATATAGGAAAGGAGGGGGAATTCTTTATTGTTTAGGTTTGGGACCCCACTCATTAAACTAATCAAAACCACAAACCAACCCATGATTTTTTCCAGAAGGTAGTTTAAAAAAATATCATATATTTCCAATGGACTAAAATCTAAAAATAATAGGTATTCTTATGTGGAGGTGAGTCACACTCTCAAGGAAACAAATTTAATAATCTAAAATGTTTTATAAGTCTTGGAGGGTCAACTAACATTTCTTAAAATAAATATAACAAACCCAAAAACAAATTATTTTAATTTTAAAACATATATTGGCCGAAAATAATGTTTAAAATATTTTTTTACATCACTATTGGTTATTTATGATGTTATAAAACACATTATATATTTTAATGGTATTTAATTTTTACCGAAAAATTCAACTGTCTTAGAAAATTATAAAAAAATCACCATTGGATAATTTTGACATCTTGACTCAAAAAATATTATTCATTTTATCTAAATAATTATCCAAATATGTTAATATTTACTTTAAAAATAAAAACCAACATTTAGGAAAAAATCATGGGTTTTGACAAAAACAGATTTCAAACCTTAATAAATATTACAATTGTAATCCAAAAAATTAAACAATAATTTATAATTAATAAAAAATAATTTAATAATATTTTATTAAAATATTTTCTAATTCAAAATTCCATTAATTTATAAAAATATATTCCTTAGTTGAATATTAACTAAAAATACTATTTATTCTTTAAAAACTATTTACAAGATAAAAATGAAAAAATGAATGTATATTATTTATCATATACAAAAATAATGCATATAAAAATAGTGGTATGTTATTGTTACATAACACCTTATAACACCCACATAATACCATAGGGTATGGTGCACTATGGTGAGAGATTATTGGGGCGGCTTAGATAACATTGCTCGTGTGGTAATCTCCATCAACTTATACTTCTCCTGTATGTGGTTCCATTTTAGCCTAACATGTTAAAGCTCGTTTTGGGATTGGTCAAGAGTGAAGCCCAATGACACGACATCCTTTCCAAGCTCCGACAAATTGTCTTTATATAGGGATAGTTTATTAGATGAGGTCATCTCTTCTTTTGTTTGATTAAATTGGAGTTGTTAAATCACTATATTTATACTAATCATATGATCACTATTCAATGAATATATTAGAAATGGTCAAAATTCATAATGGTATTTTAAAAATCCAAAAGAATTAATCAAATATTATATAACCATTTTACATAATAATATATTTAATCAGTTCAAGAGGAATTTTCCTTAATGAAAGTTTGGGCCATTACAATCTTACCCCCTTAAGAAATTTCTCCCTTGAAATTTCCTTTTCCCACACTAAAACAGATGTGGGTATCTTTTCTTCACTAGTTCCTCTGATTCCCACATATCTTCTTCAAACTTGTAGTTTCTCCACAACACCTTGATGAGAGGCATTGCCTTATTTCATATAATTTTTTCATTAAGATCTAAGATATTCACTAGTTTATCCTCATAAGTAAGATCATACTCTAATTGTACTACTTATGAAGAGAGTACATGTAAAGGGTTGGTTATGTAGTTCTTTAAGAGGGATACATGAAAGACATCATTCACATTGGCCATAGTAGGTGGAAGTGCTAGTCAACAAGCCACAACCCCGCCACAATCCAGAATCTCAAAAGGGAAAATGTACCTAGGAATTAACATCCCTTCTTTCCAAACCTCATTAATTCTTCCATGGAGATATGCGTAGAAATACCATGTCTTAAACATTGAACTCAAGGTCTCATCGATGCTTATCTACATAACTATTTTTTCAACTTTCGGCTACCTTTATGTGATGCTGAATGGGTTTCACATTCTCCACCATTTTTTCAACAATTTTAGGTCCAAGAAGATTATGCTCACAAACTCCATCCCAACACTCCAGTGTTCAGCACATTTTCCCATAAAGGGATTAATATGGTGATATTCAGATGCTTGAGGGGAAAGTGTTATTGTAAGAGAATTAACCAGTAGAATATGTTGGTACCGTCCTCCTTTGATGTCCATAGAACATGATATTAACATATTTTTCTGTTTGAATAGTTATCTACAATTGGCCATCAGTTTGAGGATGATAGGCCATACTAAAGTTTTGTTCAGTGCATAGAGCATGTTGGAGACCTTCCCAGAACTTCAAAGTGAATCTCAGATCATGCTCAGATACAATAGATAGTGGTACTTCAGGAAAACTTACCACTACATTGATTTAAATCTCTGGAAGTTAATCCAATGAAAATTACTCTCAAATCACAATAAAGTGAGCTATTTTTGTAAGATAGTCTGTAATGACCCATATAGCGTTGTTTCCTATGGTTATCCATGGAAGTCCAGTGACAATGTACATGGTAATGTTGTCCAACTTCTATGTTCGTAGGGGTAGTGGTTGCATCATCCTCTTATACTTTTTCTTCTCAACCTTTGCTTAATGACATACCAGGCACTTTGATGTATATTCAGAAATCAACCTCTTCTTATTGTCCCACCTAATGTTTTCTTGGAGATATCGAAACATATTTGTGCTCCCCTGTAGAATAAATATGGTTGATCTATGTGTGTCATTTAGAATCTCCTTATTTATCATTGGATTGGATGGTACACATAATTGTGACCCAAATCTCACAATTACATCATTGTCGACCATGAACTCTAAGGATTTACCATTTTCGATTGCTTCCACCCTTTTCAGATTTTCCATATCCTTTCTTTGACCATCCTTTAACTTTTCCAAAAGAGAAGGTTGAGAAATAATTTGTTAAAGGATTGATGGTGTTCCCTTATTTATTATTCCAATGTCCATATTCATCAAATCTAAGAAGATATCATCCTTTTCAATTCTCATCAATTACAGAATCGATGGAACTTTTCTACTTAGACAATATGCAACCTTGTTCGCCTTCCCAGGGTGGTAATCGATTGAGAAATCATAATCTTAGATCACCTCTAACCATATTCTTTGGTTAATATTAAACTCATTCTATGAAAATATATACTTGAGGCTTTTGTGATCAATTTATATTTCCCATTTTCTCCCAAATAGCTAATGCTGGAAAATTTTTAACGTGAAGATCACCACAACCAACTCTAGATCATTTGTTAGATAATTCTTCTTATGAAATTTCAATTTCCTTAGAGCATAGTTAATGAATATTTCATTCGGCATCAACACACAATGAATTCCCTTCTTTGAAGCATCAATAAATATCATAAAATGTTCTCCTCTTGTGGGTAATGAAAGAACGGGTGCAGTGATAAGCCTCCTTTTCAACTCATTGATGCTCTCTTCGCATTACAAGAAAACATTACTCCCTTTTGAGTTATCTTGGTAAGAGGGTTATACAATCATGATAATTTTCTTTCAAATTGTCGATAATATCCAGCTAACCCAAAGAAGCTACATATATTAATTACCAATGTTGGCCTCGGACATCCCTCAAAAGTAGTTTTCTTGGAGGGATCCATAGATATACTATTTGTTGTGATGATATAGACCAAGAATGAGACCTCCTTCAACCATAACTCACACTTGTTGTACTTTTCATAGAGATTCACCTTACTCAATATCTCTAGTACAGTTCTTAGATGCTCCCCATGATCCTCCTTTGTTTTTGAGTTTATTATAATATCATCTTTAAATACTACCAAAAATTTATCTAGTTAATCTTTAAAGACTCTATTCATCAATTCCTTAATGATTTTTGGGGGATTGGATAGTTTGAAAGGAATTACTATGAATTAATAGTGCCCGTATATTGTATGAAATGCAGTCATGGAGATATCTTCCTTCTTCCCCATTACATGATAATATCCCAACCAAAATTCCACCTTGGAGAAGAATTGTGCTCCACGTAGCTGATCGAACAATTCATCAATTCGTGGTAGAGGATAATTGTTATTTATAGTGATTTTTTCTGAGCTCACGATATTCAAAGAAAAGGTGGATTGACCCATCCTTCTTCTCGACGAAGAGGACTAGTTCACACCATAGTGAAGTACATGGGTGTAAAAACAATTTTTCCAGATTCTCCTATATTCATTTCTTCTACTCCCCAATCTCCACAACATCCATCTATATGAAGTCTTGGATATTGGAAATGTCCAAGGTATAAGTTCAGTTGAGAATTCAAAACCACTTCTTAGAGGAAGACCAAAAAATTCCTCAGGAAACACTTCAGCAACCTCCCTAACAATAGGCATGTCCTCAATGATAGTTTCTTCCTTAGACTCATGCATCTGGGCCAGATATGCATTCTTATTGGGCATTTTTATCCACACATTAGATGATGGTGCTAATGAATATTCATCTTCCTCCTTTCACTTGTATAGAATCAGGGGTCGATTCTCCATGTGGAGAATTATTTTCCTCTCACGGTAATTTATATTGGCTCTATATAGGTAAAGACAATACATGCCAATAATTTATTCATATTCCACCATAGAGAGTATAATGAGGTTCTCCAAGAAGTTAAATCCACAAATTATGATAGGGGAGGACTTATATTCATGTATTGCAATGATTGGCACATTTTCCGTACTCACCGACATCTTCACTACCATGATTTCTGGGGGTGTTGGTATTGTTCTACTAAACATTCAAGATATAAAAGTATGTGTAAAACCAAAATCAAAAAGTATGTTCTCTATTATTAAATTAATAACTAGCATTCCTATCACCACTTCATTTTTGAGGTTCACATCGGTGGTAGTGATGGAAAAAGCTCTCCCATTCTACCTTGTAGGTTTTTGGTTGCCTTTAAAAACCCTTCTCTTAGGGCACTAATTTTCATGGTGCCCTAGTTCATTGTTGTTGAAGAAATGAACAACACATTGAGTGTCAGACGAAGTGTTCCTCTTCTCTATCGCAGCCGTGGGTTTTTATTGTAGGCAATTAATGGCTCGGTGCCCTTATCTTCCACACCTAAAGCATTTACTCATCCCCTTAAAGAAATTTTGGGGGTGATTCTTTATACACCTATGAAAAGTGGTGTGCTAGGTCTTCTTAGAATCATTGGATTTATCGATCTAACTGCTAGTATTGAAGTCCATCTTATGCTTCTTATCCCAT
Organism: Viscum album; assembly: GCA_963277665.1. NCBI lineage: Eukaryota > Viridiplantae > Streptophyta > Magnoliopsida > Santalales > Viscaceae > Viscum > Viscum album. Next base: position 979,611,126 of record OY728146.1, read on the forward strand.
TGATACCCTTGAGATTTGCAAATATCCATTTCGACCTTTTGGGAACATCAGAAAATTTCCTCATAGATGGTGACGTCACAGATTGACAGGGCTTTCCGAAGGATAAGTTTCAGCCCAAAAAATAAGAGGTCGAACTTCCATTAAGGGGGAATAACAAATATAGAGATGTATCATGCAAGCATTGTGAACATTGCCTCATACTATCCAATGGATTATTCGTCTTTTTTTATGTCATGGAAGTCCCATTCCATCTTAAGTCGGAGGGTGTTAGGAAAATATTTATAAAAAACATTTTTTGAAAATTATTCTATTCAAACCCCTCAATATCCTCCTCAGTCTTCATAGTTTTGATCTAGGTCCACCATTGATCGAATTCAGCCTCCATTCGATAAGAAGCCAGAAGGACCCTGTCTTGATCGGAACATTGGATGATGGAGAAGATCTGTTCAATAGGGTTGATCTATTTTTTGATGATTTATGGATCAGATACTCCATTAAAAGTATGATACCTTTGTCTTATGAAGATCTCAATAACAACTTGTTCTTTATTGGGGGTGGGGGTGGGGTTAAAGCTTCCTGTTGACCCATGTTTCTATTCAAATCTTGAGTTAACTGAGAGAGTATCGTGACAATGTTCATGATTCCTGCTCCCATCAGACTAGGAATCTCATTAGAATAGTCATTACATTTATTTTTACATAGATTGTTAACCCAATTCCTCCTATTACCAGAAATTGGATAGAATGAAAGGAAATTTAGGGTTAAAACATAAATGGTAATCCACGTAAAAAATAGATAACTTATAAATAGATTTTATTTCCTTAACTTATCAATCTATAGGATTTGGTCTATGTAATCCATGATCTACTTTCTAACATATATTCTTAAGGTCATCTTTTTATTACCTTAATAATGGGTGAATTTATGCAAGAATATCCCCCAGTAGTTCCATAACCAAGAGTGCAGCTAGTCCCATTGTCATATACTACAATACCCGGGGTCAAGCCAGAAACACATTGTCGGAGTTTTCACTCCTAGGAACATCTTTTCCACAGCCACCTCTACCTACTCGTATCCAGATAGGGATTTATTTTCTTGATAAACCACTTACTCAACACTCACCAAAATTTAAGGATGTTTTTATTATACTTAGTATTATCCCTAAATAATTCACTAGGTTTTTCTAACCCTAATCCCAAAAATAACTAAACCTATCCTCTGATACCAACTATAATAACACTGCTCTTTATTACACACTTAAAATTGGTTATTACAAAAAATTCACTTGATACAACATATAAGATCAAGATTTTGTGTGTCTTTGGGGCTTAAGAACATTACATAATAACTTATGACATAAACAAATAACATATTTGTTGAAAATTTCTTTTATATAACCATGACATTCCCTTGTACTTAGCATTTAATGGGATAACTTGAGGACATACATGTGAAAGGGGTGAGATATAAATCCCAGTAAGGGATTAAATAAGGAATAACATGAATAATACAATACATGTTAGATAATAGAAATACCAATGGAGAATAGAATAACATGAACATAAAGTGATGATATAGCTTGATTATCAAAACATGGAAATGTGGCAACAATAGTTAACATGGAATTAGTATGATCCAAGGATCATTGTACATGGTGCATGAGTAAACCCTCATTTCACATAAATCACAAGTAAACCCTAATTTAACTTTAGTTTTTATGAGTAATCACCCATTACACATGACGTATCATTATACTATAATTTACCCAATGCATTGGAGTGCTATCAGGGCATGCCCTTCGTAAACATTTCATTTCATGCATAAGTGTGCCACAGGGATCATACAACATAGAATCATTCAGATTAATATATTCCCTGATAAAGGGATGTGGAATACATACATGAATATTTATAATTAATATGTAAATATTAATAAAGGTGAATACCCTTGATAGAGAAATGTGTATGGTATTCACTACATATTGACACTCGCTTGGAAAATCAGTGCAATTTCGGTAGCGTAAGGGCGTGACATTAGAATTCGTAAAAGTGTTGATGTGATAGAAAGGGGAATTCCATAATATATAAATGAAATGTAATTTAATGGGGTCATATGGATTCATTTACCAACATATGTAATGGATTTTAGATTCATAATACAAAATAAGTTCATGAATGTAAATGAGGAGAGAGAAATTTCTTACGGGATTTCGGCATGGTAATTGGTATACACGGAAGGCGCCGATGATTGAGAAAGGGGTGTCTAATCATTCATAAATAATGATGAAAGTATAGGGGACATTAGAAATTATACCCCAACATAATAATAGAAAATAAAAGGGAATAACAATATTTATAAACATTGATAAAATAAGAAAGGAATGAATCCCTTACTTGGAAGCGTTATCCCAAAGGATTGGGAGGGGCATGATAGAGGTTTCATGGGAACTATGGATGCCTTGGGAGGATTCTAAAAATGGGAGGGCAGGGTTTGGTCGAGGTCCAAATGCTTTTAGTGAAGTGGATGTGGGATCTTGGGTGGGTTTATATAGGAAAGGTGGGGGAATTCATTATTATTTAGGTTTGGGACACCGCACATTAAACTAATCAAAACCACAAAACATTCCATGGATTTTCCAATGGTTTTTTACTAAAGGTAGTGGAAAAAAATATTATATAATTCCAATGCCCTCACTTCTTAAAAAAATATGTTTGATTATGTGAAGGCGAGTCACGCTCTCAAAGAAATCAATTTAAAAAGCTAAAATGTTTTATAAGTTTTGGAGGGTCCACTAAAACTTTCTAAAATAAATCAAAAAAACCTAAAATCTCATTATTTTAGTGGTAAAACATATAATTTCAAAGAATAATGTTTATAGTATTTTATTACATCACTTTTGGGACATTATGATGTCATAAAAACATTATATATTTAAATGATATTTAATTTTTACCAAAAAATTCAACTATCTCCAAAAATTATGAAAAAAATCACCATTGGATAATTTCTACTTCCTGATTCCAAAAATATAATTAATTTTATGTAAATAATTTTATAAATATGTGAATTTTTACTTTTAAAATAGAAACTTACATTTATCAAAAATTCATGGGGTTCGGCAAAAAGGGCTTTCAAACCATAATAAATATTACAATTTTATTTCTAAATATTATTCGATCATTTATAATTAATAAAAATTAATTTAATAATTTTTATGAAAATATTATTTAATTAAAAAATACACAAATTTATAAAAACATAATTTTTTAGTTTAATATTAACTAGAAACACTTTTTTCTTTAAAAACTATTTACAATGTAGAAATAATAAAATGAATGTATATTCATTATTATATACAAAAATAATGCACATAATCATAGTGCTAAAGTCTGGGTTCATAACCCCTTATAACAACCACATAATACCTTAGGGTAAGGTGCACAATGTTGACAAACTCTTGGGGTGGCTCGGATAACATCGCCCTGGTGGTAATATCTATCAACTTCAACATCTACTATAGGTAGTTCTGTTTGATCATAACATGTGGAATCTCATCTTGGGCTTGGTCAAGAGAGAATCCCAATGATGACACCCCCTTTCCAAGATCTGACAAATGTGCTCCATATAGAGAAAGTATACTTGATAATTCCATCACTTCCTTTTTCTGAGTAAATTGGATTTGTTATAGCCTTTTATTTATATTAATATTGTGATTACTGTTCAACAGCTATATTAGCAATGGTCACAATTCATAACGGTATATTAAAAACTGAAAAAACATAAAACAAAAGTGGAGCATATTTTATATAACTATTTTACATAATAATACATTTAATAAGATAAAGATTAATTTTTATTAATGAATGTTTGGGTTGTTACACTAACTGGATTGACAGTTGTGCGAAATTGGATTTGAAGGATGCCTTTTATAATGAAGGTCGAGTGGAACCTCTAGTAATCTTTTAAAGGAATGGATCTCCACCATTATTTTTCACTTAAAGTGGATCAATAAATTTAAAATAAAATAAAATAATTATAGGGTAAAAAATTTTCCATCCAATGGGTTTATGACATGTTTATAGATCATTTTGGGTTTTAAATTTAAGGATTAGTCCTTAGCTAAGCTTAATTAAACCTTAATCACTGTAATTAATGTTAATTTCTACACTAATATATTTTTTTAAAAAATAAATTGAAAGTATTATAAATTATAATATATTGTGATTCCAAATATGGAAAACATGTTTTCAAATTTCAATCATAGAATTGGCAGAAATGAATTTAAATATAATCATGCAACCGGCTCAAAAATGTGAATTTTTAATGTAAAAATGTTCTAATGTTTGCAATGTTTTTATAGTCATATTCAAAAATAAATTGATTATAATTACCTAAATTTTATGGATTGATATAAATATTATTTAATTAAGCTTTTAAACTAATAAAAATTATAATTTATCTTATATGTGTATTATATGAAAAAGAAGTTTTGAATTAAAATCCTCAATTTTAACTGTTTATTAAAAATGAAACCAAGCAGAAAAATACCAGAAAATTATCCTAACCAAATTTTTATGTCTCTCTTCCTTATATTAAGTATATTTGGACATATTATATCTATAAATGTCCCAAAAATTGGATTTAAAATGGGTTTTCCATTAAAAGGTGGTAAAACTACCTTTTATAAAAATACTTTTTAAGCATAAAATTTTGTTTTCTTATATTATTCCTATCAAATATTTTGGATTAATATCAAAATTATTTTGTTGAATATATATAGTATATATTATATTAAAATCACATACTAATTGTGTAGTACCCCCAGTTTCTGGTATGTAACCCTATCTTGATTCTTTTCTTGTGGTAAAATTAAAAGGCCTCATTTGGGAGATTTGTCAGATCCTAGATTGAAGTTTGAAGTAAATGGGAAGGTGAACAGTTAGTCTAAACTATGTGGCCCAACCGTGCATGGATGACTGGGGAGGTAGTGGCTTCCGCACGGTAGGCGCACGGTTTTTCTAACCGTGCGGCCAAACCGTGCGTGAAGGGTGGCTGAGGCAGAAGCTAATGCATGGTTAGCGCACAGTTTGCCAAACCGTGCGGACTAACCGTGCGGTCACTTAAAGTTAGATCCTAAAATTGTGGATATAACTTTTTTTGCCTATAATTGTCCTGTTTAAATCCCCTAAGCAGTCGTAACTCGGGATTACTCTCCCTTGATGGTTAGAGGACTTCTCCCAGGTGTTCCGGAGGCGATTCGAAGGGTTCTCTTGGTGAATCGAAGCTGGAGTCTTAAGGTATGTGATCGTTCTTGATCGTTTCTTAGATATAATTAGATCTACTTCTCCTCATCTATCATTTTCTTATATCTATGCCCGTTATGGGTAGATCTAAGGGTGTGGATGCCAAATATAACAAGATTTGGTCTTGGTTGTGTTAGGAGGAGAGATCTAAGGAGGATTCTTGGAGTTTTGACCCAGCGTTCTTGAGAATTCTTCGTCCATTTCTTGGTTTCGCCCTTTTTGTTGAGGTAGGTGTCTTCACTCTCGACTCCTCTTGCTAGAATTGGTTGTCTTAGATTTCAATTGGTTTATTTGAATGAAATTGATTGTTGAAAGCATGAAATAAATCTTCTCTAGTGATGATTTATGTTTTGGGTGAAATTGTGAAATCTTGGTGAATTGTTGTGCAAAGTGATGTGGATTCATGAATTTAAAATTTTGATTTTACATTGTATGTTTTCTGAAATTGGAAATGGTTTGAGTAAAATGGGTTTTTCAATAAAAAGATTTTTATTGAAATGGTTTGAGATTGAAATGGTTTTGATGAAATTGGTTTTCAATAAAAGGGTGGTTTTATTGAAATGGTTATAATGGGTTGGACACACATGGTTTAATGGAAATGGTTTCAATAAAAGGTGTTTTATTGAAAGGTTGGTTTTGGCATGATTGTGGGTATTTTGTGGTGTGTGTTCATATTGAATTGTACGGTTCTTGGTTGAAATAGGACCTTATTCTCAGTGCCAATAGTTTAATGGAACATGGTGAATTTAAGTATGAGGCTTGGTTAAAATATAACCTTGTGCTCGGTGCCAAAGGTGTAATGGAACATGGGGAACAATTACCTTGTGACGACTTGGTAGATCGATGACAGACCGCTCATGAGTATGGAATTAGCATAACGAAGCATGCATGGTTGATTTCATGGGTTTGTGAAATGGTTGGAATTGCCAAAAAGGGATGTTTATGAAATGGTTTGAAATATTATATGGTTCTTTTTCTGGAAAAATAACTTGTTGGAAAAATTGGTTTTGATTGCTCTTGGAATTCCTTTGGTGGTGAATGGTTTTGGAACTTGTTTATATTTAGTTATAAGCTTCTTTTGTGAAAATGTTTTATATAAACTACTTTTATATAAATATTTCCAACTTTTCTATCCTAGTGGCGTGAGTAGGGATGTCATTGGGGAAATCTACTAAGTTTTATACTCACCCCTGCCTTGGCTCTTTGGTACTTTTGCAGATGCCACTTTCCGGGACACAGGTAAAGGAAACGCATCTCATTACTAGTTATTGGTGGTGATGCTTGCGAGATGTTGTGGAGATTAGAGTTTGTGCATCATAGAGTCGTGGAGTCTCTTGAGAGTGTTGGGTAGTTTATCTGCTATGAATTTGTTACTTTGTTCAGTCTTCCGTTATTGTGTACTTTCATGTGGTTGTTATAAATGAATTTGTTGTTGTTATCTCTCATTTATTCATGCATCATGTAGTTATGTTGAGTTTTGGTTGGTTGGTTTATGGGTTATCTATTAAAGGGTAAATCGTCCCCAACATGCTTCGGCATTTATTTCCAGCCTTTTTCACCTTGGGGATGTTGCTTAAGGCCTAGTAATGAATCGTTGCACTCTCAAGCCAATCAGAATTAGTGGGTCATTACAAATGGTATCAGTATGGTCCTTCTTTTGAGGTACAAATGGTCTTGGAGTTGAAATTCATTCTCATTTGTTCCTTGGGTTGGAATCTTAGACAGGATTAGGATTGTCTGAACTCAAAAGGAATAGCATAAAAGCACGTAGCTAACCCCTTTATAATGAACTTCAAGATACCAGGGTGTGGATACATAAGTGTTTTGGATACACCTCTAGAAAGTTGGAAATCTCATTGTCATGGGTTTAGCCAATGAGACGAGCATAACATGCATCGTAGAGGAATGAATTCCCACTAGGATTTCATATCTCATGGTGAGGAATGAGTTATGATTTTGTGCAAAGATGTAATTTTTCTAAAAATACAGACTTGATTTTCAAATGAATTATTTTGAAAAGTGGATATTTGGTGTATTTTGAATAATGGTTTAATTTTCAAAAGCATGAAAAATGTTTTCAAAAATGGTTAAACATGGAAAAAGGTTGTTTTGAGAAAAATGTTGTGATAGTTGATGTGAATGAATTTGAAATGATAAGCCAACAATTTCTAGGGAGTGAGATTGAAGGAGTTTGTGGTTGGTTTAGAAAATGGCACCCAGTAGAAGTCATCGAATCCAACTCGAAGAATCGGAGGAGAATGTGGTTGTACCAGAACCACACGTGAACCAAGAGCTGTTTCATAGTATTTTCCAAGATTTTCAAGCTGTAGATACAGGGAACTGGAAGAATGAACCAAGGCGCGTGGATCACACCATCAGGTTCATGAAGCAGAATCCACCTAACATTCGGGGTGATGATGAATCCGAAAAGGCGGAGGTGTGGCTAAGCGGGATGAATCGAATATTCGATTTCATCGACACAACAGTGGAGCTGAAAGTAAAACTTGTGACCTATATGCTTGAGGATCATGCACGTCAGTGGTGGGATTTAGCGGTGCATGCTAAATTGGATGAAGGACTTACATTGGAGGATTTTGAGTAATTGTTCAACAAAAAATTCTATCCTCTCACCTTCAAGATCCAAAAAACAACGTAATTTTTCAGCTTGAAATAGTAAAACCTCTCTGTCATAGAGTATGCAGAAAAATTCATGGGTTTAGTCCGTTTTGCACTAGAGGTTGCGGAGAGTGCATCGTTAAAGGCACGCATCTTCGAATCAGGGCTAAGGTAGGAGATTCGATCGAAGATTGCGGTGCTCTATATCATGGATTATTTAGAAATGGTGAACAGAGCTATGGTTGTAGAACGTGATATCTCGGGATTGATAGGAGGAAGAATGATCATACCCACGGGAACGGGTGGGAACTCTAATGCTAGGAAAAAGCGAAAGAGGGACACATACTTCCAAAGTGGGAGTGTCAATCAGAACTTGATGATGGGATCAGTAAACCTTAATCCACGACCCCAAAGAAAAGCTGGTTGTTTTCAATGTAGCTCTTTTGACCACGTGAAATGAGAATGTACAGAACCACCTAGAGCATGCCACAATTGCAACAAGATGGGTCATCTTCAGTGATACTATCGCAGTGCTCAAAGTTCGGGTGTTTGGGACAATTCTCAGGTGTCGCAAGCATCTTATGCTTTGACAGGACGAGGATAGCAGAATCAGTCTTGTCATCATAACAGAGCTAGCCATGGTGATTCCAGGAATACCATGACTCCTCAACCTGGGCAATCGTAGCAATGAAAAATGGAGAACAGTGCAACAATGAAGCAATTGTGTGGAGTTGAACAGATAATGGTAGATGATCAGGCTAGACCATCTACGGTGAGAGGTACGATTCTTTTGACTTCTACCCTTTTTCAAGTGTTGTTTGATACTCGTTCATCACATTCCTTTATTGCTTCTCATGTTGTTGACTTTCTATGTTTAAAACTGTAAATGATTCCTTCTGTCATGAAACTGAAAACTCCCCTACGTGAAAGAGAATGTCAAGCCTTCATGTGTAGTGCATTTGCTATAACTGTAGATGGAGATGAGCGGAAATGAGACTTCTCTATGTTGGATATGAATGTCTATGACATTATCCTAGGTATGGATTGGTTGACAAGGTTTAAGGCTCACATCGACTATTATAGGAGAACGGTTAGTTTCACGACTGAGGACGACATGGAGCATCTCTTCGGAGGAGAGAGGATAGTAAAGAAAGGCACAAAGATCTTGTTAGCACCAATAGTGGGAACAATTTCTTACCAATTAGAAACGTTGACTTTGGCATCATTGGATGGGATCATGTAAAATAGTTTTCCAGCTATGTTGGATCAATTTCCTGATTTTTCCTGAAAACTTCTTAGGGTTAACACCTGTAAGAGAAGTGGAGTTTACGATTGATCTCTTTCTGGGGACCAGTCCTATATCACTTCCATCCTATAGGATGGTACCAACAGAGTTACGGGAATTGAAGGTACTGTTAGAGGAGATGGAAAGCAAGGGTTTCATTTGGCCAAGCGTGTCTCTGTGGGTAGCACCTGTTTTGTTTGTAAATAAAGCAGATGGAACTTTAAGGCTATGTATGGATTATTGTAAACCTAACCAAGTTACGATAAAGAATAGATATCCACTTCCACACATTGATGACATGTTCGATCAATTAAGGGGAACTCAGTGGTTTTTGAATATTGACTTGCGAACAGGATATCACCAGTTGTGAGTTCGGAAGGAGGATATTCTGAAGACTGCCTTCAGAAGAAAATATGGCCACTACGAATATGTAGTCATACCTTTTGGTCTTACTAATGCACCAGCGGTTTTTATGACTTTGATGAATCGGATATTTCAGCCGTATCTGGATTCTTTTGTTGTGGTGTTTGTGGATGATATATTGGTGTACTCAAGAACAAGGGCTGATCTTGAGCAACACTTGGCGATAGTGTTACAAATATTGAGAGTCCATCAGTTGTATGCCAAATTATCAAAGTGCATTTTTTGGATACAAGTGGTACGCTTTCTGGGCCATGTTGTTTCTAAGAAAGGCATTTCAGTTGATCCTGAAAAGAGAGAAGATGTTTTTTCTTGGCAACTGCCGAAGAATGTCTTTGAAATACGAATGTTTCTTGGTCTAGTAGGTTATTACCGATGCTTTTTCCAATACTTATCATGACTAGATTCGCCTATGACAGCATTGACAAAGAAGAACAGTGCATTTCAATGGACTAAGGAATGCCATAGATCTTTTCAAGAGTTTAAAGTTCGTCTTATATCAGCACCCATCTTGATTTTTCCAGAATCAGGACAGGGGTATGTGGTGTATTGTGATGCTTTGGGAACAGGGTTGGGTTGTGTTCTCATTCAAGGAGACTACGATGTTGGTTATGGTTCAAGGCAGTTCAGGGTGCATGAGAAGAATTACCCAACACACAATTTGGAGTTATATGGAGTTTTCCATACCTTGAATACTTGGCGTCATTATCTATTTGGTGAGAATTTCATTGTGTTTATGGATCACAAAAGCTTGAAACACATTTTCTCACAACGAGATTTGAATCTGAGGTAGAGGAGATGGATGGAGTATCTTTAAATGTTCGACTTCGACTTGATGTATACACCGGGTAAGGGAAATTCGGTGGTCGATGCATTAAGCAGGAAGTCGTATGCTTAGTTGGAAAAGGAAGCTTCAGATGAATGGCAGTTGATCTTGGTCTTAGCCAACATGCATGTGGAATGTGAAAACCGAAGTGATTTCATGGTTTTCTTTTTAGATATTCTTTTTCTTTATTTAGTGGAGAGATTAAAGGAGGCACAGGCATCTGATCTCGACTATGTTGCAGTGAGTTCAAAACTCGATGGTGGGGAGACCATTGAGGGATGAAAGATGGATGGATGTTCAGCTCTTCGGTTTTGAGACCGGATAGTTGTACCTTTAACTTCTCAATAACAACTCCTTCATGCTTACCACCATTCCCAATCGGCTTTATATCCGAGGACACAAAATATGTACAAGGCGTTGAAGACCCAATTTTGGTGGAGCGGCATGAAATGGAAGGTGGCCGAGTTCATCTCGCAATGCTTAACTTGTCAGCAGGTTAAAGAAGATCATCAGAGACCAGTTGGTATGTTACAATCCTTACCTATCCCAATGTGGAAATGGGAGTAGAAAACAATGTATTTTGTTACAGGTCTTATAAGAACGGTCTGGAAACACAATTCCATTTGGGTGATAGTGGATCATCTAACCAAGTCGGCCCATTTCATCCCAATTTGTGAAACTCATACAGTGGAAGATATTTCAAAAATCTATATCCAGGAAGTGGTAAAGAGGCATGGTGTATCAGTGTCTATCGTCTCAGATAGAGATCCGAGGTTCACATCTCATTTCTGGAAATCTTTACAGCAAGCCCTTGGGACTCAGTTGACGATGAGTACCGCGTGTCATCATCAGATAGATGGTAAATCTGAGTGGATGATAAAAACGTTGCAAGACATGTTGCAGGCTTGTGTAATGGATTTTGGTGGCTCATGGGAGAAGCATATACCCTTAGTGGAGTTCTCATACAATAACAACTATCAAGCTTCGATACACATGGCTACATTTGAAGCATTGTAAGGGCATCCTTGTCGATCTCCACTATGCTGGGTAGAAACTGGTGGAACTTCACTAGTCTGTCCGAGCCTCATCCAAGAAACAACAGAGAAGATCTAGTTGATTAGAAAGAGGATGGAGACGGCTCAAAGTCGTCAGAAATATTAAGCAGATCACCATCGCAGACCATTGGCGTTCGTTGTGGGTGATCATGTCTTCTTGAGGATCTCTCCATGAAATTGACATCATCATTTTGGGAAGTAGGGAAAATTATCTCCTCCTTAAATAGTCCCTTTTGAGATACTGGAACGGGTTGGAGAGGTGGAATATCGGTTGACATTACCACCATGGTTCAGTGTAGTGCATAACGTGTTCCATGTATCTCAGTTGAAGAAGTATCAGCCTGATCCTGACCATGTGATCAGATGGGATCATGTTGACCTAGAGCCAGATGCTTCCTTGGTACATATCCCGGTGAAGATTTTGGATAGGAAAGATAAAGTCTTGAATGGAAAAAGCATCGGTCTAGTGCAGGTTTTTTGGCAACATGGTCAGATTCAGGAAGAGACTTGTGAACGTGAGAATGAAATGAAAGAGCAGTGGCCAGAACTCTTTCAGGCAAGAAATGGCCTTCTACTTTCTAGGGATGGAAAAGCCAATGGGGGGAGAGAATGTAGTACCCCCAGTTTCTGGTTTGTAACCCTATCTTGATGCTTTTCTTGTGGTAAAAGTAAATGGTGGCATTTGGTAGATTCGGGAGATCCTGGATTGATGTTTGAAGTAAATGGGAAGGCGCACGGTTAGCGCATGGTTAGTCTAAACTGTGCGGCCAAACCGTGCGTGGATGGCTGGGGAGGCAGTGGCTTCTGCACTTTAGGCTCATAGTTTTTCTAATAGTGTGGCCAAACCATGCGTGGAAGATGGACGAGGCAGAAGCTAAAGCACGGTTAGCGCACAGTTTGTCAAACCGTGCGGACTAACCATGCGGTCACTTAATGTTAGATCCTAAAATTGTAGATCTAACTGGTTTTTCCTTTAATTTCCTTTTTTAAAGACCCTAAGCAGCCCTATATCTGTATTACTTTCCCTTGAAGGTTATAGGACTTCTCCCAGGCATTCTGGAGTCGATTTGAAGGGTTCTCTTGGCGAATCGAAGCCTGAGTCTTAAGGTATGTGATTGTTCTTGATCGTTTCTTAGATCTACTTAGATCTACTTCTCCTCTTCTCTCGTTTTCTTAGATCTATGCCCATTATGGGTAGATCTAAGGGTGTGGATTCCAAATATGACATGATCTGGTCTTGTTTGTGTTAGGATAAGAGTTCTAAGGAGGATCTTTGGAGTTTTGACTCAGTGTTCTTGAGCGTTCTTCATCCGTTGCTTGGTTTCTCCCTTTTTTTTGAGGTAGGTGGCTTCACTCTCGACTCCTTTTTCTAGAATTGGTTGGCTTATATTTCAATTGGTTTATTTGAATGAAATTTATTATTGAAAGCATGAAATAAATATTCTCTAGTAATGATTTAGTTTTTGGGTGAAATTGTGAAATCTTGGTGAATTTTTGTGCAAAGTGATGTGGCTTCATGGATTTAAAATGTTGATTTTAAATTGTAAGTTTGCTGAAATTGGAAATAGTTTGACGAAAATGAGTTTTTCAACAAAAAGAGTTTTATTGAAATGGTTTGATATTGAAATAGTTTTGATGAAATTGGTTTTCAATAAAAGGGTGTTTTTATTGAAATGGTTTGAATGGGTTGAACACACATGGTTTGATGGAAATGGTTTTCAATAAAAGGTGTTTTATTGAAAGGTTGATTTTGGAATGATTGTTGGTATTGTATGGTGTGTGTTCATATTGAATTGTACGGGGCTTGGTTGAAATAGGACCCTGTGCATGGTACCAAACGTTTAATGGCACTTTAAGTACGAGGATTGGTTGAAATATGACCTTATGATCGGTGCTAAAGGTGTAATGGAACAGAGGGAACAATTACCTTGTGATGACTTGGTAGATCGACGAGAGACTGCTCATGAGTATGGAACTGTCATAACGAAGCATGCATGGTTGATTTCATGGGTTTGTGAAATGGTAGGAAATGCCAAAAAGGGATGTTTGTGAAATGGTTTGAAAGCTTATTTGGTTATTTTTCTAGAAAAATAACTTGTTGGAAAAATTGGTTTTGATTGCTCTTGGAATGCCTTTTGTGGTGAATGGTTTTGGAACTTTTTTATATTTAGTTATAAATTGCTTTTGTGAAAATGTTTTATAGAAATATTTCTATCTCTGATATCCTAGTGGTGTGAGTAGGGAAATCATTGGGGAAACCTACTAAGTTTTATACTCACCGTTGCCTTGGAACATTGGTGCTTTTGTAGACGTTGTTTTCTGGGACATAGGTAAAGGCAAAGCATCTCATTAATAGTGGTTGGTGGTGATGCTTGGGAGATGTTGTGGATCTTGGAGTTTGTGGATCACAGAGTCGTGGAGTCTCTTGAGAGTCTTGGGTTGTTTATCTGTTGGGCATTTGTTACTTTGTTCAGTCTTCTAATGTTGTTTACTTTGATGTGGTTGTTATAAATGATGTTGTTGCTGTTGTCTCTCATTTATTCATGCATCATGTAGTTATGTTGAGCTTTTCTTGGTTGGTTTATGGGTTATCTCTTAAAGGCGTAAATCGACCCCCCACTTGTATTTGAAACCCTTCGGCATTTATTGTCAGCCTTTGGCACCTTGGGGATGTTGCTTAAGGCCTAGTAATGACTTGTTCCACTATCAATCCAATGATAATTAGAGGGTCATTACAAATTTTAATTAATATAATTTCTTAGTAAAATAAGCTTTGTGAGAATTAAAATAGTTTTCTAAAAAAATACCCCTTTATATTCAATTTTGTTCTAATATTTATTTCTAAATAGTTAATTTATATTATATTTTGTGAAAACATATATTTAAATAATTTGTTTCATTATATTCATAAAAAATAATTTAACTACAATGATATTTATTATTATTATTATTATTATCTTTATAAGGTATTATTGTTCAGTAACACTTGGTCTTGCGTGTTACACAATCCATTAAGGAAACTTATTTTTGTGTGTAACATAAGATATAATAAATCTTATGTATAAAGATGGCTAAAATCTATATTTCATATAGTGCATAGTTTACATGGAATTATTTATAATGAATTACAATCATAGTTCTTTAATATATATAAAATAACCATTTTCAGTGTTGCATGGATTGAAAATATCAAAAATAATTAATTAATTTGAAAAATAATAATTCACAAAATCATGGAGGTGTTAAATTAAACTCCCCTTAAAATAAATTTCATACTCAATATTCAGTTGGGTTATTAATGGTTTAATACTTTAATGATTCCTTTATAGGAAATTAAATCATAAAAATAAATACTAATTCTTCCCTAAAAATGGAAAATTGGAACCATAATGTTTACCCAAATTGACATATAGTTGGGTTTCCTCATAGGAGAACATAGGTTCGGAGTGAATATTGGACATCGAGGAAAATAGTAAATATTTATAGGGAGTGATTGAGGTTATCAATCCCAAACATGTTAAAGATCAATGAAAAGATGAGGGCCTCAGTGTTATAAATCAGTGATGTTTTCAAAGCCCATCAGTTCAACAAAATCTATGGTATTAAGACAAATATTTTGGTCATTTACAAAACATTGAGTAATAATTTTATTGACCAATAATATAAGGAAACCCACATGAACAAAATTCCACTCTTGGGTTAATCTTTTACCAATTTTTAATACATCTATTACCACATAGAATTAATATCCATAAATAAACAATGATACACTTTTAACATATATTACGACCCAATGAATAAAAGTACTAACTATTTTTTTTACTCAAATTCAATATTCATTAATATATAAACTAAATAATGTGACACTACTAATTCTTCATTAAAATGTATTCAAAAATAATAATTATATATTTACAATGACATCTCATTGGATTGTGGTAGGCATGAAACACATTCCATCCTTCGATCATGGGTTCAAGGCCAATGGCCTTGCCATAATTGATTTCTTATCACCCCACATATATGATATATGTTTCTAAAACCACAATAATATAATTTCCCAATTAAAAAAATGATGGACATCCTTGAAATAAGTTTAATCACTAAAAATCCTTGTAACATAGGTTTTCTAATACAGTCTTAATTCTTATATACATCTTCCAAATATTAACATAAACTTTTCATGAATAGTTAACCTTTAGCCCTTTTGAAAAAAGGATATCTAAATATTTATAAATAATTTTACTAAATAAAATTAACATCGATCCACATATATAACAAATATCACATGTTTGTCCCATTAAAAACATGTGAATTCCATTATTGTATATTCAATCAAAACATGGTAAATTACATAATTATCAAAAATAATTTTGGAAAACATACATGCTTCTTTATTTCAAAGGTCATTGGATATAGTCCAATAAGATTTTAACCACATCAATGACGACATAGACCAATTTTTCAACAAATCAATAATCATATCTATGGTAATCAACGCCGTATAATTTACTTATTTATATCCAAAAATAACTCTTATCAAAAAAATATTCTCTTAACATTAGGATCACATTAAGGTTTATCTCTCCCTTAATCTTCTGTTTCCCAAGAATATCACATTTTAAATAAATCAATTTTCTCGTCCATTATATCTATTAACCATTTTCTTAAAAATCCATAGAGGAAACAATAAACCTAATAATCCTTATATATTTTACCATTTATAAATATTGGATCTGAATACATAAATACATCAATTATTATAATTTAATTTTTAGAATTGAATAAGTTATTCCCAAGTTTAGAAGTATATTCTTATGTCTCGACATTGAGTTGGGTAATGCCCATGTTCTCCATAGAAGAGGCATTGAACTCCCTAACAATTCTTCAATCTATAAACCTCTTCCTAAAAGAGATAACATCTTCCCTTCCATTTGATGTATTCCTCAAGGTTCTTCCTCTATTTTTCTTTACATATAAGATATAAAATCTTATTTCCTTTATGTTACCTAGAATTTTTACATGTATAGAATTAAAGATTACTCTTATTCTATGTGTTTGGAATATCACAAAACTACGCATTGTTAATCATATATCCCAATAAGTGATTCAATATAATCACCATATGTTTCACTCTACTCATTATTCAATTTCTTGCTCATAATAACTATATTTTCCCTTATAACCAATGTTAACCAAATTCTATATTCTTTCCTCCATTAACTAATACCAGAAATCATGGGGTGAGAAACACATATCATATAAGAAAACCAAATAATAAAAAACAATTATGTATAGAATGTCTAAATCATGACACTAACGTTTTAATAGATTAGACCTTAGGTTTATATTAGGTTATTAATATTAATATTCTATTTATATCATTCATAATGGTTTGTGAAGAGTTTGTGAAATTCTAATGAATATCCCTTAGGAGTGTCAAAATAGGTGTTCAACAAGACCTATTTTCGTGTACCATATTACCATGAGTTTGGACTGAAACATCTTGTTATAGTAGTTACTCCTAGGTAAATCTGTTCTAGAGCAGCATCCACTTGTAGTATCCAGATAGGGTTGTATTTCTAGTAAACCACACCATATATCCTTTACCGAAATTTAAGGTCATTTTCTTAAATAATGCCTCATCCTTATAATTAATCTTAGATACAACCCTAGATATATCCCAAGAATTATACCTAGTGATCTCACTAACATTTATTCATACTAGATTCATAAGGTTAAATAAACATTCTTGTTGATTCCAACAGTAAAACCTTAGTATTAAAATACATAGACATTACCATAAATTTGTGTAATAATTTAAAAACTATATAAATATATACCAAAATACAGTATTAGTCTAGTTATTTTAGTAACATGGAAACAAAAAAAACAGATACATAATGGATGTAAATTGTCTACCACTAGGTTCTTATTGAATACCTAGAATCTTTGAAACATCCAATATAATACATATCTTTATAACCCAGGGAAGAAATTATATAAAGGGGTGATATAAAATGCTTAGTAGAGTTATATAAATTAGATATGTAATCATAATAATGACAATAAGGGTATGATAACATTATCATAAAAAATTTATGTTCATTCCGTGCATAGAAAATCATATACATAAAATAGGGAACAAAGAATGGAAGTTCATAAGACATAAATCATATGGAGATAATGAACATAATCCATGAAATCATAACATACCAATAGAACATGGAATTTAGAAAAATAAATAAGCATTTAAAATGATTCACCATAGTAGCCAATGCATCACTGCCAACACCATCATAGTGGACAAATTCCTTTACTAAACTTGGTACACCCCTGTTCCTGCCTTTTATTAATAAACTACGTAAACCCCTATTCTATCTTTTAATTAATGAACCAAGTTTATTTACCATTCAAGACATGTCTATGTAATGAGATATAAATATCAACCCAATGCATTGGAGGGAGATATGGGTCCCACAAATTTCATAATGAAATCATACATACATGTTCCACATAATAAAAACAATAATATAATAACCCATGAAATAAAATGAAATTAAAAAAATGTAATCATATCTTAACATATGTAAAATATAGAGGTTTCATAATCATTTCATCATAGCATAACCAATTACAGAGAAATAGTTTTCATCAACATATAACCTGTGGAATAGAAATGAGTTTCATAAAGACCATAACATTAAGCACAACCCATTCATAAAAATCATTTTAATAGAACTGTTAGATCATTTCCTAGAATCGAATGAGTTACATAAATGTATTTAATTGTAAATGGAAATTAACATTGAAATATCTTTCAAAAACATTTAGTGTGGAAAAAATATTTTCTTCTTTGAAAAAATGCTACTTAATACATAAAACAGTTTAAAAATGATTTTGAAAACACTTTTTTT
This sequence comes from Viscum album, assembly GCA_963277665.1. Taxonomy (NCBI): domain Eukaryota; kingdom Viridiplantae; phylum Streptophyta; class Magnoliopsida; order Santalales; family Viscaceae; genus Viscum; species Viscum album. Next base: position 979,629,548 of record OY728146.1, read on the forward strand.
GAATCATATATCATAAGCTTCCAAATAATTTAGAAAAAACATTTTCCTCTAAAAATACATTGAAAAGTTATAAATAATTCTTTAAAACGTTTTGAAAACCATTTCAATGATAATACTTCACAAAAATTTAAATCTAGAATGAAAACATTTTGAAAACCATTTTCTAGGAAAACTAATAAAATAAGCTTAATTTTTTTTCAAACCATGTTCCATGAAAATATATTATAAAAAAATTAAAAATTAACCTTTAATCATGAAAATAATGATTTGAAGTGATAATAGTAGATAAATCCATACATGAAATATGAGGCAAAATGAACATTTATTTTCATGGTAAAGGTTATAAAATGCCTTATTCAGAAAGCGCAGTGAAATTTCCATTAAAAACAATGATAATTGAAAAAAAGTTAAATATCTATTTTATATATTAAAGTATAATTGTATAATATTCTTGGAAACTCTTTTTTGAAAACAATATTTTGAAATAGAATAGATTTCTGATCAAAGGGATGGTAAAGCTAGTATTTCTTAAAAACTCATTCTTTACTATCTTATGAACCAAAGAGTATAATAAATTATACTAATATATTAATAAATCATTAATACCAAGAGGGAAAAATTCATTAATTTTCATGATATATTGTTAATTATATTTCATCAATGGATGCATAAACATAAATAATATAAAAATATGATGATATTGTTTCAAAAAACTTCTTATAACATGGTAACATGGGACCATAGTATACATGTAAGAAATAAACATTAAATTTACGATAAAATATCCTAAAATAAAGGATGTGTTTATATGTTTCGGTCCCACCCTTAGAATAACAACATCCTAGTATATTTAGGATATCACTGTTGTTATATTATCATGGAATAAGAAGAATTTATGGGGTGTAGATAGAACACAATAGAATGGAGTTTGAGGGAAGGTGTTACCTATTGATTGGGTAACTCCATTTGATTTGAGACAAAAGGCATACTTGGAATTCATTCTACCCAAACAGAGGCTTCAAAGTATAAGGGATGGATGATGGAGAGTAAATTAGGAATATTTGTTCCAATCTTAATGGGCTTGAGATGTTTGAGGAAATATAAGTAAAGGAGTCTTTTTAAAATGGATGAGTAGTGGAATATCTTGTAATATTTTTAAAGAAACGGACCGACAAGAATTTTTTTTTTTTAAGTGAATCAATAATGGTATAATGTCAAGAAAAGCAAAAATATGGTTGAAAACTATCCATCCAATGTCCTTTTGAGAAGTGTAAAATTCTTTTTGGGTGTTAAATTTAAGGTGTAGTCTTTAGTTAAGATTAATTTAACCTTAATCTTAGTAATTAATTTTAATTACCTCAAAAATATTTTTGGTAAATAATATAATTGAAATTATTAGAGATTATAAATTATTAAGATTCCAAATATGAAATCCATTTTTCCATATTCTAAACATAGAAGTTGTATAATTTAATATAAATATAATAAAACATTTGGGTCGACAATGAAGAATTTGAAGATAAAAACATTCTAACGGTTTCTATGTTTTTATAGTCAATTTCAGTATAAAATTTATCCCAATGTCATAAATTGGGTTGACAAATAAAAATAATATCTAAATATACATTTATTCCAATTAAATATATAATTTATCCTTATAAATAAATTATAAAAAATATAGTTTTCAAGTAAAATCTAGTATTTTTAGTTACTCATTAAAAATGAAACCATACATAGAAATACAAAAAAATTATTCTAAAATAATTTTTATGTTTAACTTCAAATGATTAATTTTTTTTGACATAATAAATACATAAAAGTTCAAATAAATGGATATAAAATGGGTTCACCATTAAATGGTGGTAAAACTACCTTTATTAAAAAAATATGTTTTCAAGCATAAAAATGGATTTGTTGTTATCTTATGCCTATAGAATTTATTGGAAGTATATAAAAAATATTTTATTGAATATATATTTTATATATTAAATTAATATCAGTTAATAATTATAATTTATAATTTTTTTATAAAAAACAGCTTTGTGAAAAAAATGTGTATCTTATAAAAATGCTCCATTTATATTAAATTCAGTTCTTATATTTATTTATAAATTATTAATCCATATTATATTTTTTAATAATTATATATTTCCATAATATTTTTAATAATTTTCATATAATCTAATTTTATGATTGGGTTATATATAATTATATTATTATTATTATCCTAAAAATTTATTATTTTTCAGTAACACTTGGTGTTTCATGTTATGGAAGCCTTCACGTAAAGTTTTGGTTGGGTGTAATGCAAGATATACTCGGTGTTCTATCTACAGAATCCTAAAATTTCTATTACCTATAGTGCATTATTAACATGGAATTATGTATAAGGAAATTTAAACATAGTTGTTTAATATATATATAATAACTATATTTAGGGTTGTGTGAAATGAAAATATAAAAGAGAATCATTTAAATTTGAAAAAATAATCTCAAACTGTGAGGGTGTTTCAATCTAAATTTTTTTATACCTCATTTTTAGTTTTTTGGGGTGTCCTACTAGGTATTTTTATACACACCACTACATGCTCTCTACCCATACATGTCATGTATTATCCAAAGGAATACCCATTTGATTATGTCCGGGGAGGATATAGAGTTGGTGGATCATATTTTGATCTTGATAGAAGAAGCTTTTTTCTATGTGGTTTTTTATAATCGTAGTCCTCAGCCATAAATCATTTTATAATATCCATATATTTTTATTATATTTGACACACATTATTGATTTCTATACTTTTCTATCATACTCTGATTTTGGTATCATAGAGGTATGAATGCAATGGTTTCAATTATTTTACATTTTAGCAATGTATGGGATTATAGGTGGGTGAATGCTTGTATGTACATTTGGATAATACATTCCATTTGTGTGATATTCTTATTGGGTGTTGGTTTCCATCGGATGGCCTATTAGAGGAAGGCTTTGGGTATTCACGTTTCAAGCCCCATTTATCTAAGTCATGAAAGAGTTATATTAGAGTAGTTGGTTCTATATTTGGAAATAAGGCTATGAGATTTGTTTGGGGGAATCGTTGTTAAGTGTTTCCTGTTCATATAATAGGCTAGAGATATTAATGTTGGTCTGGCCGCCGTTATATCTATACAATCAAAAACTGAACTCCTTTCTTTCAACTTGATACATATAGATATTGGTTATTGGGAAAACATTCATACATGTATCATATAAGTTTGGGTTTTTTATTTCCATGTTCTTCTTATGTCATTTCTGTATATATAATCTACAACTATGGTACACCATGTTTATTTCTGGATTCATTTTCATAGAAAACCATCTAGTATTCGACTATGTTATCCAATGGAAGATCTTCCATGTGATGAGTGTTTAGTACATTTACTTGTCCCAAATATAGAACCTCAAAGTGGTTCACTAGATATGCCCCAACCATTGAATAACCTCGAGTGTTGGTATTTGCAACTTATTATGGATATAGACTAAGTACATTTCACTCATTTTATAGGTATTGAACTCGATGGTTTTGTGGAGAGACAGACCCCCAGGTGACTGAGGACTATCTAGAGATAGTGAAACGATTTTAACACCTTTTGAGGACTCATACATATTAAATAGATGTAATAATAATGATTTTTCATCAAGGATATACTGAGTGTAGGTGTATTTTAGTGACTCAATCACATGATGAGACAACTCTCCCCTTGTCCAACTTCAAGCATCCATTTAGGGATGAATTTTATCTAGTCATATTTTGATCAGCGCACATCCAAGAGAATCTATATCTAAAATAGGTATGTATGACTATGAAACAGTATTCAGAAAGGATTACTGATCTCTAATGAAACAACAGGGATATAGTGGGGAATTCATTCATTTGTGATCTGAAAGTTGATAAGGGATTATGTTGGGATATCAAGGATTCCGTGATATCTCAATACATTCCCACCAATGATGGAGTTCTTGAGGGGGCCTTAGTGGGAGGTAGATTTTTGGAAGATTTTGTACCAACAATGGTGGTTGGTTGTGGGAACCCAGGATATGAGGCCTTAGACAAAGGTTTTTGACACTAGTCACAGGGATATAGGCATGCCAGATACTTCCATAGATGATCCAATAATAGATTGTAAATTGTTAAAGTATCACATGATAGATCAAGATACCTAAGGGAATGGTAGTGTATCTCTATAAATAGTTAGGAACATCATTCATTTTGTTGTCCAACCCATTATAAAGATGATTAGGGGATGATGAAGTGACTATCGATAAATTGATAGAGGAAGGATAAGGGTGTTCTATAGGGAAGAAAATGTGGTAGAGTAGCTGATAGAGAAACTAGAGTGGGTAAAATGATTGAAATACTACCACCACCACCCCCTAGTTGTCTACACCACGTTCAGGGTATTAGTGGTAAAGGATGAGAACACCTGCAGAATATAAAGGCCTATGAGTTCCATTTCCTAAGTATGATACACGTTACAATCTATGTCTTTTCCAGATTAGCTGAAGAATTGATAGAAATGTGTGAGAGTCATTCATTTCCTTCCAATTCTATAATTCATGATGTAGATATTCCAGTTGAGGCTTTATCATTACCCTTGGCCTTAGAGAATATATTAGAAGGATACTGAGTGATTTGAAACCTCTGCTAACAGTGCGATCTGATTCTTGGAGTTCATTTTTTAATGGGTCTCATTATAGAATAAACTTTTCCTCATTAAATTATCTTATATATAGATTAGTTATTCAATTTTAATGACTAGATTGACTATTTTAGTCAGATTATATGGTGTGTATATGATTATGGGGTGATGTTTTATGTTAACGGGGAAAAGGAAATATTGGTAGATCCTGAAGTGATCATATATGAGAGAGTGAAATAAATTACTCCCTAGATACCAAGAATGACTCATGGAGTAGTGTATTCTATGTTCTATCGATTCACTACTATGGAGTCAGAGTACGACGAACAATTTCATGAGGACATACCATGATTACCTCCCCTTTGGGAGACAGACATCATATTTGACTTACACCTCAGGATGCCCCCAAAACCTATAGTGTCATATCAGATATCCAAAGTAGGTTCATCGTGATATGATGGTGCAGTTAGAGTACATACATGATAATTGATTTGTGAGACCTAGTGTTCCCCCCATAGGTAAAACTAGTGTTGTTCACCAAGAAGGAATACATGATATTTAGGTTTTGTTTGGATTACAATGCTTAAATTAGGTGGTCATGGAAAATAATTTTCCACTATTAAGGATTAGTGACAATTAGATCATTCATAAGTGGAAAGGTAGTTCATGATGTTGGGCATCAGATCTAGATATCACTAGTAGTGAGTATGGGATGGGGATATATTGACGAGGTAAATCTAATATTGTTGTCACTATGAGTAATTTGGAATTCCATTCAGTATGATGAATGCCCTGGTAATGTTCATGGGTATCATGAACTAGATCATTCAGCCTTTCTTATAATGGTTTGTGGCAGTCTTCATCGACAATATCCTTGTGTAATGAGTGTTTAAGGAGAAGCATGTCATACCCTTGAGGATATTCTTAGAGACAATAAAATGGAAATAAACTTATGGGATGCTATTAAAGTTCCACATTAAGATCTCAGATGACCACTTATAAGGAAACATCGTCACAGATTTATGAGTGGGAGTGGACCAGGTAAAGGTTGATGCAGTCATATCATGGGATCCACTTAAGAGTGTTACCAAATGGTAGAGTATTCATGGGTTGATAGGGTATTATTGATTGGTTGTACCTGATTTCTCCAGAGTTACAGAACCATTTACATCTTTGAACCAAAAGAAAAAAACATTCATGTGGATAGAATGGTTGAAATAGTTCTTTCAGGAGTTGAGGAAGAGATTGATGAGCACTCCCATCTAGATATTTCCATGAGGATGTTGTTGAGTATGTAATGTTCTATGATTCATCGATGACTATACTTGGATTTTTCTTATTCAATGGTATGAAGTGATTTTAAATAGTCACATCAGTTGAGACCACATTAGTAAAACTACACAATCCATGATCTTGAGTTAGTAGTAGTAGTCTTGTTAATTAATATGTGATGACAATACCTAATGGGTGAGCATCTTATCATCTACATCAACCACAAGAGTCTCATTTATATATTATCATAGAAGTATATTAACTTGATATATAATCAGTGGATAGAGTTATTTTAGGACTATGGATTTAGTATTTTTTATACTCATGGGAAAGAGTAAATGGTGGAAGATTCTCTCAGAAAAAGATCATGTTCTCATTTATTGGATTTTGTGTCAAATAATTTACAACCATTACAGTTTTCCATAGTTGGAAATGCTACTTCTTATTAAATTTTTTTGATGGTTATTACCAAAGAATTTTTATAGTGCGTCAGGTTTTCATAGCTTGGGGATACCAAATGTGAAACCTTAAACAATTAGATATTCATTATAAGTTTTCATATTAGATATTATAAAGGAAGGGATCACACTATCCTTTTTAGAGGAAGGATGATGGTATCATTGATATTGCTGGTGGAAGGGATGTAAGAGTTTCAAACATCCCCTTTGGAAGTATATCCATGTATGGAAAATATATACCCAGTCCATTGACATTAGATTTGGTGGCCATACATGAGAAGTTGTGTTGCGGAGTTCAACTCTTGATTCCTCACTTATTATAAAGTTAAAGATATGAATGAGATTCCATTAGGTTTATCTCAACCGCTTGTGGTTCTAGAGTGGAATTGATATGGGATATCAATGGACATTGTGATGGGTTTTCCACATGTTTATAGAAGACATGATGTTATGTAGGAGATCATAGATTGACTCACCATGTTGAATCACTTCCCAGACATTTAAGAGAAATGTTTATTAGAGATATTGAGACACTTTTACAAGAAATAAAATGTCCAGGTCAATGGAGTATCCTGAAATATTTTTCAAACCATGATAGTCACATCATGTTGGGATTATAGAGAAGATTACATGAGACCGTTGAGACATATTTCTATTTTATAATAATGTTTCAACACTAGAAGTATGACCATACTGAGTGGATAATATGAGTCTTTATGTACATTCTATGGGTAGTCAAGTTTGATTTTTTCCATAGTTGGAAAGATCACATGAACATGGGGGATTTTACATAAAATTGTTTCTACTATTGTACCATTGTAATCAAACCATTTCCAGAATTTAATGGGAGATACTGCAGGTCACAAAATTATTGGATTGGTCCATGAAATGTAGTACACATGGTCCTATAGTTCGTTTGAAATTCTATAGAGAATGTTCAAATCAACTAGGAGAAGATGAGGACTACACAATGTGGTTGGAAGACCTATGTTGGCTGATGAAAGTGGCATCTAGATTTCAAGGAGAGATATCATGTGCTCATGATGGTGTAAACTTGTCATGGATTATAGATATTTCAGTATTTAAACAATCTATCTTGGATATTCCCTGTCCCTTTTGAGGTACTACATTGAGTTGGTGAGGTTCTACGCCTCTTATATCTATCAGTATAGATGGACTATGTAAATTTCATCTTCTATATGTCAAACCTGAGGACGTATGTGCATGAATTGTTATATGTTATTGACTATGGATAGTAGAATATCGAGGATGCAGATACATTTAAATTATACCATATGGAGATTGAGGATTGAAAATAGAGAATCCTTAATGGAAAATTGATTCCCCCAGTGCATGTTTTGTGGAATCAGAAGAATATTTAGAAGAACAGTTGGGAGTGAAATACCTAGATGTGAAACCAGTAACCTCATATTTAAATTTATATTTTTCTCTTTTTGGGGTAAAAATAACTATGATGGAGAGAATTTAATGACTATTTTTTAAATTTATTACTTTTGAATATTATATAGATTATTTTTGATCTTGGGGATGAGACAACCAGAGATTCAGAGGCTCGGTGTGCCTAAAATTACATTCTGAAATAAATTAAATATATTAGTATAATCCTTGTGTATTTTTTCTAATGAAGTGGAATATCTATTAAATAGAATCTCAAATTAGAAATGTTGGGGAAATTTGGATTTCATAACATGGGTTTCACCATAGTCACGAGACAACCTTTCTCAGTGTTGGGAATTTGCGAAAACATTATCACAAATGAGAAATTAATAAAATTAATTAATTGATTGATTAATTTACATTTCCTTGAATCAGTTACGATATATCATATTTAAAAACCGTTACTACTCAAAAATAGGGTTGTACACAAAATCTTGTATTTAGAGGGACAATTAAGGAGGTGCATTTAGAGAATTGTTGTAAGATGATGTCAGATCGTATCTAACCAAGGATAATGAAAAAATAAATTTCATAGGTATCACCAATGAGGAAAATGAATAACTATTATTCATTAGTTATTGATGCAAAATCATGTTAGAATTTTTTTATTTGCGATTTCTATCCTGTTCATTTATCTTGTTCGATCTGAGATGAATTCCAGTAACAATAATTGATTCAGGAATCGACGATAGACTTCTTTTGTGATGAATTTATTCTGTACAATGGTTATTTTCTTCCTATTTGTTAGTATATTTCAAAAAAAATGATTTGAGGATATCTGAACATAGGACAAGGATGAATCCCCAATATTTATTTTATGAATTTCTCCACTGTTTCTTCACAAGTTCATCAAATGCATTTTTTTTTTGGGAAATGGTTCGATGATTACTCATTTTTCAATCATTACACAATCATTATTTAGTTAAATAGATCATTTCTATGGGTGCATAGTCCTATTAGGGTTGTGATTTTAGAACAAATAGTGATAGTGGACGATTCAATGAGGAATGAGACTCGATTGGACCAAGAGTTTTATTCTAGAAATGGATACTAGAAGAAAGACAAAGGTTCTGATGTATTGGCTTAGTAGATTGATTTTAGAGTGGATCATGGATTGGAATCTCGAGAGTGGTTATAGTGATATTATAAAACGGAAAATCCATGGATTTAGGTGGGGAAGAGGCTCTCATGATGTGGATTATAGTGTGAATAAGATCCCAATGAATCTAAATTTTTTGGGGATACACAGGTTTTCATCTGAGATCACACACCTCATGTGACCCCTTAATTGTGATTCTAGGGATTCTAGGGCAATTTTTATATCACAAACTATGGGAATCATTCCCAGTAACTGGGTTCATAACTCAAAAGTTACATGAACATGGGTAGGATGAATGAAATGGAATTTCCATAGTACACATACACGGTTCAGTGTAAATGGGAATGGGAATATGGAACTGGTAGAGTGATGGGAGATCTCTACATTCTATTCACTATTCATACATACCATGTATATGGATATTTACATGATTTATGAGGAAACACCACTTAGGACGATCAAGGGTTTTATGGACACACCATGTAACATCGTTGAGGGTGTTTGGATCCCTTAATTTATTTTTTCTATAAAATTATTAGTTGTGTTAGTTCCCATAGACTAACCCCTTAAGGGATTACTTAGGAATTATATACACATCTTTGTATTGGGATACCCTATGGAGTAAGTGCCTCATATTGGCTTTTTTTGTTTCCCTCCATGAGACTCGGGTGTGATCCTCAATCATTTTCTATCCTAGGAGGGGTTTTTGGAATTAGTGTGACCATTTTTTTCATGGATTCTATCCTCCATCATGCAATCCATTTTATTAGTTTTCACACTACCATTAGAGTATGATCCACTACATAGAGGATTTATCCATATTGGGTTTTTGGTGTCCTTCAATGGTCCTGGGTGTGGTCCCCTATCTGAGTATCATAGTATTTAGAGAGAACTATGTTTTATTAGGTAGGTATCAATAACCATGACCTCATGGAGGAGTGTCTCTAGTGTTATCATGGACCATGGAGAGTATTATCCATTAACAAGCATATATTTGAGAATAATATTATAGAAAAAAGCTTGGATGTGATAGTCTAGGGGCATACACCCTTTAAAAGTATGATTTCATTTCTTAATTTTCAATTTATTACCATATCATTGTTAGGAGATGAATGTGCTTGATTCTCAATGTTTAATGTTTTATAGGGTTACGATTTGGTATTTTTATACTCAATCCTATATGGTATTTTCCCACATAAAGCATCTTATGTAGACGAAAATCCATTTGATGGTGTCTTAAAAGGATAAGCATCTAGGGGACCATAACATGAGCTTAGCATAGCTAGATGTTTTCCATGTGGTTTTATTTGATCATAGTCATATCCCTTTGATAATGTTGGACTCTCTATAGTTTGTGGATGGGTTTTCATTTGAACCTATTTATCTCATTTAGTACCATCCTATAATACTATGATTGTGGGTTAATAGATCCATTCATGCATTAGTTTTAGTTCATTTATACTTCAATGTTTTATGGCCATGGAGATGGGTGGGATTGTATAGGCACATTAGGTAAATTCCTCACATTTGTGTGATATTCCTATTTGGTGATGGTCTTTGTCCCATAACCTATTGGAGTCGGTCTTGGGGAAGTTGTGGTTTGGGCCTCGTTGGGTTGAGTATTGACGCAAATAATTCCCAATGATCTCAAATGAATGATAAGGGATATTGATCCCATTGATTCCACTTACAAATGGAATCCCCATGTCTATAATTTCTGAAAAATATCGGATGTGTCATGTCCCATTGTTACAATACAATGATAAGGGGTTCCGTGAATAAAAATTTGATAAATACAGGGTGGAATTAGTTCTGAATATTTAATAACATATTGTGGAACACATTTTTCAATATGTTATTAAAAAATGTGGGGAATTAGTTACCACATCCCTTAACTATTTAATATTCAGTTTTATTGTTCAACTGTAATGGGGACAATAAAATTAAAAAATAATAATAATCCATATACCACACACAACTATTTGACAATTCAAGGACATGGAAGAAAATTTATTCACATTATCAATTCAATTTATAAAATTTAATCATCTTCAATAAAAAAATAAGAAAGCCATGGAATGTATACATTTCAAACCATGATTCATCAGAATTAATACATTTTTCAATTAATATACAAAATAATAATGGTGTAATGTGATTATACATACCCTAATACAATTAAATTCAATTGGATATACTAACCAATCAATAAAAATAATTTTAAAGTGATGGTCTTACCATTCTCATTCCTTTTGATCATTCCAAAACCACTTCAACTATGAGACAATCCATAACCACATAAAAGGTAGTTTTATCTAAAAAACATTATTAATTATTCAAAATTATTTTAATTAGACATCCTAGGGGGTGGTACTAGTATATTTTGAAAAACATTGACATCTAAAAGTTTGTTATTGAGTTTATCTAACAGGAGTTATCCTTTTTAAATAATGGATCTTACATTTTAGGTGAATTTAATGAAAGTTTCAACATTCGGCACACAAACTCATTTTATAAAAAAGAAATATTTTAGGGAAATAAAATAGACTACCAACCTAAATATTTTAATGCCTTAATAATCCAGTATTGGCATTTTATTTTAGCATAAATGAGATAAATTATATGAATATTCAAACTCCCTCTAAATATAGCATTTGAGCATGCCTTGAAATTACTTACAATATAGTGAATAAATAAACAATGTGGTAAGTGGAATATAAACCTTAACTCTAGGATTATAACATGATGAATAAAACTTTATTAAAAATATGAACAAAGTAGAAACATACCCAATGAATGGTATATGGTGTTGGAGCATGCATGGAGCTATTGGCATGAAATGGGAGGACAAATGGGGTAAAAAAATTACATTTAGAGGGGTAAACGATAATGATTTTAATTTTTAAAAGGAAAACATTTATACTACATGGTTAAGTAAATTATACACCAACCATGTGGTTTCACAATCTATACCACCTCTATGTCATATTGTTTCCTTACAAAACCTACAACCCAAGTCCCAACCATGAGTTCTCACTACCCAATAACACCCTTACCATAGATGACTGAAGTGCAAGGTCATACAAGTCTTTACCTAACCATGAACATATCATAACCACTCAACACCATTTTCATGATTTTATAGGGAACATTTTTTATTTAACCCAACCATGTCTCTATCAAAAATAGCAAAAAAATTGTGTTGTATAGTTATTATTAATCATTCTCTAAGCATGTTCTAAGGATACTTTTGAAAAAACTTCAATTTCATTCCCCAAACCCTCAGTACTCTCCTAAAACCCCTATTCCAATTTACGATTCCAATTACATACTATAAAGAACACATTTATGTGTTCTATCTCTTGGAAACACATTGCCAATATCAGTTTTAGATTCATCCCATCAACAAAATATAAATTCAAAATCGATTAGGAAATTTGAACTGGTTTGAATCATAGGGAATTACCTTACCACCCATCAGTGGAATATTTTAATGATGTCTTAATTTTCTGAAAAATTAATCATAACATGTATAATTCCATATGAGATACAGAATAAATTTATTATTTATTGAACTATACATAAAAATGGAAAGAAGTTTTATTTCCTAACATAAACAAGTATGTGTTGAATCTTAGAAAGATATTATGAGAAGGATATAATATGTAAGTGACAATTGAGTGTATAGTTATACTTAATGATGTTATATGTTAGAAAATAAAAATTAGGTTATATTTAATTTAATATACTGAAATATTTTTTGATATATGGTGATAATACTATAAAAGTAAACATTGGGTGACCAAATGAAAATAAATAACTATATTTCTTAATGGATTATAATAATAAATGTTTAAATTTTTTCTTTACATAATATCCAAAATATTTTTAAGATATTTGATTGTATTAAAAAATTTAATGAGTTATATTTAGTTACAATATCATGTGAACATCACTTTTCTCCAAAGCATTATCCGTTCCAATATTTAAAGTGTATCACTTGGTGTCATAATATATTTTAGGGTAAAGTGGTATAGAAAAATTTAAAGTGTTTCATTAGTTATTATAATATATTTGATATCACTTTATCTTAAATAATTATAGGATATTATGGTAAATTTATAATTTAAATAGTTAAATAATTCAAAAAAATAATGGATACAATTTTACGGAATGTGTTTTAAGGATGATAATTATGTTTTTAGAATGTGTTATAAATATAAAATAGAAGATATCATTGTAACATTGTATTTTCTGAATAAAATGGTTTTGAATATATGTTAAAAGAGTCAAACTCAAATAATATGATTTCTAAGTCTCACCATTATTAAAAATATCTTTCATTGTAAATGTTACTCCTAAGAGAGTAGTGGAAGTATTTATCAGATGGTAACTTAGAGATTTTATTAGAATTAAACATGGATGTAATGCTCAAAAACTATTTATGATACAAAAACATGAAAATAATATGGAATCTCATAATATATTTTGTTGTAATGGTTGGAAACATATGATATTTTTATATTAAAACTAAGATATATTTATTATTCAATCTTGTTTGTTCTCAATTTACTTAAACTATAAAATCAAATGATTAATATTCCCTCAATGTATAATCATAGATTTTTCTATATCCAATGATCATCATGTAGTATAATTGGTTATTAATATATTTTAAAGTTATATTGAATGGATTATTTATTCTATTAAATGTGGTTATATATAAGTTACAATGAATATATTACACATGTAATTTGTTAAGAGATATTATACAGACAATACCAGAAAGTATATATCATGGAATGTCATAAATTCATAGATATACTTATTAGTGTATGGTTATTTTTAATACTCCATATTTGTGGTTAGTTTTATAATTAATATGATAACCTTCATACTTTGATACCTAAATTACACTGGTAAACTTATGAACTTAGCCAATACGGGTGTGGTAGGGTATATTGTGGATCATATCAGCAGCAGGAGTAAAACCATGATGGGATTTTCTCACTTGTATGGAATGAAAAGAAATAATATTGTTGATTGAATTATGATAGGGAAATATATAGACATTATCATTTGTTTCACATATAAAGTGTTAAAATACTTGTATATGTAACATTTGATGTATTTATTATAAAAACTAATGACATGAGATCCATTAATTTACATAGTTAGTTATTTTTTATGACCACAAAATGATGAAATTAAGATAATATATTGAAAAGTTCCATGTATAGATTTCAATAGATTTCATGGGAGAAGAATTACCTTGGTATATATAAGATACATATAATGTATCTTATGGTTTACATATTCATATAAATATATGATTATGTTGTATAGATATAATACTAGACTCAATAATTACATGAGTAGCACTGATTATTTTATGTAGGCCTCTATTTTCATTAATCTATTTAATTGGGATTTTATTGTTGTCGATGACACTACTATGGTACTCATGGTCAAAAAGTAATGCCGATGAATAAGAATAAAATTTTGGAAAAAAGAATTGTTCAAAATAATAGGAGTTTTGTGAACATATATATGAAAAAGTGTTTGGGTGGATTTACAAAGAGTTTCATGTTTTTCATAAATTCCTTATTGGATTTTTGTGAATTTGAGAGACTTCTGGATGTGCACTAAAAATTATATAAATGAGATGTATGTGCACATGCATATGATTTTTGAGATATACATATATATATAATATGAAATAAAATATAGTGTAAATTTATTAATGAATTTAATGAATGAATAAAATATAATATATAGATTATATATATTATCCATTTTGTGTAAAAAAACTTTATTCATCAATTAGAGTCCGTTATAAATAGAATAAGATTTTTCTATTAACTTTTTTGAAAATGATCAATGAATTACACCTGATAGATAGAAACGAATACAATCTGTTATGAAAAATGGGAACCTTGGTAATTTCTTATATTATAATTTTTTTGAGATCCTCTCCTATTTTGCGTACTTCGTGGGATGGGTATAAGCCTCATATAATCCCTCTTCCTCATGATACTCAATATATCTAATTAGAGAAGGTGATTGAACTATAACACCCATAAAAGTTTTGAGTCATTTTTTTGAATTAATTTATCCTTTTTTATATTTCATGTAACACGGATGATAGTTTATATTAAAGAGCTATGTTTTTCCTGAATTATTAAAAACAACAAGTTAATCATGCACCAAAAGAAACAAAACCATTGGATTTATCTATATGGAACACTGAGGTTGTCTTGCATTGTACACAACAATGACTTTCCATGATGACTTATGTTACATGAAAGACCAAGGTTTATAGGACAATAATATATTATTAAAATACGATTATTCAATATAATAGCATTAAAAAATGATATAAATTTGATTTTATTAACATTATTAACTAATTTCTGAAAATATATGTTTTACATAATATGATATGAAATCATAGGTGACCAATTAATTATAAATGAATATGAAAACTGATTAAATATAAAAGGAAATATTATTATAGTCAAAAAGGTATTTTACCCTAATAAATTAAATTTTTATTTATGTATTTAAATTCACTAATTAAAACATTACATTCACATGGAACATACTTGCCATAAGTTACACGACATCAATAGTGTGCACGATGCACACAACACAATGTTTCTACAAAAAAAACTTTTTTATATAATTATTTATATGATATAATTCTACATTATCCATTAAACATTATTATAGTGATAATAATAACTAATTTTCAAAAAAAATTATAATTTTTTATATAAATAAAAGATATTTATAATGAAAGATAAAATTTTTCATAATGTCATTTTATGTTTATAAATATTGTTTCCTCGAATGAACTCCTTTTAATGTCCTTCTGAGAAAAATAATAAAACTAACTTTAGGAAAATTTATAATTTAAATTTTTTAAAATAACTTTAATGTTTTAATTGAAAATTTAAAATTATACTATGGTAAAGTTTTGGGATTTTTTTCTGAAAAACTACATTTTTATGAAAACTGAAAAATATTGTTTTTTAATAGAAATCATCTTTTTTTATTTAATAAATTATTAATGTAAAATGATATTATAAATTTTTTCTAACATAAAATTAGATTAATATTGCATCAATTAATACAATTAAAATTATTATAATCAATTTCACATTGAATTTGAATATAACATTTGGATGCACATTTGAGTTTCTTTCTACTTTACAACCACATTATTACGTCATGTCTGTTGGATTATGATTTATAATATTTTATCCAATTTTGTGAATTGAATTGTGAAAATATGTAATAATCCATTTTAATTAGTATATTGTTTAAATATTAATAAGTCCATGTTTATTTTTGACCAAAATAATTAGTAAAAGTGTTTTAAATTAATCATTGTGATTAAGGCCATATTAAGCATAATTAGGGACTATACCTAAGAATTAAGGGACCAAATGACCTATCCGCATATCAAACACCAATTTTCAATATATGGTTAGTCCATAAACCTTCCATTATTGGGTTTTGGTGGTTTGTTTTTTGACTTTTGTTATGTAGTAACATGTATACACCTATCTTGTTTCTAAAAATTCTATGTGATTAATTTTCCTTACCTATAAATGGCCACAACCGATTCTTCTTCCTCACATCTACAAAACCACTTAGGATTAGAAAATACCTACCTAATACACTTCAAAAAATACCTATATTCCTCCTTGAATCATAAATTATGGTCAGAAGGAAATCTTGGGTAGCCTTTTGGCTCAAACCAAATGGAGTTACCTGATTAAGAGATATCATCTTCTCTCGAGCTTCATTATTTTAGTTTCTTTCTATAACCCATACATATTTCTTATTACATTCTATTATAAAAAAATTTCCTTAATATATTAGGATTCATTTCTGATTTTTTTAATTACAAATCAAACACACCTACTATTACTTGGTAACGAACATATTGTTTCTATGTACGGTGAACTACTCTTTCACAAAATGTTGATTGTTCATTTTCCTTTACCACATATAATGGTGTCCATTATGATGAAAAATATATTTAAACTATTTATATATGATATTTATTATGAATTTAATGTTGTTTATTCTATTTCATATGACATATCTTTTTTTAATTTCCATTTGATGTTATTATGATAATCTCGTTTGATGAACTGTGGATAGCTGCCCCCTCAAAGCAATGTGATTCATTCAAACACTACATGTAATGTATTAAGGATTTTTTTAGTGAAATTATATGATATATATGATATAACTTGACAAAATTAACACCCACACACACATATATGTCATTTACATACTTTCTTTCAATATTAAAAAAAAGGAAATGTTGTTCAAGCATACGTAAGACTTACCATCTCCATGAATGGTGAATTCCATTTTATACATATATATGATATAGATTATTAAAAAATATATAATTAATATAAGTTATTTTTATATCAGTTTTAATTTTTTTGGACATCATTATATAAGTATAAGGACCAAATATATAACAAATAAAAACCAGAACTAAAAACAAAGAAAATATTACCCGAAGCATAACCTTAATATAAAATTATTAACAAGTGGGTGGTATTAAGTCAATATAATTAAATATGTGGTAGTATATATAATAATATCATTCTATAAAATATTTATAAAAAATTTATATTTATTATACATGATTTTTGAATGAGTATGATAAGAGTCCAAACATAGGGTAAGGGTATTTCATCTCCCTTTTTATTCCCTTGAGATACATTTTATGTTCCATTCTCTTTCCTTTTGTGTATTGTATGTACTGTCCATGATTGTATTAAATGTATCTTATAAGTAAATTTATGGATTTTTAAATAACTTTTTATGAATTTTAATTCCTGGGGTAACGATTCAAAAGTTACCAAATCGGTAAATATGTTTTATCTCAATTTTGTTTATTGGAGACTCATGTTTCTTTATGCTCATAAACTCAGTTTAGAGTTATATATACTTCCATTTTAATGTTTCTATCATAAATATCCTTATTTTATTAATATTTTAATCTTCATGTATTTTCTTATTCTTACATGTAGAGTATTATCACATGTTACTAAGTTATAAGAATTTATTTAGACAATCTCATATCTTTTTGATATTGTTTACGTTAATTATTCCTATGAAGAATTATTATGTTCTATCACTCAATACATTCATGAATTTTTATCACCTGTGGTTATTTATGATATATTCATATATTCGAACCATATTTTTACTCTCTAGTACATATGATAGTTTCAATTGTTTTTTAAGAATTCCTGACATTACCCTCTCTTCTATTAGAAATCAATGTTTTATAAAAAAAATAGTTCCATGAATATAGTAACATTTTCTAGAAATCATTAATATAAAATTTTACCTTTTTTTCTTTTACTAATCTATTCAATGGAAACATATTTTCACTTTATGAACAATGAATTTTCTAGCTATTCTACTCTGTGAATGGAACATTATTTTACCTCATTTAGCATGTACAAATTTCCCAAACATCATTTAATAGATACTACATTTCTATTTTTTAAAAGATTAATTTTTAGGAAAATATTTTGAAAATATATTATGTTGGAATT
Source organism: Viscum album (assembly GCA_963277665.1). Lineage (NCBI taxonomy): Eukaryota > Viridiplantae > Streptophyta > Magnoliopsida > Santalales > Viscaceae > Viscum > Viscum album. The sequence goes on from OY728146.1 coordinate 979,648,111, forward strand.
TTTTTTCAAAATTGTTTCAAGATTCATTTATATTTATTTTAGGGAAAAGGGTTTATCAAATATTTTTCTATTTCAAAGAGCCTTTTTCAAGTAAGAAATGATATTTACCACCAGAAATGTTTTCAAAATATACATCCATGATAGTTTACATATATGAAATAATTTATTGATGTTACTCAAGCCTATATATGAAATTATAAAATGGTTCCATTAATATTTATTTCTTGATTAGTTTATTAATTTATGATAAGATGCTTAAGAAACTCGTTTCACTTCCATGGGTTCCATGCTTTTGAAACCCACTTCTTTTCACAGGTAATAAATTGATGAAGTGATTATAAAACATGCCACCTTTCATAGGATATTATTTGATGAAATGTTAATTATTCCAAATATATTTCATTTCTTATTAATTTATGTTTATAAAAACTATATCTTTTTATGGGTCATGATATGTTTAAATTTTTAATTATTTTGATGGACATGTATAAAGTATTTAATTATGAGATGGGTGGAAACTATATATCTCTCCAATTAATTGGGTAATTATAATTTGTATATGATATTAAAGGGTACTTTGGTTATATCCTATGCTCAAAGACAAGAAGGTACATGGGTTATATCCCAATTATAAAAGAAATAAGGTGCATGGGTTGTATCCTAAACCTAAAAGAATGAGGGAACACTGGTTGTATCCCATGCCCAAAACTAGGAAGGTACAGGGTATGTATCACAAGAATAAAAGAAATTGGTTATATGGGTTGTATCCTAAGGAAAATAATAACAAGATACATGGGTTTTATCCCAAACCTAAAGTAAATAGGGTAAATGGGTTATAGCTCAATCATAATAACAAGAAGGTACCCGAGTTATAGATAAAGCATTAAAGTATGAGGGAACATGTGTCGTTATCTCAACCCATAGTAGGTACTCAGGTTAGAACCCCATCCTAACTTGTTATAATGGTATGGGTAGTTATACTTGTCATAAAATTTTCTATTCATATATGTATTCCAAAAATTATATGTCTCATTCCTTCTATATGATTCCACAGCTCATGATGTTTATTTCTTTATGATTCATTTCTTATTATCATAAAATATATATTCCATGATTCATTTATATGATCTTTGATATGCAGGGTATGATATTCTATTATCAGGATCACGTTCTGAAACTATTATGCTCATGATAATTCTTACATATCTCACTTTTTTAAACTTATTAAGAATTTGAGATCACCCATTTTTTATGTTTTCTTTACCCAGGTTATGAAAAATTATTTTAGTTTGAAGGACTAATAGTGGATATATTTATGGTAGATATTGAATATTTTTCACCAGGATATAAGATTTTGATACCATGTTTCCAAAGACACTAAACTATTATGGTCCATAGGAATGTATTTATGTAATGCATTGAATATTCATCTTAAATTATGTAATATCCATGTATTATTTACATGGGTCTTTATATTCTATAAAAAAGGGTCATTCTAGTCAATATTTGGAAACTAGGATGTGAAAACATTAGTGATATTCCTAGATATATTTATAAGAATATTTCTAGGAATGACTTTAGGGATAAGCATAAGGACAATTAACTACTTCGAAAAATGTCTTGGAATTTTGGTAAAATATAGAGTGAGTGGTTTCCTAGAAACACATCCATGTTTGGATACTAAAAGTGTCTGTGACTCTAAAATATAAGTACATAGTAGTGATAAAACCTGAAAAAAATTTCTAAGCATTGCTTGGGGTAATCTCGTACATGACAATGGACCTTGCTACAAACCTAGTTTGACATTCCAAGGGGATATGCTTGGGAAATTTAAAAACACATTAAAAACCATGATGAAGGATTTAAATAGAATATTTGTATAAATAAAATTGGTTTATTGAAGGATTCACAAATTAAATAATTAAAATCCATAATACTGGCATCCTATAAGTACATTTACTGGATTATATGGTATCCCATTATAATAAATGCTTCCCACACAATGTGTAAGAACCCAGTTCTTATTCTTGAGGTACGGGTTTCCTCTTTTCTCCTTCCCTCCTGTTTTTTTGAGAAAATAACTAAAAATGTGGTAAAATCCCAAAATTTTGGAAGTACACACCGTGTACTTTTCCACACGCCGTGCACTTTTGGCCCTGTGGAATTAGTACACATGGTGTGTAGCCATATCGGCGACGAAGGGTGTAAAAACCAACTGCACGCCGTGTAGTAGATATTTACATTCCTTGTAGTTAGTGGGCATGTGTATAGTAATGTGGTGGATAGCTGGTTGACAGTACATGTCGTGTATAGAGACATACACGCTGTGTACTCATTTCGACAGATGAACAGTTCCACGTTGGCGAGAAGCCACCAGCAGAACAGTTAAAGAAAAATGGAAAGTACATGCCATGTACTTGAGAGTACACACTTTGTATGTTATTGTTTATTTGCTTAAAACAGGCAGTAGCCTCCTCTGTTCACAGTGGAATCATGGAACCGAAGGGAAGCTCGGGAGGAATGGTTATATCTTCTAGGAGCTCCAGATCGAGTACTGGGAATCCGTTTTCTGCACCGTCAATCTCCCTGGAACTGTACGGGTAATCCCTCTCCTCTCCTTGCATAGTTATTACCAATTATTTCTTGAGGGGAAGTTATTTACGATTGAATGTGAATTTTCTTATCCCAGATCTATGTCATTCTTGTACTTTTCTGGAAATGTCGCTCGGGTATACCATTCAGGGGCATTTAAGGTAGGTGTCTTAGTGTTTAATTTCCAACTGTTGAGCATTTTGAGTACCATTGTGCCACGAACCCATGTTGGGGTGTCGTGTGCCTGAGGTCGTGGATATTTTAAATACCTAGATTTGTAATTGTAATTAAATGTGATAATTAATTGCTGTTTGGGATCGCTACATGGATCCAGGACCACACCGGGGGTGCGTTCCTGTAACACCCCAGGTAAATAAAGAATATGACATTTTTATATTTATCCATATTTGTGAATAAAATATTAATATTACTTTAAAGGGGATGCTATGCTCGCTGGCGTACCGAACACACAACAACGAGTTTCTTGGGAATCTTACGTTGCACTCTAATAATAAAATAATATTATTTTAAATAGTAGTTAACGCCTAGTCATTGTAATGGCGGGAATGAACAGAAATAACCACAAAACGGTTATATATGTTTGCCAAATATTTTAACTTTTTACAATAAATGTTAGTGGATTAAAAATGAAAATAAATCCAATTTTAAGTGTAAACATTCTAATATTCTTTAAAAGGTCGATTAACCGCCTTTTGATAGAGAACCTCTTTTAAATCCACTTTTTGACAATTTTATGTGTTATATTTGACAAAATAAAATTCTTCTTTAGAATCAGGACATCAAAATTTACTTTGTGTAAATTTTTGATATTTTTCCGAAAAAGTTCAATTTTTAATGAATAGTGAAAAATGTTGTATTTTAATTCAAAACCTCTTTTAATCTAATTTATTTATATGATTAGATTATGTTTTGAATTGGTTTTAAAGTGAAATTATAATATATTTTTACCATTTAATCCAATAGTGGTCGTTGGAATTAATTTCACTTTGAAATCGGACTTAAACTAGTGTCAATCTTTTGATACATTTTGTTTCATAAAAACACGCTATTTGTTTTGACAGCAGGAATTAATTATTAAATTAATTAATCCAACTTATATGTTTTGAATTTTTTAAAATAGACATCATTTTTGAATTCGGAATATCAAATATAGTTAGGGTGAGCTTTTGGTAATTTTCTGAAAAACTTCAATTTTTGATGAATAGTGAAACCACTAAGTGGTACTTGTAAAAAATGATTTTCCATTTAAATCAAATTTTTTCATCTTTGTGTTTTTAATTTCAAAATTCCGACATACATGGTTGTCATTAGGAAGTAAAATGTGGTTCAATGGGATTAAAATAATTTTTTGGTGAATAGTAACTTATTATGTTTTTAATCGCGATTAGATGTAATTAGTGTAGTTTAAGGTAAGAATAATGCTTTAATAAACTGAAATGACCTAGACACATGTCCTACCCTCATTGGATGTGTCATGGACGACCAAGACAATCCATGGGTCAACTTGGGGACCCCATGGAGCCACGTTGGTTGGAAAATGGCATAAATATCTTTTTATTTAATGTACAAGTAAAAATGACACAAACATGAAATGTTTTACTAAAACAATTTTTACATGGTTATATACAAGTCAGATTTTTGAATATAAATATTAATTATAAAGCTAAAAATATTTCCTATATCATAGAATTTTTTTATAAATTTTAGACTTTAAATAAATTAATTTATTTATGACATCATGATGATGCAGTGATTACCTCGTTAATAAAGGATTTAAATAAAATGAGAAGATAATGTAAAATATATGACCTACACATGTCTAAAACCTATTGTATGGGTATAATTCGAACCCCTATTACCTTATCCTCTAATAATATCAATGTGGGACCTTTTAAATCCGAAACGCATTTTAAAATAAAGTTATATTTCATTACTTTCCAAGAGTGCCACTCCTCTCCTCTTATAAAAGGCCCCCACCTCGACCTTCTTACCCACAATTCCAAAGCCTTTGGCTCATCCAAACCCTGACCATTTTGTCTCTCCACATCCCTCTATAACTCTTTGAAGCCTCACTTTAGGAAGAAGTCTTCCCAAGGAAGCCTTTGAGCACAAACCAAAGGGAGTTACCCGATTTTAAGGTAATGTCTTCACTTGAGTCCTTTTGTTTTATTTTGATTCTCCAACCCCCTAAACTCTTTTTATTAATCTCTTTTGTAACAACTCCAGTATCTTCAATGTACTAGGATGTTGTTTTAAGAAGTATTAGAGCTACACTTACACACACCTTCGTCTAATGGTTAAAGAACATACTGTTTCTGTGGTTGGCGATTTTCTGCCTCACGAAACGATGATTGTTCAATATTCTTTTAACACCATTAAAGGTGTCCATTATGATGTCACTATATTATATATATGATATATGTGGTATTTATGTTTACTATATACTTCTGTATTTTATATTTAAACTATACCTTTATTCTTTTCATGTTTTGTAAATGTGATAATTTCATATGAGGAAGTGCGGACTACCACCCCCTCAAGTGATGTGACTCGTACATGCAATACATGGAGTGTATAAAGAATGAAATTAATGAACATATGTGACCTATATAACATATATATTATACTGTAATTATAATATATATATATATATATATCATTTATTTTTAATTCTATTAATATGAAAAAGAAAAAAATTAAAGTAGCGTTCATGCGTACGTACGGCCTACCGTCTCCATGAACGGTCCTTTTTGTTTTTTATCTCCAAATGATATGGAATATTATAAAATTATTATTTTCTGGATATATATTATATTTTAATCATTAATACTATCCTGGAAATTATTTTCTTATAACTACATGGACAATCATTTTTCAAACAAGTTCATTTTTTACTCATGTACCAAACATCGGCAAAAACGTCTGATATGAACTAACATTATTAAACAATTATTATAACATTATAATATGTGATATGAACTGAATAATATTATTTATATGATGTACTTAAGAAATTATAAATTTACCAAAGTTTATTATTCAGGAATATAAAGAAACGAACAAGACAAGTTGGACTTGAGGTAAGGGATCTGACTCCTCTCTTTATTTTAAAGTACACTCTTTTATGTCATTCTTTTTAAAATCGCATCATTATTGTTATTGGGATATTATTTTATATTTATATTACTATAATTTTTATGTTAATATGATTAGAGACCCTATTATCTCTCATCAATCCATTTTTGAAGTTTTGAGTGGCGCCGTTAGGCTGCCGAATTTTCGTAAGGGATCTTACTCCTCTCTTTCTTTTTAAGTACACTCTTTTATGTCATTCATTTTAAGCTCGTATTTCTTATGATTGGGATGTTATTTTATATTAATCCTACTTTAATTCTTATTTTCATATGATGAGAGACCCTATTTTTTCTCATCAATCCATTTTTGAAGTTTTGAGTGGCACCGTTAGGCTACCGAATTTTCGTAAGAGATCTAACCTCTCTCTTTCTTTTTAAGTAATCTCCTTTATGTTACTTCTTTTAAGATACTATTTATTATGATGGGGGATGTTCTTTTATATTTCTATTGTGGTACATTTTATTGTAATATTATGACAGACCCTATTTGATCTCATCAATCCATTTTTGTAAGTTTTAAGTGGCGTCGTTATACTACCGAGTTTTCGTAAGGGATTTTTCATCTCACTTTTATTCCCGTGGGATTTATGCTACATTTTCCACAATTTCCTTTGAGTGGTGTATGTAATGCCCATTATTTTACTCATTGTGTAATATACTTTCATTTATGAGTATTTACATCAATGTTGTATTGTCTTTCTTTCACGGGGTGTATGTTTCGAAAGTTACCCAAGTCGGTAAGGGAACCTTTCACCCTCCTCTTTATAAAAGACATATTTTGTTATGTCTTTTAATTCATATACTATTATGTTGGGATATGTTATTCTATATATTTATTGATGTAAATTTTATGTCCATGTGATGAGATACCCTTTTTATCTCTCATCAACTCTCTTTCTGAATTTTGAAGTGACATCGTTAGGCTGTTGAATTTTTGCAAGGGAACTTCTTAACCAAATTTTGATTCTTTGGGATAAACTTGTACTCCTTGAATATGTCATACTATGAATATGTGTGAATGTCCTCTGATTGTTTTACACTTAATATCCACTTATATTTGGTGTATTCATTTGTCACACATAATTATGTAATTGATTTATCCTTAATCCAAGGATACCGTCTTTGTATGGGACTTCGTCTCAATCTCCTTTCATTGAGGCATATTTTGTTTTATACACAACCTTCTATTATACAGTTTATAAACCCCTTTGACTTTTACGTTTATTCAAAAGGAATCTTTTTTATACGAAGCGTTTTCTAAATGACAAAAGGGAATGTTTTTGTTTTACGTATGCGGCGACAATGACTTCTCTGCCGCCGTGACCATTATTTGAGTTTCGGATTCCTCTACAATCCATACCTTTTTTTAAAAGAAAAATAAATACCATGTTTTACTTTTCTTTTGTTTTGGTATTGAAAATGGTTTTCATAATGTTTTTATATCAATGTGTTGTATTGATATCTTGTGATTGAAAGGTGGAAATGTTATGTTTCCTTTATGCATGTTTTATGTGATACGATTATGTTGAGGTTCATGGGAATTATTATGAAGACGGGTGGTTCCGTGATAAACTAAGGGCAGGTGAGCCAGATATAGCTCTCCAATGCATTGGGTTACACGAAGGAGTGAAACGTTAAGGTTTCTCTGAAGATATTTAGGGAATACACTGTGGTGGGTATTCAAAACGTAACCAAGAGGGTTACTCCCTACGTAAGAATTTTATGAATGTATCAAGTTACCTTTATGTCTTATAATTTCTATGATTTATTCATGATTTGATAAGGTATGTTAAAGTGCCTATGTTTTATGGGTAAAGTATGATTTCATTCTTATGTATATATGCACTCATGTTTCCTTTCCATATTTTTATAACCCTTACTGAGCTTTTTATACTCATCCCAAGTTTTGAAATGTTTTTCACAGGTCAAGGGAAAGGTTCATGATATGATGATAGTGTCAAGGAAGTGTCAAGAAAGAATCCAAGATTTATTTTTAAATATGTTTTCGTTGATGGGAAAAAATGAATACTATATTTTATGTAACCACTTTGTGTAAATGTGGAATGTAATGTAAGTTTTATGATCTAATTCTATAAAACTCTAAACCTGAAAAGATCCTCAATGTGTAATCTTGTAATAACTCAAGATTATGTATGGTTTAAGGCTGAGGCCTTATAGTTGGTATCAGAGGTCGGTTTAGACAAATTTAGGGATTAGAAGTTTTTGTTAGACACATGATTAGTCCCTATATCTATTATTTCAATTAAATCCTTATTTTATAACTTTTTTCAGGTCATGTAAAGTCGGTTACAAATGGAAGGAGAAGGATCTCAAATGAAATTCCTATCTCTTCCTGATGACATGCTTGCAATAATTATTTCAAAGTCATGTTCGGATGATTGTGAAATTTTTTCAAGCATATAACTCACTTGAAAGAAGTTGTTTGAGATATCAAACACCTCCACTATACCTTGTTATCATCGTGGATCATGGGTTGTTTTTAAACAAATACTATTTTCACAATATTCTCATATTTTCAAGAAAGGTAAATATTATCAAGGTATTTTAAAATATTTTACCTTATCACAAGAATTTGAAGCATATTATGATTTTTAAAATGGTGCTGAAGAAGGAGACCCTTGCGCAACCTATTTATATTTGATTTTAAAATATAGTCTCTCAGCACATACTTATGGTATTTTAAAAGGACCAATAATAGAAATTTTCAACTCAAATTCTGTCCGAATATTTTATCGAAATCATGTTTTATCAGATGTTTTGGAATTATATGTCATACATGATTATTTTCCAAAAATGTTTTTCTGTGAACACCCATATGACCCATGTTGTACAAGGTATATTTGGATGGAGGAAGCAAATGATTTTGAAGGATCTCTAAGTCATTGTTGTAATGCATGGGACTTCTACCTACGTGAGCGAGATGACGATGAAACTGAGTGGACGCCATGATCAAGGTATGATGTTATTCATTTTGGGAATCATTTTATTTTATCTTATGGTGGTGAAATAAGACTTCAAGAATTAAGATCTTGAGATCATAACGAATTTGGATGAAAATGAGAGGTATAAGGAAACTATTGAGGTTAAAACATGTTAGGGTTATTTTGGAGTTTTATAAAAAGGACAGCATGCCTACCATGTGTCAAACCGTCGCGTCGGACCACGCTGCGGGAATCGAACCCACAACCAAAGTGCGATTGGTATTTATTGCCTACCACTGGACTACATGAAGTCCCTGGTTAGTTTGACTGATTCTTTTTAGTTAGATGATTTTATGAATTAATAGTAAGTTGATTTTGGGTTATCTATGGAAATTTATTAACCTATCATGGAGGATATGTGATTAGGTTAATTACTTTTCAATACGAGACATTAAGAGAAACTGATGTTGTTTGGAGATAAATGTTACGATTTAACTTGGAAGATTATGTGACTAAATCCTTCAAATATTTGGGTTTCAATCATAGTTTGGTTTACTTTGAAGAATTTTATGGGAAAATTGTTTATCGAATGGTCCTCGTTGAAATTTGGCTTTTGTTGGACAAATTTTGGAGATTAAGAATAGATTTTATTTTTATAAAGGGTTATCCTTTTCTGGATTATCTGATCTTTTACTAACCTTTTGGGTTTTGGTTTTGGTTAAATTCTAAAGACATGGGAAGTATATAGTTCTCTTTTTTTGGATTAGGTGATTCTCTAGAAGTTGATTATAGTACTCTTAATGTGAACAAGTCTTCCTAAATACTCATCTTTTGGAGAAAATATGAGTTTGTGTAAGGAATCTAATAAAAGATGAAAGTCAACATGATAAGTGATTATGTATCCTTATGAATAAATTCCTCAATAAAAAGTAACTTAAAAAAAATGTTGTCTATTAATGTCACGACCCGTCCTCGGGCCCGTGTCGTGACTACCCCAAGCCCGCCTTCCATAGGCCAGGGGCTGGCGACTAGCACCAAGGCGTAAATCCCGGTAAAAAGGGAAGGCATTGCCTTTGTAAAGTAAACAAACACCACAGAGTAAGCAAGCGGTAAGTAAACACTAAGCAAAAGCAGAGTACAACTGAAAGTGCGGAAAAGTAAATGGGCCAGTATACAAACCCAAACTGAAAGTAAAGTACAACTCGAAAGGGAAAACAGCAACTGAAAAGTAAAATCCGCTACACCGAGCTATCCACTGGAAATCCCACCTGAAGGGTGGGTACAGATAGCTCCACTGCTCCATGGGTCCCGCCGTCCGCTCCGAACACGTCTCGTCCAGTGGTCCACCTCTAGGTACCGTCCTGCTCTGCAAGCCTCAGTCAAGATCAACGTTGTCCGTCGTCTGAAACCAACACAACGTAGTGCGGGCAAAGCCCGTACACGGGTGAGTATAAGCTACTCAGTAGGGACCCCGAGACCCCTGAAGGTCTCTCAAAATCCACAAAGGATAAACCACGAAGAAAGGTACAATCACGAAGTAACAACCGACACTGCTTAGGTATATTCCCATACATATACCTAAGTTATCAATTTAAAATACGCTCCAACCTCCGAGCCCAAGTACAACTCAGTCCACACAGGAAAGTATACGTATTCCACACGGGAAAGAAAAACGTAATCCACACAGGATAGCACAACACAATCCACACAGGAAAGCAACAGGATTCATCTCACACAGGATTTTCATTATCAAAAACGTAACTACTGAAGAGCCCAATCTCTGAAGTGTACAGTGTCCTGTCACGACTCTGAGATACTGCTCACTAACCTAAGACTGCTGAGGTACTCCTCCTGTTGAGTACCGCGGGTCTGCCGCCAACTACCGGGCGCTCCGTCCGCTGAGGGTCTGCTGCCAAATACCGGGCGCTCACCCAAATAGCCTATAGAGGTACTCCTCCAGTCGAGTACTGCGGGTCTGCTGCCAACTACCAGGCGCTCCGTCCGCCGTGGGTCTGCCGCCAAATACCGGGCGCTCCGTCCACCGGGCTAGTCGACTCACTCCAAGTCGAGTCGGTCGATCAGTCTTCAGGTCTCAGCCGGCTACACGGTCTCCGTACTCCGTACGCTCGTCTCCAGTATCGCGGGTCTGCCGCTACAACCAATCGCACCACCTCTATCGAGTAAAACAGAAGATTCAGCTCATACAGGTATACTTCTTTGGATGACGATAAAGATGATCACTGAACCATCTAAGTCGTCGGACCCACGAAGGATCGATAGGTACTAACCCCCGCAGTGACCTACACAGGTTCGGACCCACACAGGATCGGGCCCACGCATGACCTGTAGCACTGATCCACGTAGGATCACTGAGTACAGTAGTCGTCGCAGTCCACTGCGGATCTCTGCACAGTCGTCGCCGCAGTCCACTGAGGATCTCTGCCTGGTCGTCGTCGGAGAAGCAGTCGCAGCCAGCCCTAGGGTTCCCGCACACAGCAAGCTCGTTCGGAGGGTCCGCTCCACGAGCCGAGAGGCTGATACATCAACCGTCACAAAGTCCAGAGTTGATGTATCCAAAAGTTCTGTATCGTCAACAGGAACTCAACGCAACAGACGGCGCGTCGATCGGACGCCCGGTCTGAGAGTTATTGGCATTTTCGTCCCCGGGGCCCGGTTGGTTTTTAAGGAAAAACCAACCCGACCGTACTCCACCTGCGTCCAAACCTCGGGCGGAGTATGCCAAAAGATTCTTCTTACTAAGAGGAACACAACAAAGCTGACGGAACGTCAATCGGACGTCCGTGGCTCAAGATATGAGCGTTCCGCTCCGAAGTCCCGGTTGGTTTCGTGAACGAACCAACCCGGCCGAACTCAAAGTGTTCCGAAACTTTGAGTGCGATATACTGAAACGACCGTCTCGATCCAAGGATCGCGTTTCCGCAGACGGTTCGTCATTCGGAGGTCCGTGGCTCAAGTTATGGTCAAAAGACCGAATCCGTCTCGAAAAATGGGGGGTCCTGGTCTGGGCCGACCCGGCCAGACCCCCCCTAGGTCGGCCCGAACCGGGTCGACCCGACCCGGGTCCGACCCGGCCCGGCCGGCCGGCGGCGCGGCAGCGCGGCGGCCTGGCGGCGCGGCGGCCTGGCGCCGCACGGAGGGAGCGCGCGGGGGGGCAAGGCCCCCCGCTTCTTGGTTTGGCGGCGCGGCAATCAACCGCGCCCCTTTTGTCAAACGCCCCCCCCCCCCCCCCTCGTGGGGGGCCTGCTTGTTCGGAAACCGGGGGGCCGCCTGCCCCCCCTCAAGGAAACCTCCCCCAAATAAATGGGGGGGGGGGATTTTGAGCTGCCAGGGGAATTAAATTCCCCCGGATTTTTGTCCAACCGGCCGGCCAGCTGGCCGGCCGGTTTTTCTCCAACGGGACCGGAAAACTGATCCCCATTCCGGCTCCCGACGCCGGCGGCCCAGCCGCCGGTCTTCTCGTCCTGCCGCGGCCCGGAACCGGCCGCGGTGTTCGTCGTCCGGCGCGGTGCGACGGCACCGCGCCCCTCCGACGCGCCTTTGTTTCCCTTCGACGCGGCGCGACGGCGTCGCGTTCTTGATGATCCTTCCACGGCGCGGCGCGATGGCGTCGCGCAATATAATCGGGCGAATAACCGCGTGGTGTGACGGCACCACGCCACCTTGTTTCATCCGCAATATAAAACATCAAGAACGAAGGAGGGCATTCGGCCGTGTTCATGCGGTCCGGCCCCCTCACGTTAAACAATATCACATATATAAAATCCGCACATTGTCATGCAAGAACCACGAACAAGGATAAATAAACAAACAAATAACAACAACCCCTACCTCGATATTCACACGTTGACGTAGTCGTGGGAAGCGGTCGTTGTTTCGTTGACGTCGGTTAGAAGACGAAGAAGTCGAGGAGGAAATAATCGGAGAAGACGAGTCAAGATGTCTTCGTCGGTGTTCTTCGTGGGCGGCGGACGTTCTTCGCGTTCTTCCACGAAGGAGATGAAGATGGTGGAGGATTTCTTCATCTTCTCTCCAAAGTTATTCCACACTTCACCCCACAATCTAAATAAAATAAGGTCCCTCCTTATTTTATTTACTAATCCAAGCTTTTCAATAACTTAAATTTCAAAAAAAACACTTAATTAATTATACATGAGTTGTGTAATTAATTAAGTGTCAAGTTAAGTTATCAAGTTTTAAAGAGGGAGAGAGGGGAGTTAGGGGATTTGAAAAGGTGGGGTTCGGGTGGGCCCCTCCTCACCTTAATCCCCTCTTAGGTGGTTATACCACCCAACTTCCAACAAAAGGTTATAACCACTAAAAGATATAAAATAAATATCGTATAACAAATTTATTTTACTCTTCATTTCATCCAGAAAAAAAAAACATCTCCTCCTAGGGAAACGCAACTTCGGAAAAGGTCTCCTTAAGCGAATATCGGCGCTGCGAGTTCATCGGTTCCCTTGGATTTCAATTCCGAGCACCGGATCAAAAGTTAGGAAAACCCGCTCGTTCTTTCACTGAACGTACCCGAGCCAAACTTCGGAAATTGATTCCGGGCACACCGGGCCTCGGAATCAGGTGCCGTCAGAAACCGCGCTCTTGTAAAATTCCAAAGAAAATTAAGAAAAAAATTCCCTTGAATTTTACGAGTCTTTACATTACTCCCACCTCAGGGATTTACGTCCCCGTAAAGATACATCAAAAACTAGGGAAACAAATGAGGGTACTGAGCACGCATCTGAGCCTCCCGCTCCCATGTGCTCTCCTAGAGATTCTCGTGCTGCCATCTGATGCGCACAAGAGGAATCGATCGCCCACACAGGACCCGCTCCTGTCGATCCTCTATCTCCACCGGGACCTCCGTAAAAGTCGCCCCATCGTCAACTTCAAGCTCCCCATGGTCAATGATGTGCGTCGGGTCGTGCACGTATCTCCTCAGCTGAGACACGTGGAAGACGTCGTGCACCCGGTGCAACTGAGGTGGTAGAGCCAGGCGATAAGCCACCTCACCAATCCTGCTGAGGACCTGGAAGGGTCTGATGAAGCGCGGAGATAACTTTCTGCCTCGGCCAAATCTCCGAATACCACGTCGAGGTGAGACCCGCAAGAAGACGTGGTCACTATCCTCGAACTCTAGTGGCCTCCGCCTCCTGTCAGCGTATGACTTCTTCCGGCTCTGTGCTGTCCTCATCCGCTCCTGGATGACCTGGACCTTCTCTGTCGTGGCCTGGACCATCTCCGGTCCCACCAGAGCTGCAAGATTTCTTCTTTTCCGATAAGAGAAAACTGGTCCCATCCCCTGGATGAACCACATTCTTTGCCTAATACAGTCAATCCTAACATGGATGATACTAATCCATATCAAGGATGACGTCGTAAGGCCTCGACGCTACTACTAAGAGATTCAACCGTTACTCTCGCCTCCAAGGGTTGAGTCACACTGTCGGCATCAGTGTGTGGTAACTGGGTCTCCTCCAGTAGATGTCTCACAAGTGAGGGTCAAGTCAACAGCCAAAACTGGAACCTCTTAGTAACATCACGAAAGAGGACAAGAACGAAAATATCACAAAGGTATGCATTTTTTTTTATTATTGCAGCTCATAAAACAAGACGCTACACAAAAGCAACAAGGAACCAGAAGTACAAAAGACGTATCAACTAGTTCTGCTCCTGTCCATTGGCTCCCAGAGCTCCATGATCGAAGGTCTCGGCTGCCTGAAGCTGAGCTCTCGCATGTTCACCTACTCCCTGTGGTCGGGGTGGACCTCCTGGTGGTGGTGGTGGCAGAGCCTCAAAGCGTCGCCCACCACCGGCTGCTCGTCCAGCTCCTCTGCCTCGTCCGCCTCCTCCCTGCGGACCGCCACGGTCGAACCTCTGCCTCTGCCTGGGAGGTTCTTCACTTAACTGTTGTTCATCAGCATGGCGGGTCGGACAGTCACGAGCCATGTGACCAATCCCGCCACAGGAGTAACACTACCCACTCTCGGCACGCCTGGCTCTGACTCCACCCCGGATTCCCCGCACAACTGAGCCTGAGTCGTGCAGTCAGCCACTGGTAGGTCTGGTCTGCCTGGAACCCTGAGTCATCCGTCGGCTACCTGTTGCCGAAGACTCTTCTATCTTCCGCCCTGCGGTAGGTCTCGCTGTGGACTCGGCCAAGAAACTCTCGATCAGAAGGGCCCGCTCCAGTACTCCTGTCTGAGTCGGTATGCTGAGGGAGATCAGCGATGCCCTGATATCGTGTCTCAAAACCTGATCGAAGGTTCGGGCCCGGAAGAATGGGTCTCGTACCATATCGGTCGAGTAGCACGAGAGATCGGTAAATCTCACCGAGTACTGAGCGACTGTCATGCTGCCCTGCCGCAGCTGAAGAAGCTCCTGGATGCGCACCGCACGAAGGGTGGCTGGGACGAACTCCGAGCGGAAGAGGCTCTCAAAGTCCGTCCATAGTAGAGATGCCTCATCGTGCACCTGGAGCATCAAGCTCCACCATCGTCCTACTGCTGCGTGTAGTAGGCTCGCAGCGAGGATCACCATGAGGTCTGCTTGTGTCCTCACTAGCCTAAACACTCGTACCACTGCCTCCAGCCAGTCCTCTGCTGCCTGGGGATCCGTCTCCCCGCGAAACCTGGGTGGTCGCTGGCGCTGAAACTCATGCAGTGCGCTGAGGCGTCGTGCATCATCAGCGGCTGGTGCTGGAAGTATCGGGGGCTCGGCGGGTAGAGCTACCGCCGGTGCCACTGCTGACAAAGGGCCCTGCACCGAGGCCTCGTCGCTCGGTGGGCTGTCGTCACGCTCGACTCTCGGAACCCTAGCTGGCTGCCATCGTGGGGCCATCCTGAAAAGGAAACAGGTGTGCCACGGTCAGAACAGTATACCTGGTGAGCTGATATAAGTAATCACAAAGAAAACTTTGAAACACACACGCAATCAATGTTTTCGTGCATTAAGTCGGAAATCAGAAGTCAGGGTCCTAGTGTACGGATACATCGGCCGCCGCACCGACACTGGACTCCCTGGACTGATAACCACACTCAATACGCTAAACATTATTGCTTCACATAGAAAAGATCAGAGTTCGCGGTAGAACCTAACTCCTCTGGTACCAATTTGTCACGACCCGTCCTCGGGCCCGTGTCGTGACTACCCCAATCCCGCCTTCCATAGGCCAGGGGCTAGCGACTAGCACCAAGGCGTAAATCCCGGTAAAAAGGGAAGGCATTGCCTTTGTAAAATAAAAAAACACCACAGAGTAAGCAAGCGGAAAGTAAACACTAAGCAAAAGCAGAGTACAACTGAAAGTGCGGAAAAGTAAATGGGCCAGTATACAAACCCAAACTGAAAGTAAAGTACAACTCGAAAGGGAAAATAGCAACTGAAAAGTAAAAGCCGCTACACCGAGCTGTCCACTGGAAATCCCACCTGAAGGGTGGGTACAGATAGCTCCACTGCTCCACGGGTCCCGCCGTCCGCTCCGAACACGTCCCGTCCAGTGGTCCACCTCCAGGTACCGTCCTGCTCTGCAAGCCTCAGTCAAGATCAACGCTGTCCGTCGTCTGCAACCAACACAACGTAGTGCGGGCAAAGACCGTGCAGGGGTGAGTATAAGCTACTCAGTAGGGACCCCGAGACCCCTAAAGGTCTCTCAAAATCCACAAAGGATAAACCACGAAGAAAGGTACAATCACGAAGTAACAACCGACACTGCTTAGGTATATGCCCATACATATACCTAAGTTATCAATTTCAAATACGCTCCAACCTCCGAGCCCAAGTACAACTCAGTCCACACAGGAAAGTATACGTATTCCACACGGGAAAGAAAAACGTAATCCACACAGGATAGCACAACACAATCCACACAGGAAAGCAACAGGATTCAGCTCACACAGTATTTTCATTATCAAAAACGTAACTACTGAAGAGCCCCATCTCTGAAGTGTACAGTGTCCTGTCACGACTCTGAGATACTGCTCACTAACCTAAGACTGCTGAGGTACTCCTTCTGTCGAGTACCGCGGGTCTGCCGCCAACTACCGGGCGCTCTGTCCGCTGAGGGTCTGCTGCCAAATATCGGGCGCTCACCCAAATAGCCTACAGAGGTACTCCTCCAGTCGAGTACCGCGGGTCTGCTGCCAACTACCAGGCGCTCCGTCCGCCGTGGGTCTGCCGCCAAATACTGGGCGCTCCGTCCACTGGGCTAGTCGACTCACTTCAAGTCGAGTCGGTCGAGCAGTCTTCAGGTCTCAGCCGGCTACACGGTCTCCGTACTCCGTACGCTCGTCTCCAGTATCGCGGGTCTGCCGCTACAACCAAGCGCACCACCTCTATCGAGTAAAACAGAAGATTCAGCTCACACAGGTATACTTCTTCGGATGACGATAAAGATGATCACTGAACCATCTAAGTCGTCGGACACACGAAGGATCGATAGGTACTAACCCCCGCAGTGACCTACACAGGTTCGGACCCACACAGGATCGGGCCCACGCAGGACCTGTAGCACTGATCCACGTAGGATCGCTGAGTGCAGTACTCGTCGCAGTCCACTGCGGATCTCTGCACAATCGTCGCCACAGTCCACTGAGGATCTCTGCATGGTCGTCGTCGGAGAAGCAGTCGCAGCCAGCACTAGGGTTCCCGCACACAGTAAGCTCGTTCGGAGGGTCCGCTCCACGAGCCGAGAGGCTGATACATCAACCGTCACAAAGTCCAGAGTTGATGTATCCAAAAGTTCGGTACCGTCAACAGGAACTCAACGCAACAGGCGGCGCGTCGATCGGACGCCCGGTCTGAGAGTTATTGGCATTTTCGTCCCCGGGGCCCGGTTGGTTTTTAAGGAAAAACCAACCCAACCGTACTCCACCTGCGTCCAAACCTCGGGAGGAGTATGCCAAAAGATCCGTCTCACTAAGAGGAACACAACAAAGCTGACGGCACGTCAATCGGACGTCCGTGGCTCAAGATATGAGCGTTCCGCTCCGAAGTCCCGGTTGGTTTCGTGAACGAACCAACCCGGCCGAAATCAAAGTGTTCCGAAACTTTGAGTGCGATATACCGAAACGACCGTCTCGATCCAAGGATCACGTTTCTGCAGACGGTTCGTCATTTGGAGGTCTGTGGCTCAAGTTATGGCCAAAAGACCGAAACCGTCTCGAAAAATGGGGGGTCCGGGTCCGGGCCGACCCGGCCCGACCCCCCCTGGGTCGGCCCGAACCGGGTCGACCCGACCTGGGTCCGACCCGGCCCGGCCGGCCGACGGCGCGGCGGCCTGGCGCCGCACGGAGGCAGCGTGCGAGGGGGCAAGGCCCCCCGCTTCTTGGTTTGGCGGCGCGGCAATCAGCCGCGCCCCTTTTGTCAAACGCCCCCCCCCCCCCTCGTGGGGGGCCTGCTTGTTCGGAAACCGGGGGCCGCCTGCCCCCCCTCAAGGAAACCGCCCCCCAAATAAATGGGGGGGGGGGGGCTTTTGAGCTGCCGGGGGAATTAAATTCCCCCGGATTTTTGTCCAACCGGCCGGCCGGTTTTTCTCCAACGGGACCGGCAAACCGGTCCCCATTCCGGCTCCCGACGCCGGCGGCCCGGCCGCCGGTCTTCTCATCCCGCCGCGGCCCGGAACCGGCCGCGGTGTTCGTCGTCCGGCGCGGTGCGATGGCACCGCGCCACTCCGCCGCGCCTTTGTTTCCCTTCGACGCGGCGCGACGGCGTCGCGTTCTTGATGATCCTTCCACGGCGCGGCGCGACGGTGCCGCGCAATATAATCGGGCGAATAACCGCGTGGTGCGACGGCACCACGCCACCTTGTTTCATCCGCAATATAAAACATCAAGAACGAAGGAGGGGGTTCGGCCGTGTTCATGCGGTCCGGCCCCCTCACGTTAAACAATATCACATATATAAAATCCGCACATTGTCATGCTATAACCACGAACAAGGATAAATAAACAAACAAATAACAACAACCCCTACCTCTATAGTCACACGTTGACGTAGTCGTGAGAAGCGGTCGTCGTTTCGTTGACGTCGGTTAGAAGACGAAGAAGTCGAGGAGGAAACAATCAGAGAAGACGAGTCAAGATGTCTTCGTCGGTGTTCTTCGTGGGCGGCGGACGTTCTTCGCGTTCTTCCACGAAGGAGATGAAGATGGTGGAGGATTTCTTCAGCTTCTCTCCAAAGTTCTTCCATACTTCACCCAACAATCTAAATAAAATAAGGTCCCTCCTTATTTTATTTACTAAGCCAAGCTTTTCAAAAACATAAATTTCAAAAACAAAACACTTAATTAATTATACATGAGTTGTGTAATTAATTAAGTGTCAAGTTAAGTTATCAAGTTTTAAAGAGGGAGAGAGGGGAGTTAGGGGATTTGAAAAGGTGGGGTTCGGGTGGGCCCCTCCTCACCTTAATCCTCTCTTAGGTGGTTATACCACCCAACTTCCAACAAAATGTTATATCCACTAAAAGATATAAAATAAATATTGTATAACAAATTTATTTTACTCTTCATTTCATCCAGAAAAAAAAATCTCCTCCTAGGAAAACGCAACTTCAGAAAAGGTCTCCTTAAGAGAATATCGGCGCTGCGAGTTCATCGGTGCCCTCGGATTTCAATTCCGAGCACCGGATCAAAAGTTAGGAAAACCCGCTCGTTCGTTCACTGAACGTACCCGAGCCAAACTTTGAAAATTGATTCCGGGCACACAGGGCCTCGAAATCAGGTGCTGTCAGAAACCGCGCTCTTGTAAACTTCCAAAGAAAATTAAGAAAAAAATTCCCTTGAATTTTACGGGTCTTTACAATTAACGTTTCCTACTGGGGAATTGAATACCGTTTAACCCATCACAAGTTTGTGATTTTCTTGTGGTTAACTTTCTCATAAACATGTTTTCTATCACTCTCCATCAGAACATGACCCTATATTTTCTCCTCCATGTCCATGTTTTCTTACATGGAATCCTAGTATGGGTTAACTCGGGTGACCTCTGTACTTATCTTTATTTATTTTAAATTTATTGTTTTACCGACTCTTGTTTCGATGTGGGACTTTCAAGGATGTTTCCAAGATCAATTTTAAAATTACGAGGACGCAATTCCCAAAAGGGGGGAAGGATGTAACACCCCAGGTAAATAAAGAATATGACATTTTTATATTTATCCATATTTGTGAATAAAATATTAATATTACTATAAATAGGATGCTATGCTCGATGGCGTACCCAACACACAACAACGAGTTTCTTGGGAATCTTACGTTGCACTCTAATAATAAAATAATATTATTTTAAATAGTAGTTAACGTCTAGCCGTTGTAATGGAGGTAATGAACAGAAATAACCACAAAATTATTATATATGTTTGTCAAATATTTTTACTTTTTACAATAAATGTTAGTAGATTAAAAATGCAAATGAATCCAATTTTAAGCGTAAACATTCTAATATTCTTTAAAAGGTCGATTAACCGCCTTTTGATGGAGAACCTCTTTTAAATACACTTTTTGAAAATTTTATGTGTTATATTTGACAAAATAAAATTCTTCTTTAGAATCGGGACATCAAAATTTACTTTGTGTAAATTTTTGGTATTTTTCCGAAAAAGTTCAATTTTTAATGAATAGTGAAAAATGTTGTATTTTAATTAAAAACCTCTTTTAATCTAATTTATTTATATGATTATATTATCTTTAGAATTGGTTTCAAAGTGAAATTAGAATATATTTTTACCATTTAATCCAATAGTGGTCGTTGGCATTAATTTCACTTTGAAATCGGACTTAAACTAATATCACTCTTTTGATACATTTTGTTTCATAAAAATACGCTATTTTTTTGACAGCGGGAATTAATTATTAAATTAATTAATGCAACTTATATGTTTTTAATTTTTTAAAATAGACATAATTTTTGAATTCGGAATATCAAATATAGCTTAGGGTGAACTTTTGGTAATTTTCTGAAAAACTTCAATTTTTGATGAATAGTGAAACCACTAAGTGGTACTTGTAAAAACTGATTTTCCATTTAAATCAAATTTTTCCATCTTTGTGTTTTGAATTTCAAAAATCCGACATACATGGTTGTCATTAAGAAGTAAAATGTGGTTCAATAGGATTAAAATAATTTTTTTGGTGAATAGTAACTTATTAAGTTTTTAATCGTGATTACAGGTAATTAGTGTAGTTTAAGGTAAGAATAATGTTTTAATAAATTGAAATGACCTAGACACATGTCCTGCCCTCATTGGATGTGTTATGGCCGACCAAGACAATCCATGGGTCAACTTGGGGACCCCATGGAGCCACATTGGTTGGAAAATGGCATAAATATCTTTTTATTTAATGTAAAAGTAAAAATGACACAAACATGAAATGTTTTACTAAAACAATTTTTACATAGGGTTATACAAGTCATATTTTTGACTATAAATATTCATTGGAAATATAAGAATATTTCCTACATCATAGTATTTTTTTTATAATTTTTATAATTTAAATTAATTAATTTATTTATGACATCATGATGATGTAGCGATTACCTCATTAATAAAGGATTTAAATAAAATGAGAAGATAATGTAAAATCTATGACCTAGACATGTCCAAAACCTATTGGATGGGTATATTTCGAACCCTTATAATCTTATCCTCTAATTTTATCAATTTGGGACATTTTAAATCCGAAAATCATTTTAAAATAAAGTTACATTTCATTACTTTCCAAGAGTGCCCCTCCTCTCCTCTTATAAAAGGCCCCCACCTCTACCTCCTTACCCACACTTCCAAAGCCTTTGGGTCGGAAAAAACCTGCCCATGTTGTCTCTCCACATCCCTCTCTAACTCCTTGAAGCCTCACTTTGGGCAGAAGTCTTCCCACGGAATCCTTTGAGCTCAAACCAAAGAGAGTTACCCGATTTTAAGGTAATGTCTTCACTTGAGTCCTTTTGTTTTATTTTGCTTCTCCAACCCCCTAAACTCTTTTTATTCATCTATTTTGTAACAACTACAGTATATTAAATATACTAGGATTTTTTATAAGAAGGACTCGAGCTACACTTACACACACCTTCATCTAATGGTTAAAGAACATACTGCTTCTGTGGTTGGCGATTTTCTGCCTCACGAAACGATGATTGTTCAATATTCTTTTAACACCTTTAAAGGTGGCCATTATGATGTCACTGTATTTTATGTATGATATATATGGTATTTATGTTTACTATATGCTTATGTATTTTATATTTAAACCATACCTTTATTCTTTTCATGTTGTGTAAATGTGATAATTTCATATGAGGAAGTGTGGACTACCGCCCCCTAAAGTGATGTGACTTGTACATGCAATACATGGAATTTATAAAGAATGAAATTAATGAACATATGTGACCTATATAACATATATATTATACTGTAATTATAATATATATATATATATATCATTTATTTTTAATTCCATTAATATGAAAAAGAAAAAGAAAAAAATGAAAGTCGCGTTCATGCGTACGTACGGCCTACCATCTCCATGAACGGTGCTTTTCGTTTTTTATCTCCAAATGATATGGAATAGTATAAAATGATTATATACAGGATATATATGATATTTTAATCATTAATACTCTTCTGGAAATTATTTACTTATAAGAACATGGACAATCATTTTTCAAACAAGTTCATTTATGACTCATGTACCAAACATCGGAAAAAACGTCTGATGTGAACTAACATTATTAAACAATTATTATAACATTATAATATGTGATATGAACTGAATAATAATATTTTTAGGAGGTCCTTAAGAGATTATAAATTGAAAAAATTTTATTATTCAGGAATATAAAGAAACGAACAAGACAAGTTGGACTTGAGGTAAGGGATTCGACTCCTCTCTTTCTTTTAAAGTACACTCTTTTATGTCATTCCTTTTAAAATCTCATATTTCTTGTTATTTGGATATTATTTTATATTAATCTTACTGTAATTTTTATTTTAATATGATGAGAGACCCTATTCTCTCTCATCAATACATTTTTTATGTTTTGAGTGGCGCCGTTAGGCTGCCGAATTTTCGTAAGGGATCCTACTCTTCTCTTTCTTTTTAAGTACACTCTTTTATGTCATTCCTTTTAATCTCATCTTTAATATGATTGGGATGTTCTTTTATATTAATCCTACTTTACTTCTAATGTTAATATGATGAGATACCCTATTTTCTCTCATCAATCCATTTTGGAAGTTTTGAGTGGCGCCGTTAGGCTGCCAAATTTTCATAAGAGATTTAACTTCTCTCTTTCTTTTTAAGTACTCCCCTTTATTTTACTTCTTTTAAGCTCCTCTTTGTTTTGATGGGGGATGTTATTTTATATTCATCTTGCTTTAAATTTTATTTTCATATGATGAGAGACCCTATTTTATCTCATAAATCCATTTTTGGAAGTTTTAAGTGGCGTCGTTAGGCTGCCGAGTTTTCGTAAGTGATTTTTCATCTCAGTTTTATTCTCGTGGGATTTATGCTACATTTGCCACAATTTCCTTTGAGTGGTGTATGTACTGCCCATTATTTTACTCATTGTGTTATATACTTTCATTTATGAGTATTTACATCAATGTTGTATTGTCTTTCTTTCATGGGGTGTATGTTTCGAAAGTTACCCAAGTCGGTAAGGGAACCTTTCACCCTCTTCTTTTTAAAAGACTTATTTTGTTATGTCTTTTAATTCACATACTATTATGTTGGGATATGTTCTTCTATATCTTTATTGATGTAAATTTTATTTCCAAGTGATGAGATACCCTTTTTATCTCTCATCAACTCTCTTTCTGAATTTTGAAGTGACGTCGTTAGGCTGTCGAATTTTTGCAAGGGAACTTCTTAACCAAATTTTGATTCTTTGGGATAAACTTGTAATCCTTGAATATTTAATACTATGAATATGTGTAAATGTCCTCTGATTGTTTTACACTTAATATCCACTTATATTTTGTGTATTCGTTTGTCACACATAATTATGTAATTGATTTATCCTTAATCCAAGGATACCGTCTTTGTATGGGACTTCGTCTCAATCTCCTTTCATTGAGGCATATTTTGTTTTATACACAACCTTATTTTATATAGTGTATAAACCCCTTTTACTTTTACGTTTATTCAAAAGGAATATTTTTTATATGAAGAGTTTACTAAATGACAAAAGGGAATGCTTTTGTCGTACGTATGCAGCGACAACGACTTCTCCGCCACCATGACCATTATTTGAATTTCGGCTTCCTCTACAAGCCATACCTTTTTTTAAAAGAAAAATAAATACCATGTTTTACTTTTCTTTTGTTTTGGTATTGAAAATGGTTTTCATAATGTTTTTATATCAATGTGTTGTATTGATATCTTGTGATTGAAATGTGGAAATGTTATGTTTCCTTTATGCATGTTTTATGTGATATGATTATGTTGAGGTTCTTGGGCATTATTATGAAGATGGGTGGTTCCGTGATAAACCAAGGGCGGGTGAGCCCGATATAGCTCTCCAATGCATTGGGTAATGCGAAGTAGTGAAATGTTATGGTTTCTCTGAAGAGATTTAAGGAATATACTGTGGTGGGAATTCCAAACGTAACCAAGAGGGTTACTCCCTACGTAAGAATGTTATGAATGCCTCAAGTTACCTTTATGTATTATAATTTCTATGATTTATTCATGATTTGATGAGGTATGTTAAAGTGCCTATGTTTTATGGGTAATGTATGATTTCATTCTTATGTATATATGAACTCATGTTTCCTTTCCATATTTTTATAACCCTTACTGAGCTTTTTATGCTCATCCCAAGTTTTTGAAATGTTTTTCACAGGTCAAGGGAAAGGTTCATGATATGATGATACTGTCAAGGAAGTGTCAAGAAAGAATCCAAGCTTTATTTTTAAATATGTTTCCGTTGATGGGAAAAAAATGAATACTATCTTTTATGTAACCACTTTGTTTAAATGTGGAATGTAATGTAAGTTTTATGATCTAATTATCTAAAACTCTAAACCTGAAAAGATACTCAATGTGTAATCTTGTAATAACTCAATATTATGTAAGGTTTAAGGCTGAGGCCTTATAGTTCCTCTGTTTATCCGTTTGGCCCGGATACCTGTGGTTAGGACTTTATAATAATGATTATAGATCTCCTTGAGAGGAATTGAATGTGTATTACTTGTTTACATGTTGGGCATGGCCCGGTTACTTGTTTAGCCTGAGGGCAGTGTTGTGATTAGCCTATGGGAAATGTACTACTTAGCCTGTGGGAAACTTCTTCTGTGCCTATGGGCAGTTGATTATGTGCCTATGGTTAGTTGATTTTGTGCCTATGGGTGACACCTCATACACCTATGGGAAATATTAGATATGCCTATGGGCAGACACCTATGTTTGGATTTACATTACCTGATGGTAAGGGTTTACATGTCTGAGGACACTGGATATTTTACTTAAAATATTCACTGTGGTGATATCTTAAATTGAATTCTAACAGAATAATTAAATGTCAATATAACTAGTAATGTTATATTCTTTTGAGTACTTCTTAGTTTATTGCATTTTACTACTGCACATTGTTGTTGCATATTTTCACATAGATGGGCATGAGCCTTTGGTGGGTGCCTACTCGGATTTATTTCTCACACCCTATTTGGATCATGTCTGCGGCCCAAACAGATTACGTTTCTGCAGGTGTGGATAAGGGAAAGGGTCCCTATTCAGGTACTTGATGGGGAGAAAGGGACCGAGCATGGGCTCGCGATTCCGCGAGTTGTTCTGTTTTGCTTTTCTGTACTTGTACATCAGCTGTATTTTATTGCAGTGTAACATGTTTTGGTTGTTTTATAGAATAGTGACATGCTGCATTTTCATATATATATGATAACTAGTTTCCATTTTATTATTAGCTATCCATTTCTGTTATATACATTGTTTACCGCTTCCGCTCGTTGTATGCTTTTTATCTATTCCATTGCACTGCACTTTGACAAATGAGGGCATAGTTTCCCCACTATCAGACCTGGGCACTCACTGCTAGTTGGCAACCTCTGGTGTTTGGAAAAATGCGCTTGAGGTCACGTGGCGAACTGGGTTTGGGGAACCCGTTGAGTGGCACCCGGAACCGGGACGTTACAAAGTTGTATCAAAGGGGTTCTTTTCTTTGACATACTATTTGGAGCCCTAGTCGGGTATAGGATGATAATGGTAGTTGGTAATAAGTTGTGCCCGGTTGTAGCTAACACATGTATAGGGAAAAGCCAATTTACCTTGTGTTGTAATTTTTCTGATTTTGCAATTTTACAGTTGCATTGATTTTCACTGAAGGATGACACACTTGTGATTATGCTGTTTATATTTTATTCATGGGTTCTATCTAGTTGCAACCCGATGAGATGAGGGTATGCCATCTCATACATCATTTAGTCACATGATAGAAATTACATGTCATCCATAGTTTCCATGCCATGTAGGTGAATTAGAAATTGCATGTTGATATGATAGATGTTGTGCTAGTAAAGGCATTCTATTGTGATAGCTGCATTGATTGATACCTTTTGTCTGATAGGGTATTTTTGTGTGATCCTATTTATACAATGGATGCCAAAATTTGGTTTTTGGTGAGTATGGGCTCTCATTGACAAAAATTTGGTGGATCATTGTATATTTATCTGGTTATGACACATATAAGATGCCAAACTTTGATTCACGGGGAGTATGGGCCCTCCCGGATCGGAATTTGGCACTTAAGTGTTGTTTTTAGTATTTTCAGGGTTTCGGAGAAGTTTCTGAGGTATACTATCTAGAAACCCAGTATACACGTTGTGTAGTACCTTAAACACGCCATGTATGATCTTCTGTTCGGGAAGAAAAGAAAACTTTTTGAGTACACACCGTGTACCCTAAGTACACGCCGTGTAGTCTCTTCCCATGTTATAGACCGTGTGGGCGGGGACACAGGGAAGGGAAATTCTTGGGGCGAACACGTCGTGTACTGGATATATACGCTGTCTATTGTTGACCTAGAGTCTGCCGTGTAACTGAAAAACACACCTGGAGGAGACCTTACGACATACACACTGTGTCCACTATAGAACACACCGTGTAGTTGGAGCCATGTATCTGACTGTGTAACGAACAACACGGGTTGGCGAAGCTCGATTAGTACACATCGTGAACCTTTGGGACACACCGTGTAGGCTTGACCAGTGACAGACCATGTGGACCTGACCGTGTGGCTAGGAAACGAGGTATTGTACACACTGTGTATAGGTGTTACACTATATGTAGTATCAAGCAGAGTAGTCGGTCGTGTCACAAATGACACGGGTAGTTGGAAAATTACACCATACACGCCATGTAGATTATATACACGTCGTGTAGTTTTGTTTAACATGAGCCGTGTTGCTTGGCCATTTAGAAGGACCCGGGAAGGGGAAGAGAAGTTAGGTACACATCGTGTAGTCAGTATACACGCCATGTAGGCTTGATGTGCAATCTTAAATTCCTTCTTCCTCTTATTCCCCTTCTGGTTCCTTCATTTTCAAACTGTGATAATATTGATCTAAGGTGTGTGTTTGAACTTGTAGTGTCATGCTGCTGAGTCATTCATGTGTTGTTCACCAAGAGAGTGGCAACGAGTTTACTCTGTAGATGGTGGGCCATGGGCTACCATTTGATCCTCCAGCAGATCTAGATGCATCGCTAGACGTAATACTAGAAACAGGTGCAGAGGCGTAGTTCCATGAAGGCTTTATGTGGTTCATGCATACCTTTCACGGAGCACCGCTGACTGCCACATCTATGGCCGAGTTGAAAAGTATCTTCAAGCACCATTCGCCTATGTTTTCAGAGGATGGGAGACCACGGGCTACGGAGTCATGGCTTGGGTCGATGTAGACAATTTTCGAGCACCTAGAGATTCCTCCAGGGCGTAGGGTCAAGATCGCGACTTATATGCTGCGTGATTCCGCCAAGAGGTGGTGAGATGTTACCACCCAGTTAGAGAATCACAGAGACATGGCATGGGAATATTTCCCGATAGCCTTATATGAATTATTATTCCTAGAGAGGCTGAGGGCAGATCGAGCTTGAGAGTTCATGAATCTGTAGTAGGGAGCTATGTCGGTGATGGATTATTCTGCTCGTTTCACCGAGGTTCAGCGTTTTGCACCCGTTCTGGTGGGCGATGAGATGCTGAGAGCCAGAAACTTTGAGGATGGTCTTCGATATGATATCTGAGCACTGATGAATGTGTTCTGGCTTCCCTCAGTATATGCTATTGTGAACCAGGCACTGATTACAGAGAGGAACATGCGGGAAGGTAGTGGTGTGGGCCAGGGCAGTTCAGCACCAGTTTCTGGTACTATTTCTACTGGTAAGAGGAAGAGATAGTTGGAATTCTCTCCGGATGGTAGTACCAGATAGAATATTGTTTCAGGTGGTCAAGTTATGTGTTAAAAGTATGGAAAGGAGGGGAAAAAGCGACCTCAGTGTCCACGTGACCTAGTAGAATTCCAGGCTTGCTGTAGGATGGGTCATTTGCATGGCTTTTGCAACGTGTTTCCACCAGTGGCTAGTGAGAGGTGTTCTGTGCAGAATTCGCATGCGGGGGCAGGACAAGTAGCTTCTTACTAATCGAGGACTGGAATACATCAGGGTGTGCAGGCAGGGATGGTGGACGTGGCTGTGGTAGCCAGACACCAGGATCTCAGAGGCAGCAGGGCAGGACAACTCAGGGTAGCCAGGTTGTGTCACAGGGCCGTGGAAGTGGGCAGACATATACAGCGCAACAGACCCAGTGGGAGTAGTATCCCAGACATTCTACTGTCATAGGTACTATTCTAGTAGCTTCTGTTTTATCTTCAGTACTTTTTGATACGGGTGCTACACATAGCTTTATATTTGTACCCTTCTTGGAGAGCCTTGGGCTCAGTGTTTCTACTTCCTCTAATGTTATGACATTAGACACTTTGTTGGGAACTTGAACAACTACTGTGCATCAGTGTAAGGAGTTCCCTCTTGAGGTTGGTGGGTTTCACTTCCTTTGGGACCTCAATGTATTAGAGATGACGAGCTATGATGTCATTCTCGAGAAGGACTGGTTGGTTCCCTTTCGAGCCGTTGTGGATTACTATCGTCGCAGGGTGAGTTTCACATCATCAGAGGGAAGAGAGTTTCTATACAAAGGCGAGTGGGATGTTTAGGTGAGTCGTGCTGGACCAGAGCATCATGGGAGAGATGGTATCATAGCCCAGATTGTGATCTTATATCTGGATGAATAGGGGACTTGTCAGAAGGATTTCCCTCTAGTGGTTTATCGTTTTAGGGATGTCTTTCCAAACGAATTTTCAGGGATTCCCCCATAGTGTGACGTGGATTTCGATATTGATCTTATTCCAGGAGTAGAACCGGTGTCCATTAATCCTTATAGGATTGCTACACCAGAGTTTCCAAATCTCAAGAGGCAGTTAGAGGAGTTACAGGAAAAGGGTTTCATATAACCCAGTAATTCTCCTTGGGGTTTTCTGGTCCCCTTTGCGATGAAGGCAGATGGTACCCTCAGACTTTGTGTGGATTATCGGAAGATGAACCAGTTGACGGTTAAAAACGGATATCCCTTTCCAAGGATTGAAGATGTTTTTGATCAACTTCATGGAGTGCGAGTGTTCTTGAAGATTGAAATTAGATCAGGATATCATCAGTTTCACGTTAGACCATCTGATATACCTCTCACAGCTTTCAGGAGCAGGTATGGTCTATACGAGTATACAGTTATGCCGTTTGGACTCACGAACGCACCAGCAATTTTCATGGCTCTGATGAATCCTGTGTTACATCCATATCTGGATTTTTTTGTGCTAGTATTCGCGAACGGTGTCTTGGTGTACTCTCACACATGACACGACTATGCCACCCATCTTGAGATCTTATTGATTACACTGAGAGAGCATCAGATATATGCTAATCTCTCAAAGTGCCACTTTTAGATGGACCAGATACCCTTCATAGACCATATCATCTCAGACGTAGGAGTTGCAGTTGACCAAGAGAAGGTGAGAGCAATAGTTTCCTGTGAGTATCCTAACAATGTGTTTTAGATACGGAGTCTCTTGGGGATGGATGGTTACTACATACGCTTCATACAAGACTTCTCCCACTTAGCAGCACTGTTGACGGGTTTGACTTAGAATGTGTGAAGTTATTTTTGTCCAAAGCTTGCGAGATAGACTTCCAGGAGATGAACATAAAGTTAACATCAACACCAATACTGATACTCCCAGAGTAGGGGAAGAGCTATATAGTTTACTATGATGCATTAGGTATTGGTCTAGGAGCTGTGTTTGTGTAGGCTAATCGAGTAGTTGCGTACGGGTCTCAGTAGTTGAGGCCAAATTAGAGGAATTACCCGATACATGATCTCAAGTTGGATACATTTGTTCATGCGTTGCACTGTTGGAGACATTATCTCTTAAGAGAACATTTTGTGGTGTTCACGAACCACAAAAGTCTCAAGTACATCTCTACCCACCATGACTTGAACTTGAGATAGCAAAGGTTGGTTGAATACCTTCAGTCCTTCGATTTTGATCTTGAATATACTCCTGGTAAAGGTAATGTAGTAGCTGATGCAATGAGTAGGAAGACTCAGATACAGGCAGTGAAGGAGGCCAGTAGTGAATGGAAGCTTATGGATTTGTTCTCTGAGATACATTTGGAGGTGCACGATAGTCAGGGTTAGACCTATCTTTCCTCTTTAGCTGTGACTTCTATCCTCCTGGATATAGTGAGGATGAGACAGCTATCTGATTCATAAGGCCTAGTTCTACAGGAGTTGGTGGCCAGTGAGGACCCTTATCATGGTTGGACGACAGGCGATGATGAAGTATTGCGTTTCCATGGATGAGTTTGGGTTCTAGTAGATATACGCGAGGAGCTTATGCGGGAGTTTCATGCTTCATCTTGGGAATTTGATCACGAGGTTTCCAAGATGTAATGAGACTTGACACGTCATTATTGGTGGCTTGGAATGAAGAGGTATGTTGCTGGTTTTGTTATGAGATGTTCCACCTGTCAGCAGGTGAAGGCAGAGCATCAGAGGCTAGCCGGGCATTTGCAGCAGTTACCCATTCTAGCATGAAAATGGGATGATGTCACAATGGACTTCATGACTGGGTGGCTGAGGTCACCTCAGGGCAATGATGTCATGTGGGTTGTTGTGGACAGACTCACAAAGTTAGCTCACTTTTTGCCGATCAGGGTGACCTTTGGAGTAGATGAGCTCGGGAAGTTGTATATCTAAGAGGTCGTACATCTTCATGGAGTCCCTCGTTCTATCATTTCAGGTAGGACGACCATTTTACGTCTCGTTTATGGTAGAGTTTTCAGAGGGCACTGGGTACACCAGTGATTCTGAGCACAACTTACCACCCTCAGACCGATGGTCAGTCAGAGCGTATGATATCAGTGTTTGAGGACATGTTGTGTGCTTGAATCCTAGACTTTGGGGGCTCTTGGGAGAAGAATATACCCCTAGTAAAGTTTGTCTATAATAATAGTTTTCAGGAAACTATTGTGATGGAACCTTACAAGGCTTTATATGGGAGGCCATGATGATCACCCTTGTGCTGGTTAGAGTCAGGTGAGGTAGCTTTACTGGGACCATGTCTCATGCCAGAGACTTCTGAGTAGGTCCAGTTGATTTAGAAGTGGATGTCTACCGCATAGTCTCATCATAAATCTTACGATGATCGCCGCAGACGACCCATGGAGTTCATGGTTGGGGATCAGGTTTTCTTGCGTGTTTCACCGAGGTTGGGACACAGGCGGATCAGGATACAGGGTAAACTTTCACCGAGGTATGTGGGTCCAATTGAGATTCTGGAGAGAGTTGGGTTGGGTGCCTATATGTTGCAATTACCACAGAGGTACCGAGCCATGAACGACGTCTCCCATGTATCCCACTTGCGTCTCTATCATTTAGACCCGTCTCACATATTTTAGCGCGAGGAGGTTGATCATGAAATAGATGCTTCTTTTTAGGAGAATTCGATTCGTATCGTCGATTGGAGCATGAAGGTTCTCTGAGGCTTGTCAGTTCCTCTCGTACGGGTGCTATGGTATCATGGCCGAGTGTAGGATGAAACCTGGGAGTGGGAGACTGACATACCTTCTCAGTGGCTGGAGTTGTTCACAACTATATCTTCAATACCCTTGGATGGGAAATTTGGGTATGAATTTCTTTAAGGGGGGAAGTTTGTAAGAACCCGGTTCTTATTATTGAGGTACATGTTTATTACTTTCTCCTTTCCTTAAGTGTTTTTGTGAAAATAAGGAAAAATGGGGGAAAATCCCAAAATTTTGGAAGTACACACCGTGTACTTTTCCACACGCCGTGTACTTTTGGTCGTGTGGAATGATTACACATGGTGTGTACCCATGTCGGCGATGCAGGGTGTAAAAGCTGACTAAACGCCGTGTAGTAGATATTTAAATTCCGTGTAGTCAGTTGTCAGGTGAATAGTAAGGCAGTGGCCAGCAGGTCGGCAGTACACGCCGTGTATAGAGACATACACGCCGTGTACTCATGTCAACAGATGAACAATGCCATGCTGGCGAGAAGCCACCAGCGGAACATTAAAAAAATTGAAAGTACAGGACATGTAATTGAGAGTACCCTTCGTGTATGTTTTTTCCCCTCAAAATGGGTAGTAGCCTCCTCTGATCATAGAGGAAGCTTAGAACTTGAGTGAGTCTCGGGAGGGATGGCTGGATCTTCGAGGAGCTCCAGATCGATTACCGAGAATCCATTTTTTTCACTGTCAAACTCTCCGGAACTATAGAGGTAAGCCCTCTCCTCTCCTGGCGTAGTTATTACCAATTCTTTCACGAGGAGAAGTTATTTACAATTGAATAGGAATTTTCTTATCCCAGATCTACGTCGTTCTTGTATGTTCTTGAAATCATCGCTCGGGTATACCATTCAGGGGTGTTTAAGGTAGGTGGGTTGGTGTTTAAATTCCAACTGTTGTGCATTTTGAGTATCGTTGTGCCACGAAACCATGTTGGGGTGTCATGTGCATGAGGCTACGGAAATTTTAAATACCTAGATTTATAAAGGTAACTAAATGTGATAATTAACTACTGTTTAGGATCGCTGCTCGGATCCAGGACAACCCTGGGCGTGCGTTTCTCTATTTAGCCATTTGGCCAGGATACCCAAGGGTATGCCTTTATGATAATGATTATAGAATTTCCATTAGTGGAATTTCATGTGTATTTCTTATTTACTTGTTGGGAATGACCCGATTACATGTTTGTCCTAAGGGCAGTGTTGTGATTAGCCTTTGGGAAATGTACTACTTTGCCTATGGGTAACTTCTTCTGTGCCTATGGGTAGTTGATTCTGTGCCTGTGGGAGACACCTCGTATGCATGTGGGAAATGTTCGATATGCATGTGGGCAGATACCTGTGTTTGTATTCTCTATACCTTAGGGTAAGGGATTACATATCTGAGGACACTGGTTGTTTTACATAGAATATTCACTACGGTGATATCTTAAATTGAATGTCTAAAAGAATAATAAAATGGCAATATAACTGTTAAAGTTAGTTACTTTTGAGTACTACTTATTTTATTGGATTTTACTACTGCACACTGTTGTTTCATATTTTCACACAGTTGGGTACGAGCCTTTGGTGGGTTGCAACTGGGATTTATTTCTCACACCCTGTTTGGGTCATGTCTTCGGCCCAAACAGATTATGTTTCTGCAGGTGTGGATAAGGGAAAGGGTCCCTATTCATGTACTTGATTGTTGCTGGGAAGTAAGGGAGAAAGGGACCAATCTTGGGCTGACGATGTCGCGGGTTGTTCAGTATTGATTTTCTGTACATGTACTCCAGTTGTATTGTATTATAGTGTAACATGTTTTGGTTGTTTTATAGAATAGGTACATGCTGCATCTTCATATATATATGACTGATGGTTTCCTTATTATTATCAGTTATCCATTTCTGTTATATACATTGTTTACTGTTTCTGCTTGTTGTATGGTATTTATCTATTTCACTGCGCTGCACTTTGAAAAATGAGGGCATAGTTTCCCCACTATCAGAAATGGGCCCTCGCTGCTAGTTGGCATCCTCTAGAATTTGGGGAAATGCTCTTGATGTCACGTGGAGAACCGGGTTCAGGGCACCCGTTGAGTGGCACCCAGAACCGGGACGTTACACAATGATTTCATATTTTTGTCAATGGTGGGAATCATATAGAACAAGGTTTGAAATGATTTTCTAAAATGTGGAATGAATTATTATTATGAGAATTTATCTCACAAGTGGGAATACCATAAAGATAATCAATAAGGTGGTATGAGAAATTGTTATATATTTGAAGATAAAGATACTGAAAATGTCATGCGAAAGGAATGTGACTCTATTCCAATATTTTGTACATTTATAATAAGAAGTATGATTAGATTGAGGTTGAGAAACCTTAATACATGATTAATAATTCATATTCAAGGAAATAGGTATTATGTAATATGTTTATGAAGTCTATGTAATGGTTGGGAATGAAGTTTGATGAATAAAGTATATATGTTTTTGAATTAAAAGATTATGTAATTTGAATCATGAATTATATGAGTATATTTAGTATATGTTTTTATTAAGGATTGAAAAGGGATTATTAAATGGTGATTAAGACATCAAAAATAAATTTAATAGAAAAGTGTTATTTAGATTAAGGGGGTGTAACACTTATTTAATTATTGATGTCAAAATAATGGTGTTTGGATAAAGATATACTGGATATGAATAAGTAAATTAGATGGTATGGATTACCATGGAAATGATTATTGAAAAAGTGTTTTATCATGAAGGAATATGTTTACAAATTCTTGGATTTATAGAATACATCCAGTAATCATTTTAATAAGTAACCATGCATGTTATATAAAAGTATTTATGGTAATTAAGGTTATTACCATGTTTTAAGATAAATTAATATGAGGGTATTCACATGTTTGGAATGTGAGAACCAAGAGATATTTTTTTATATATGGGGGATCAATGTTAAGCATATTTCAAGAATTTATTTATAAAAAAATTTAATGTTCATCGTTCAGAAGGGTTATACGGTTATCAATTTATGCAATGATTATTTCAATTTTAAGATAATGTTTTTGAGATTAATGTCTTGTCTCACCACATGTGGACTTGTGAATATTATATAACCTATTTTTGTTGATGGTAACTGATGATAGATCGTTTGACTTATCATGGCTCTCATTATCTGTTTGTACATGTAAAAATATTCTCATTCATTTCATAGGGTAAGAGATGATGTGGAAATATATCAAGGCATAACTAAATTTTGGTATTGTGGATAAGAAAGGGAATAACATCATGTAGGTATATTTCTATATATTCTTGGTTAATAAGAAGAATTACTAAATTATAGGATAATGATAAAAAATAAATTTGTCCTAATACCTTAATTTTTATTGATCACATGGACTTCAAATTCATCACATATTTATGAATTTGAGGCCCTATAATTTTGATTAATGATTCAACAGTGTGTGATTGATAACATCAATCACTCACAATAAAGTTTTTTCTTTTCCACCATTTCTAATCGTCAATCCCAACATATGTTCTCCTATGAGGAAAATGATAAATATATTACATTGGGTAACTATTATGGTTCCAACATTCCCTTTTTGAGGGATATTTTACTATTAATTTTTATGAGGTGTGTTTATATGAATAAAACTTTAAAGTATTAATCATTCGATAACCCATATTAATTTTGAGGGAAAAAATCATTTTAAGGGGGTATAATGTATCACAATCATGTTATGTGAGTTATTTTTCATCAAATTAATTTATCCTTTTTGACATTTCATGCAACACTGAATATAGTTTATATTAAAGCACTATGTTTTGATTTCATTATACAAAAATACATGTTAATCATTCACTACATGCAACATAAACATTGAATTTCTCTACATGTAACTTTTTGGTTACCTTTCATTATATGAAATAATGACTTTCTTTGATGACTTACATAACACGCAAGATCTAGGTTTACTGAACAATAATATATTATTAAAATATGTTTATTTAATATGATATGATAAAATCATTATGTCAAATTAGAGTTTAGGAATAATATTAACTAATATATTAAAATATATAGTTTAAATGATATAGTGTGAAGTTATAAGTTACTAATTAATTATAAATGAATATAAAAACCATTTGAATTTAAAAGAAATATTATTAGGTCACAAAACGTTTTTATCCTAATAAATTAAATATTTATTTATGTATTTAAATGAACTAATCCAAAAATTACTATCACATGGAATTGTATTGGTGTATGTTACACAACACCGACATTTCATATGATGCACACAACAGAGAGCTTCTACTATTCATATTTTTTTATATAATTATTTAAATGCTATAATTATAACACATCCATTTAAACTAGTTGTAGGAATAATAAAATCTATATTTGAAATATTTTTTATTGTTTTTTCATATAAATAAAATATATTGATAATGAGTGATATGATTTTTCGTAATGGTCATTTATGTTTAAAAATATTTTTTTCTCGAATGAACCACTTTTACTGTCTTTCTATGAAAAATAATAAAATAAATTCTAGTCCCATTTATAATCATTATTTTATAAAATAAACTTTGTTTTTTAATATATAAAATCAAAATTATACTTGGGTGATTTTTTTATGATATTTTTGAGAAACATCATTTTTTAATGAATAGTGAAAATACTATTTTTAGGTAGAAACTGCTTTGTCATGTAATTAATTATAAATGTTAAATGATATTATAAATTTATCATTAGGTCAAATTAGATCAATATAAATATATTATTTAAATTTAATTTATTAGAAACTATTTCACTTTTATGTTGAATACAAAATCATGACAATCTTTTGAACATCTTTCTACTATAAAACCGAGTTATTTCGTCCTATTTGCGGGATTAGAATTAATCTTAATTTTTCCGATTCTATGAACTAAATATAAAAATTAAGAATTATACCATTATAATCAGTGTAATAATAATATTATAATATGGACATGTTAATTTTTGATGAAAATAATTAGTAACAGTTGTTATATTTAATAACAACGATTAAGGCCAAATCAAGCTTATTTATGGAATAAACATTATAATTAAGGGCCCAAATGACCAATACAACTATCCAAAACCAATTTAATTATTTCTTCCATAAACATTAAATTATTGAGTTTTGGTGATTTTTTATGTATTTTGTAGTTAGTAACATGTTTATTCTTAACTTGTTTCTAAAAATTCCAACTTAGTCCCTTTCCTTCCCCATTAGAGGCCACCACTTATCCCTCCTAATCAAACCTCTCAAACCTTATAGGATATTCCAATTTATTCCAAAAACAATTCAAAACTTTCTTATCATCCTCATCAAATCATACCTTTTGTAAGAAGGAAATCCAATGTAACCTTTTGGATCTAACCAAAAGAAGTTACCCAATTAAAAGATAACACCTTCTCTCAATATTCTTCTTTTACATTTTTTCTCCACCCCTCCAAATTCATTACTCCATTAATGTAAAAAAATCAATATCCAAAATATAATATATTTTTTTATGTAATTTTTTCATGTTATACTTACAAACACCTCAATCTAAGGGGTAATGAACATGTTGTTTATGTATACGGTGAAATACCCTCTCACGAAATGATGATTTTTCATTTCTTCCTTTTCCACGTATCATGTTGGACATTATGAAAGAAAACATATCTATATATGTTATATATGATATTAATTGTGTATTCAAGCTTATTTTTTCCTTTTTATAGAACACAACATTTTTAATCTCTATTTGTTGTTAATATTATAATATGATTCGAGTAAGTTTGGGATACTTCCCTTAAAAGTGATGTGATTTGTTCACACACTATATAAAATGTATTAACGATCAGTTTTGTGAAATTAAATGATATATATGATATAATAATTAAACTATAATAATTATATATATTCACACACACACACACACATATATATATATATATGTGTGTGTGTGTGTTTGTGTGTGTTATATATGTTCTTTCAATACGACAATAAATAACGAAAAGAACGATCATGCGTACGTAAGACTTACTATCTCCAAGAATGGTGTATTAAATTTCATACTTATATGTAATATAAATTATTATAATAAAAATATAATGAAGATAAATTTTATTGATATCATGTTTTAAATCGTTGAAATCATTATACAATTATAATGATCAATGTTATAATAACTTATGACAAGAACAAAAAACAATGAAAATATTACTCGAAGCATAACCTTAACAAGAAACTTATAATATGGGTGTAATATGAAGTCATAATAAATATATATGGTATTATATATAATAATATGGTTCTTTAAAGGTTTTAAATAAATTTATATTTATTTTATAGGAGGTTTGAATGAGTACAACGAGAGTTAATACACAAGGTTAGGGGATTTTATATCACTTTTTATTCCAGTGAGATACATGCTATGTTCTCCACTAATTAATTTTTTGTTGTATATGTACTTAACATGATTGTATTATATGTATATTAAAATTAAATTTGTGGATATTAAATTATCCTTTTTATGAACATTCATTCATGGGTTTTATGATTTAATACTTACCAAATCAGAAAAATGTTTTCCTCAATTTACCTTCATTCAGAATCTTGTTTTTTATACATCTAAACTCCTTTTTGAACAATATATAGTTCCATTATATATTTTATATCATTAATATACTTATTTTAATGATATTTTAATCATCATTTCATTCCCTTTTCTCACATGGTGATTTTGATCCCTTGTTACCAAGTTATAAGAGTTTATTGAGAAAATATCATCACTTTTCTTACCATATTGTTATTTATTATATAATAATGTATTGATCCCTTATTTTACTCTTTGGTAAATATGATATTATTAAAAGGGTATTTATGAATTCCTGAAACTACCCTCTCTTCAGTCAGAAATCTTTGTTTTCTATAATAAGGGATCCAAAAATATTGTCACATTCTGTTGAAATCATTATACTACATTTTTACCCTTTTTCTTTTACCAATATCATCAATGGAATCTTATTTTAACATTCATAAAAATTAATTTTTATAACCTTTATAACATGAAAATGTAATGTTCTTGTACCTTGAACAATATGTGAATATTTACCCATCGTCATTTCTTTTATACTTCTTCTTAATTTTTTTAAAAGGTTAATTTTTGAGAAAAAGTTTTCAAAAGAGAATATCAATGATAGAGGTTTTAAAAGGACTTAAAGATTCATTTTTATATTTTTTGATATAATATTTTTTTAAAATATTTTTTGATTGAAAGATATCTTTTTAAATAAGAAAAGATATTTACCTAGAAAACATTTTTCAAAATATACTTCCAAGTAATTTTAAATCTATGATAACATCCATTGATGTTAATCATGACCTTCAAGGAAATGATCAAAAGGATCCATTTATAATTATTTATATAGTGATTTCTATTTTGATGGAATGATTCTTAAGTCACTCATTTAACTTATACAGGTTATATTCTTTTGAAACACAATTCTTTTCACAGGTTATAAATTCAGGAAGTGATTGTGAAACCTATCTATCTTCATAGGTTATGATGTTATGAAACATTAATGATTTCCTATACATTAAAGGGTTATTATTTGATGTTTATAAAATCTATATATGTTTTTGGGTATCGACATGTTAAAAGTATTATGTATCATGTGGAACATATATGATGTATTTAATTATGCGATGGGTGCTACCTATATCTCTATCTTATACGTTAGGTAATGATAAGTAGTATATGAGCTCAAAAGATACAAAGGTTGTAGCCCATGCCCAAAACCAAGATTTTATATGGGTTGTAGCCCAATCCTTAAAGAAATAAGTTAAATGGTTTGTATTTCTAGCCTAAAAGAAATAGGGTACACTGGTTCAAGCCTTATCCCAAAAATAGGAATGCACATGGGTTGTAGCCTAAGACTAAAAGAAAGAGGGTACACCAGTTATTGCCCAATCCCCAAAACATGATGGCACATGGGTTGTAGAACAAAAATAAATGAAATATGGTCCATGGGATATATCCTATGCCTAAAAAGAACAAGGTACATGGTTTGTAGCTCATTCCTTAATGTAAGAGGGAACATGGGTTGTTAGCCCAAGCTCAAATAATGTAAAAGGGTCTTAGCCCAAGCCTAACATATTATAATGTATCTATAGGTATTCTAGAAATAAGAGTTTCTATTGTTATATGTATTCCACAAATCATATGTGTTATGACTCCATTACAATTTCACAGATTATGATTATTATTTCAAAATGATTCATGTCGTATGACCTTCCAATATTTATGACATGATTCATGATTTATGAACTGCCAATATTTATGTCGTGATTCATGTATATGATCTTTGATATGAAATGCTTGGTCTTATTTTTTAGGATCATGTTCTCTTACCCATGTTCTCATTTTTATTCATACACATATCCCTTATCTACCCTTACTGAGCATTTTATCTCACCTCTTTCTTATGTTTCCTTTCCCTAGGTTGTGAAGAATGGTTTTAGGTACACGTACTAAACATGGATATATTTATTGTAACATCCGAAGTAAAAAAATAATATAACATTTTCATATTTATTAATATTTGTTAATTAAATATTAATTT
This sequence comes from Viscum album, assembly GCA_963277665.1. NCBI lineage: Eukaryota > Viridiplantae > Streptophyta > Magnoliopsida > Santalales > Viscaceae > Viscum > Viscum album. The sequence goes on from OY728146.1 coordinate 979,688,596, forward strand.
TACTTTCAAGTGGATGTTATGTCCAATAGAGTACCTGACACGCAAAAATGGGTTTTTTTTTCTGAAATATCATGTTGCACGCAAGGCTGAGTCATATTGAAAAATAATCATATAATATTATTTTAAATGATAGTTAACGCTTAGACATTGTATTGGAGGGAATTAAAGGAACTAACTACATTATGATTATTCAAGTTTGATAAATTTCTTTAAACTTATCCAAAAAAAATTAGAACCTTAAATTGAGAATGAATCTAATTTTAAGCATGAAAAACACTAAATTTTTTAAAAGGTTGTTTTATGGCCTTTTATGGTGAAACCCTTTTAAATATAGTTTTTTCATTTTTTATGTACCATTTGACAAAATAAAATTTTTCTTTAGAATTGGGACATCAAAATTTACTTTGGTTGAAATTTTCGTATTTTTCTGATAATGTTCAGTTTTTAATGAATAGTGAAAATACTGCATTTTAATTCAAAACTACCTTTTAATCTAACTTATTTATATTGATAGATTATCTTTATTAAAAAAATAGTGTTTAATTAGATAATTTTTTTACCATTTAATTAAATTTTGTTCATTAGAAGTAATTTCACTTTCAAATTGGACATAAACAGGTGTCAATATTTGTATAGTTATTACTTCACAAAAACAAACTTTTTGGATTCGGCAATGGGAATAAATTTTTTATCTAAATTTGAAACTTCTATGTTTTGAATCTAAAAAATGGATTATATATTTGGAATTAAGAGGTCCAAATTATGTAAATAGGTAACATTTATTTTTAGCCATTATGAATAGTAATGTTAGTAAATTTTTAATTTACCATGGTTAAAGGATAAATCTTGTAAATAAGCGTAAAAAATATATTATAATAATATTAAATTATACTAACATGTGTCCTAACCATATTATCTGATTCATATCCAACCATAGGAATCCTTAGGTTGATTTTGGGACCTCATGGAGACATTCGTAAGTGAAAATAACACTATGAAAATTAATTTAATGTTAAGAAAAATGTAATATAAACATATATCTTTTAGTAAAAAATTTTTTATATAAAGTTATATAAGTGTTATTTTTGACTATAAATATTCATTAAAAATTGGAAAATACTTCCTACATCTTGGCCTATTTTAAAAAAAAATTAGACATCATATAAATATATTTATTTATGACACAATTGTGATGTAGTGTTTACCATATTAATGAAATGTTTAAATAAATTAGATTATAAATATTAAATTAAATTTATTTTGAAACTATTTATGCCATACATGAATTTTTGAAAACATTATAAATTTTTTACTTTGAATCAATGATTGTTTTTCTATTGAATCATGTTGGTTTGGATTTTTTAAAAATCTATTATAGGAATACTATTAAAATTGACATAAAAGTGTATTTAAATCAATAAATATTTAATTAAATGTTTAAATATTCCTAAAAATATATCATTCATCCAACTAATATATATGTTATTAAAAATATCATTAATGAACCATTAGGGTTCGATTGGAAATTATATTAAATATATTAACTATATAGTATGAATGTATAAAAAGATATGTTAAAAGTTAAATAAGTTAACATAGGGTTAAATAAAAATGATAAGGAATAGAAAATATCCAAAACCTATCCAATTATTATTTGATGATTTTATTTATACTTATATTCAGATTATATTATAATTTAATGAGTTTTGGACCATTTGAAACTGAAAATAATTTTATAGTAAAATAATACATTCAAAATTTTCTAAAGAGCCCCACCTCCCCCTTATAAAAGGCCATCACCTCTAACCCATTACTCGCAACTCTCACTCCCCTATTCTCATACAAACAAAGATAAAATAGGCTCCCAAAATCCATATTTTTTTATAAGACTTAATTTTGGAAGAAGGAAATTCAATAAAGCCTTTTGGTTCATTACAAAGGGAGTTACCCGATTTAAAGGTAATGTCTTCTCTCAAGTTCTTTTTTTTATTTTCCATCTCCAACACATTAACACTATTTATTACATTATTTTATAACAAAAATGGTATATTAAATATACTAGGATATTGTTATGATAATTATTCAAACTACACATCCACACTCCTCCATCTAGTGGATATGAACATACTGTTTTTGGGAATGGTGAACTACGGCCTCACGAAACGATGATTGTTCAAATATCTCCTACCCCTTCTCATGGTGGCCATTATGATAGAAATATATTTATATGTGATATATATTATATTTATATTGTCTATATTTTTATTTATTTTTAATTTATAGCATACCTTTATTGTAGAGACCAAAGATTGACGTACATAGACATTACATTAATTTTGTGGAATACTTAACACATAATAGAAAAATAGACACCAAAGGACCATAAATGTTTAGTGTCTTTGGAAACTTAGAACATAATCTTATAATCATGTTGAATGATCTTCAACATCTCCAATAATTATTTTCCCCTTTTTTTCTTACCAAAAACATTTCATTATATTCCGGGGAAAAGAAAACATATAAAGGGTGAGCTCAAATTCTCAGTAAGGGTAAACATGGAGAACATAAAACAATACATAAACATTTGAACATAAAAACATGAACATAAAATTTAAACATCAAAATCATGAGAAATTACATAAAACATTGCAGTACATAAAGCATAGATCATTAAAGAACACTAATCATGATAAAATGGAATGGGGATAAAACCTGTAATTGTGGAAAACCATTAAGCACATGATATTATTTCCATAGTTTCTAGGGCATTGCTGCTAAGACCATCATATTGGACAAAGTCAATTACTAAACTGGGTTTACTCAATGTTCCAACCCTATATTACTAAAAAAGATTTACTTTTGATTCCAGCCATGTCTATCTAATGAGATATAAATCCTTACCAAATGCATTGGAGGTAGATATAGGTCCCACCTATCTCACAATGAAATCTTTCTTATGTGTGCCAAAAAATAAACATAAATCATTCATCATAACCCAAAGAATAAAATGTGTTTAATAAACATCATCCCTTCATAACATAATCCATATAAAACAAATGGATATCATTTCATCATAAGAAAAATAAAAACCGGTAAATAATTGAGACATTATACTTGAAACATAATCATACTAAATAATTTCATCTTATATGGAAAATAGTTTTGATAAAACCCTTGGAATGAATTCTTGAAGAAAATATACTTTCTTCTTCAAAATCATTTTCATTTTAGAAAATACCATGTAATTTTATGTGAAAAGTATTTTTTTGAAAATAATCATGAAATCATGTAGACGAATTTTCATGAAAATAAGGCGTTATGAAACCATAAAAATCCAAGCATGCCGTTAAAGTAAAAAGAACATTCTCCTCATACTTTTGCCGGAAAAGCCAAAAAGTACCTCTTATGGAAAAAAAGAATGATTCCTTACATACCATGTAGTAAAAGTCAAAAATTAATAAAAAGGAATTTAAACATACATGAAAACATTTTTAGAAAACATGGACAAGGATGATAAATATAACCCTAGTAAATAGTTACGTATAAGCAATCTCGGATAAAAATAAGATTGAAAAATTATCCCATACCTTAGGTCCAATTTCTTCTGTAAGTGTCTGAAACACCTATATAGTGGGTTTAGACATTCTTTTAACTAGTAACAGAATCATAATAATATTTACAATATCATATATGTTTCACTTATGACTTTATATTACCTGTTCTTTTGTCAATTCCATGTTAAAGCAACGTTTTGGATAAAATCGTTTCATTTATCGTACGTGTTTGGACTTTTTGTTCTTGATATTATTACTTATATCCTGATATACTTAATTTAAAAATGTAAAACATGATTTAAATATAATATATATTCATCATATAAATATATATGATAAATCAATAAATGGAATGAAATATACCATTCATGGAGACGGTAGGCCGTACGTACGCTTGAACACTGTTTTCGTTTCCTTGTTGAATAGAATGGAATTAAGTAAATGAAAAATATATGTACATAAATATAGTATCATTATTAATTATTTTATTTCATGATTATTTATTACATATACATTATAATCATTCTTTAATGGTTAACATGGAGAATGAATCTCATCACGTCGTGGAGATGGTAATCCGTATGTACGCACAAGCGACGATATCATTCCCATAATTGTTGAATGGTATTGGTTTGGATTATATAATATCCCAGAATTAGTATCATGTAATAATAATTATATATATTTATTATTTCCACCATCATACCCATCCATGTAAGGTGGTGTTGGAAAAATAGATTACACCACGACGTGGAGACGGTAAGCCGTACGTACACACGCGCGGTGATTTCATTTTTCGTAGGATGGATAGAATGTGAAATAGGGTTGTTTCATATTTATAATAACATATCAGTATATTAGTAATACTGATGTTATTAATTTATAGTGAAACAACTAAATAAAATGAATTATAAGAATAAATAAACTTGAAAAATCTGAAGAAGATATTACGTCTTCCTCGGCGAACCTCCTTTAAACTTCCTCTTAAGGAACTATAGTTAGTCTTTTGAGAAGACCATAGCCTCCAGAATGTTACTAGGTAAGTTGAGAAGAGTAATGTGAAGGTTTTGGTATATATTTAAGGCTACAAATTATGTGAAGAGGAGAGGGATGAGGTTCCCTTTTATAAGAGAAGAGAGATGCGCTTTTGGAAACCTCAAAAAAATATTAATTAATAATAAAATCAAAAACCAATTAAAAACATCCAAAAATGTATCAATTAAAATTTGAGATAAGATATTTATTTAATTTCATCAACAAATAAAAGTCATACATGTTTTATGTTTATTTTAATCCTTATCATTTTTATTTATCATTATTTAATCTATTTATTTTTATTTGTGGTAATAATATTCTATTTTTTAAATTGTTATGAATACTTACATTTGTGTTATGAATTTTCTATAATTAGATAAATTATTAAAATTTAGACCATTAAATTTCTAATTTGTAATTTGTAATTTTTTTTGTCATTTTCAAACAATTTAATAATATGTTATTTTTTACAAAATATCAATAGTGTCAATTTTGAAACTATAAAATTATTTGAATTAAAAAAAAATAACAGAAGATACATTCGAACCAAAATATTTAATAGATTCAAAACATGTTATATTAATCTAAAAAATTCATGGATCACATTTCTTCGTTCATAGAGCATTTATTTTAATGTTTATAAAACCATTTATTTGATATTTCTCTTAATAAAATAATTATTACAACATTTATGTATAATTATTTAATATAATTATATGTTGTATAAAAATAAAAAATAAATAAATAAATAAATATAAATCTAATATATTTCATAATAATTCTTTCACTCAAATTTATCATCTTAAAATCACATAATTTATATTGTTATATTTATTAAATTTTGAAGGTGACAACATTGACATATTTTAAAATAAAATAAAATAAGTGTAATAATCGATTTTATAAGGTTCCAAATGATACAAAAATAGACCATTGGTTGATTATTTCTTATATATACATGTCCAATATGTTTTTTTATGGTTCTTGGGCCTTTTATGGGTATTATTAATTGAATAAAACTATATTATTGATTTTTCACGAAATCAATAATTTCTGCATCATTAATGTATAAGCTATTTTGGTAATTAAATATTTCTTAAAAATTACAAGTAAATTACCATAATAAAGAAAAAAAATTAGATTTCAAATGTGTATTTATAATCTAATTTATATTCTGTATAACCTTATATTATAAATACTTTAATTATTAAAGTTTGAGTGAGACATATTTCAATTTCTTTAAGTATAATAAATTAAAGGTCTTAATCACATCAAAGTGGGTTCCAAAAGATGCTATTTTGACCCAATTATATTTTAGGAAGAAATATAATCATCTAATTATATTAATATAAGTGTTAGGGTAATTTTATAACATTGTATTTACCCTAAATAACATTATTTACCTTTAACTATAGTAAATTAAAATTTACCGTAGTAACTATTCATAATGTCAAAAAATAAAAAGTAGCCTAGTAACATAATTTGGACCTACTGATTCCAAATATGGAATCCATTTTTCAAAATTCAAAACACAGAAGTTGTAGTATTTAATTTTAAATTGATCTCGCTGTTGAGAAAACGGGTTCTAACAGTTAAAACATTGCAAAAGATTGAAATATTTTTAACTATGAATTAAATGTAAAATTAATGATAATGAATTAAATTACATTAAATGATAAAAATATATTATATTTATACTCTAAAACCATTCAATATTATAAATTAACTATATAAATTATCTTGATGAAAAAAGTTGTTTTTAATTTAAATTTATCATATTTTTAGTATTCATCAAAATATGAAGGTTATAAGAATAAGGTCAAAAATTTATCCAAAGTAAAATTTTATATCCTAATTCAAAGGAAGAATAATTATTTGTCAAATTTTACTTATAAAAATGTCAAAAACTAGATTTACAGTGGGTGTTCCATCAAAAGGCGACAAAACTGAATTTTATGAAAAATACTTATTTTACCCAAAAAAATTATTTTGTTCTCATACCATGTTCTATGTAATGTGTAAGATGAATGATAATGTTATAAAATTAAAAAAAAATTAATACTATTCATAATATCTAGTTAATAATAATATTATAAAAATATATCATTGTTTAGTGAAACTCAGTATTGCGTAAAACACATGCTATTGAGGAAGGTCGCTCTTGCGCGCAACACAAGCAAAGAATAATGTTTGAATATAATAAAATATAATATGTTATTGCATATAGTGCAATATAATATTGGTGTAGGGTACAAAAAAAACATCAATGAAACTAAAAAGAATATTTCTCATAAAATCTTGGGGTGTTACATTCTACCCCCCTTAAAATGAATTTCGCCCTCAAAATTTGTCGGCCTTATAAATGGTTTAATACTTGAATATTTATTTCATAGAATCCCCCACCATAAAAAGGAATACCAAAACATAATTTTAAAAACTAAAGTATGAAAATTAATGGTTACCCAAATTAACTCATCATTGGGTTTCCACATAAGAGAACATAGGTGAAAAAATAGATATGAAAGAGAAATCTAACCGTCATGTTATGATGGAGAGTGGTAGAGAACATGGCTATGAAAAATCCAACAATCACAAAGCCATAAATTTTTGATGATATAAGGTACCATATAATTCATTAGATATGAGGGTACTAGGACAATGTTATTGTTTTTCAAGATCATTTCCCTAAAGTTGATGAATATTTGCATAAGGATAAATACTTACTTGATTTCAGTGTAATATCATCGTTAGTCATTCCATGAAAAATTTCCACTTCATATCTTATTTAATGAAATGAAGTTGAGTTTGTACTTCTTGAAATGTTATTATATCATGAGATAGAATGATAGGTTATTCCATTTGTCTCAAACAAAAAGTTACCAAAAGTTATTAAATATATATAAGTCCATCTATGGTGACATTAACTGTATATGATTCCAAAAATGGATTTATACTTCAAATGTCACACCGCTTAATAAAATAAAACTAATTTGTCTTAACCAGGGACTTATTATAGGCCATTGGTAGGCAATAAATGCTTGTCGTACTTCAGTTGTGGTTTTGATTCCCACATCCTTGTCCGACTTGACGGGTTGTCACCATTCCTACGAGTTTTCCTTTTTCTAAAACTATAATATCAAAAAGTTCTATCCTTAAACAATACAATCTAATGTCCAACTTAATCCATTATAATCATTAGTCTTATCAAAAATACTTTTTTCCAATCTCATAGTATCAAGAAAAAGATTAAAATAGAGGTTATATACAAAGCATGTGATTACCATCATTTATCCCCCATATATCATAAGATATATCTTTTTGGTCATTTTCCCAACTTATGAATACCTTAATCATGTATTCTCTTAAAACATGAATTACCATTGAACCATAGTGAAAACATGAATTCTATAAAAAGTTAATTATTACCACATACAAAAATCCCAAAATTTATATATCCTCAAACCATGATGTCTCTTTGTCCTTATATCAGTCATGAGCTCATTAATACTATCAAACATATTATTTTTTATGTATCCCTTCATTATGTGCATATCAACTGCTTTCCAAAAATATTTCAATCACTTTTCATGGTTACCAGTACCATTCAACATATACTATCAAATACTAAAGGAAAAACAATAGTGTAATAATCCTTATATTTTTATTTATTCCATAGTACCAAACATTATTCTTGATAAACTTGCAATAATTCTACTACCTTCATAAACCATGGACCGAGCTTCATCATTTTATTCATCAATACATCTTTCATTTTATATATCATTTGTAGTATCTTCATCATCATCAACATAAATACTACCAATACGACCATGCTGATTATCTTCATGGGATTCTTCCTTAGGGAATTGGTTTGAATAATGCCTGTGCATTCCACATTTAAAACATTTAACCATTGTTGATGTCTTAGCAATATCATTATCCTTATCCATTGTGTTAACTGAATCTTTTCCTTTTCAATTAATAGATTTGGGTCTTTATTTTCCACACCCAAATCATCTTCCAGTTCTTTTGAAACATTCTCCTTGATTTCACTTCCCAGATGATTTACATGAGGAAAATTGAACATTATTTCCTCTATATTCATCATGAAACTCCATCTTTCTCTTATTAGCTGATTTTAGAAACTTACCAAAGTTGATATTATTGATCATATTATGATATTTCTGATTAGTAATAATAACGATTTTTCTCTATTCAAATCCCATTTCATTTGCTTGATCAGGAAAAATATCATTCCATTTTCCATCATATTCTCCATTAACATGAAACTTCATGTTTCCAGCCATTTTCTAAAACCCAAAAGAATAGTGTGAGAGGCAAAAAACTTGCTAGTAAAACATAATAAAGGGGGAGTACCTTCAATATCTAACATATTAGGATTAATTCTAAGATCGCTACCATAATTTTAAGACTATAACCTATACTTATACTTAAACTTTGGGACATCCCTGGACATACCTTAGAAATATCTCTAGGGATCTCACTAAAGTGTTCGCATCCTAGTTTCCAAAGGTTAACTAATCCTTTTCTCTGATACCTACTGTAGAGACCCAAGCTTGACATACATGGAAATTACATTAATTTTGCACAATATTTATTACATAACCAAAAAACAGACACCTAAGGACTGTAATAGTTTAGTGTCTTTGGAAACTTGGAACACAATCTTCTAATCATGGTGAAAGATCTTCAATATCTCTAACAAAAATCTTCCCCTTTTTTTCTTACCAAAAACCTTTATTTAAGTCCATGGGAAAAGAAAAAATATAACGGGTGAGCTTAAATTCTTAGTAAGTGTATACATGGGGAACATAAAACAACCCATAAACATTTGAACGTAAAAACATGAACATAAAATTTAAACATCAAAACCATGAGCAATGACATAAAACATTGCATTACATAATGCATAGATCATAAAATAACATTAATCATGATAAAAGATCATGGTGATAAAACATGTAATTGTGGAAAACCATTAATCACATGATATTATTTCTATAGTATCCAAGGCATTGCTTCCAAGACCATCATAGTGGACAAAGTCCATTACTGAACTGGGTTTACTTGTCATTCTGGCCCGTTATTACTGAACTAGATTTACTTGTCGTTCATTACATGTTTATATCATGAGATATAAATCATTACCCAATACATTGGATGTATATATAGGTCCCACCCATCTCATAATGAATTCATTCTTATGTGTGCCACAAAATAAACAAAAATCATTCAACATAACCTAAGGAATAAAATGGGTTTCATAAACATCATCCCATCATAACATAATCCATATAAAACAAATGGATATAATTTCATCATAAGAAAAATAAAACCATGTAAATAATAGATACATTATACTTTAAACATAATCATACTAAATAATTTCATCTTTGATGGAAAATAGTTTTGATAAAACACATGAAATGAATTCTTGAGGAAAACATTCTTTCTCCTTCAAAATAATTTTCTTTTCAAAAAGTTCAATGTAATTTTAAAAGAAACGTATTTTGTTGAAAATAATAATGAAATCATGTAGAGGATGCTTCATGAAAATAAGTTGTTATGAAACCGTAAAAATCAGTTCATTCGTATAAGTTAAAAAACATTCTTGTCGTACTTTTTTCAGAAAAGTCAAAATTACCTCATATGGTATACAAAAGAAAGATTCCTTACATACCATGTATTAAAAGTAGAAAATTGGTGAAAATGAATTTAAATATAAATGAAAACATTTTTATAAAACATGTAAATTGATGATAAATATAACCCCAGTAAATACTTACATATAAGCAATCTCAGATAAAAATGAGATTGAAAAATCATCACTTACCGTAGGTCCAATTTCTTCTGTACATGTCCAAAAATCTTGAATAGTGGGTTTAAAAATATTATTAACTTGTAACAAAACCATTATAATATTTTTTATATCATATATGATTCACTTATGACTTTATATTACCTGTTCTTTAAATGGAATGAAATAAACCGTTCATGGAGACGGTAGGTCGTACGTAAGAATGAACGATGTTTTCATTTATTTATTGAATTGAATGGAATTAAGTAAATGAAAAAAATATGTATGTAAATATATAATAATTATTATGTCATATATTTCATGATTGTTTATTATATTTACTTTATAATCATTCTAGAATGGTTAACATGGAGAATGAATCTCATCGCGTCATGTAGACGGTAATCCGTATGTACGCATGAGCGACGATATCATTCCCATAATTGTTGAATGGTATTGGAGTGGATTATATAATATCTCAGAATTATTATCATGTTATAATAAAAATATATAGTTATTATTTCCACCCTTATACCCATCCAAGTAAGGTGGTGGTGGAAAAATAGATTACACCACGACGTGTAGACGGTAAGCCGTACGTACGCACGTGCGGTGATTTCATTTTTCATAGGATGGATAGAAGGTTAAATAGGGCTGTTTCATATTTATAATAACATATAAATATATTATTTATAATTATGTAATTACATTATAATGAAACAACTAAATAATAGAAAGTAGAAGAATAAAGAAACTTGTAAAATCAGTAAAGAAGATTACCTCTTCCTCGACACACCTCTTTTAAACATCCTCTTATGTAACTAGAGTTGGTCTTTTGAGATGACCAGAACCTCCAAAATGTTACTAGGTAAGTTGAGAAGATTAATGGGAAAGGTTTGGACAATAATTAAACTCCAAATTGTGTGAAAAGTAGAGGGATGATGTGCCCTTTTATAACAGAAGAGAGGGTCACTTTTGGAAACCTCAAAATATTAATTAATAATAAAATCATACCCCAATTAAAAACCTCCAAAAATGACTCAATTAGAATATTATAAATAATAGGGTTTTAATATAATTAAAAAATAAAATTTATACAAGTTTTAAGTTTATTTTAAACCTTATCATTTTTATTTATCCATATTTAATATATTTAATTTTATTTGTGGTAATAATATTTTAATTTTTAAATTGTTATAATACATAATTATGGGTTTTGAATTTTATGTAATTAGATAATTTATTAAATTTTAGAGTATATAATTTTCAATTTTTAATTTTTAAAAATATTTTTAATTTTCAAACAATTTAATAATATGTTATTTTTATAAAATATCTATAGTGTCAATTTTGACACTATTCAATTATTTGAATTTAAATAAAATACACACAGAAGATATATTTGAACCAAAATATTTAATATATTCCTAACATTTCATATTAATATAAAAAGTTCATGGAGCACATAAATTTTTTTATATATTATTTATTTTAATATTTTTACAACCATTTATTTGATATTTCTCTTAATAAAATAATTAGTACAACATTTATGAATAATTATTTAATATACTTATTTGTTGCATAAAAATAAAAAATAAAATAGTATGATAAATATAAATTTAATATATTTCATAAGAATACTTTCAATCGAATCTATGATCTTAAATCACATCATTTAAATTGTTATACTTATTAAATTATGAAGGTAACAATTTTGAAATATTTAAAATATAATAATATAAGTGTCATAATATCTTTTATAAGGATCCAAATGGTCCAAAATTAGAAAATTGGTTGATAATTGTTTATATATACATGACCAATAAGTTTTGGTCGTGTTTTTGGGCTTTTTTATGGGTATTATTATTTGAATAAAAACTATATTGTTGATTTTTTACTAAATAAATAATTTCTCCATCATTAATGTATAAGCTATTTTGGTAATTAAATATTTCTTAAAAATTACAAGTAAATTACCATAATAAATAAAATGATTTTATTTTCCAAATGAGTATTTATAATCAGATTTATATTTTTTATGACCTAATATTAAAAATTCATTAATTATTAATGTTTAAGTGAGACATATTTCACATTCTTTAAATAAAAAAAAATTAAATGTCTTAATCACATCCAAGTGGGTTCCAAAAGATACCATTTTGACCCAAGTTTATTTTTAGAAGAAATATAATCATCCAATTATATTATTACAAGTTTTAGTGTAATTTTATAATATTATATTTACCCTTAATTACCTTATTTACCTTTAACTATAGTAAATAAAATTTACCATAGTTACTATTCATAATGTCTAAAAAAAGTAGACATTTAAAATAATTTGTACCTACTTATTCTAAATATGGAATCCATTTTTCTAAATTCAAATCATAGAAGTTTCAGTATTTAATTTAAAACTGATCCCGCTGTGGAGAAAATGGGTTCTAAAAGTTAAAACATTTCCAAAGATTGAACTGTTTTTACATATGAATTCAATGTAAAATTAATGATAATGACTTATATAATATTAAATTGTAAAAATATATTCTATTTATACATTAAAAAATTCAATATTATAATTTATCCATATAAATTATCTCGATGAAAAAATTTGTTTTTTATAAAAATTTAGCGTATTTTTACTATTCATCAAAATATATAGGTTACCAGAATAATGTCAAAATTTTATCCAAAAGTAAATTTTTATATCATTATTCTTAGGAAGAAGTTTTATTTATAAAATTGAACAAATAAACATGTCAAAAACTATATTTACAGTGGGTTCTCCATCAAAAGGCGGCAAAAGTGCATTTTTTGGAAAAATACTTATTTTACCCGAAATATTTATTTTATTCTCCTACCATGTTCTATATAATTTATAAGAATAATTATAGTGTTATAAAATTAAAAATGTTGTTAATACTAATCATAATAGATAGTTTATAATAATATTATAACAATATATCGTTGTTTAGTGAAACTCAGTATTGCGTACAACACACGCTATTGAGGAAGGTTGCTCTTACGTGCAACACAAGCCAAGAATAGTGTTTGTGTATAATACAAGCTATTACGGTGTTGTGCATACCGTAAGATAATCTTGGTGTAGCAGACAACACAATATATAAAATAAATTAAAAAATATATTTCTCATAAAATCTTAGTGTGTTACATTTATAGTTCCCATAATTGGTAAATACGATAATTTTATTTGAGAAAGTGCGGACTATTTCCCCCTCAAAGTGACTTTACTCATTCATAACATACATGGAATGTATAAATGAGGTTGTTAATGAATTTATGTAACATATATAAAACATGAAATTATACTTGAATTATAATATACCTATTTATAATTATGTTTTCATTCCATTAAATATGAAATAGTAATGAAAGTAGCCTTCATGCATACGTACAGCTTACCATCTCCATGAACGGTGCATTTTGTTTCTTATCTAAACATGTAATGTACTATGCTAAATACATATATATTTTCTAGATATATACGATATCTAAATCATTGATATAATTTTGGAGATAATGAAATTTTGACCACATGGACAACTTGTAATTTTAAGAACTTCATTTTTTACTGAAGTACCAAATATCGAAAAAATGATCATTATTAACATAAATGATTATGAAATGTTTAGAACATGGTAATAAGTTATATAAGAGGAATAATAAAGTTGAAAAATTTTATTAAGAAATTATAAATTAACTTTAGTTTTTTATTCAGGTGATTAAAGAACGAACAAGTGAAATCCGACACAAGGTAAGGGAACATCTTAACCCAATTTCCATTCATTGGGTTTATCCTCTACTTCTTGTTTATTTCATGTTATTATTATGTGTGAAATGAATATTTATATATTGCCTTGTATTTATAATTTATGTAAGTGTTCTTATAGTGAATACACATAATCAATGTATTTTATTTACAAAATGATCTTTGTAAGGGAACCTTTCACCCTCATATTCTAGTCAAAGACTTCTTTAATATTATGCCTTTAAATTTCAATTAGAAATAATTTAGATATGCTCTTATATATAATTATAGCTATATAATTTATGTTATTGTGATGAGATACCCTTTTCTCTCTCGTCAGCTCATTTATCTTAATTTTTATGTGACGATGTTATGCAGCTGAATTTTCATAAGGGAACTTCTTAACCCAATTTAAATTCTTAGTGTTAAACTTATAAATATTTACTATGTCATGATATGAATATATGTGAATAAAATCTTATTTTTTTAAAATTATTATCTACATATATTAGGTCTATTTATATTTTTCATACATAATTATGTCATTGATTTATCCCTAATCTAATGGTACAATATTTGTAAGGGACTACGTCTCAATCTCCTTTCATTGAGGTATTTCAAGATATTGTTCACCTTTATTATTTTATAAGGTGTATATACAACCATTTTGACATTTTATTTTATGAATTTCTATATTCTCATGATATTTATAGTTTACATTGATATTATTCTTTAATTCAATTGTTTCTCAAGTGGTATAATATTCATTAAATAAAATGTCATTTTATATGTTTTAAAGATATAATCTTATAAATCCTTCTTCTTAATGTGCATGTTTTCGAAATGATTTTGTGGATTTATGTATATATACATGAGTGTTTTAAAGTGTAATTTTTTTTTCAAATTTTTTTGAGAAGTATGGGACACATTGATTCAAAACTCTTATTTTTGAATGTTTTAAATGAATTGATTATTTCAATATCTTGAAATGATATCTCCTGATTTAAATGTTTAAATGTTATATTTCCATTATGCTTGTTCATGTTTAATAATTTTTTTACAGTTCTTGGGCATTGATTACATATATGGGTGGTTCCATGATAAACCTAAGTGGGTTGAGCCCGAGATAGCTCTCCAATGCATTGGGTAACATGACGGAGGTAAACGTTAATGTTTCTCCTAAGAGATTTATAGAATATAAAGTGATGGGTATTCTAAGTGTAACTCCCAATATATCTGTGAAAGCTACTATGTAAGTATGTTATGAATTCCACAATTTACATTTATGATTTATGATTTCTTTGTGTTATTCATAAATCGTATGATTTTTTAGTTTATGTTAAAGAGATTATATTTTACGATTGAAAATTATGATTTATTTTATTTTTATATATTCATGGACTAATATTCTATTTCCTTATTTAATATCGTGTAGTGATATTTTTATGATCATCCCTTATTTTTGAATTGTCTTCCACAAGACTTACAGATAAATAGGGTAAAGGATGGGATCAAAGAAAAGTCATGATATCCAAAACATGGAAGTAAACATGTTTCTTTTTTAAGAGTTTTTATTTTATTAAAAAATGAATAATTAATAGAAGTGTCTACTTTGTAATATTTTGAGACTTAATGTAATAGTTAAGAAATAATTCTCTAAAATTATAAAATAGAAAATATCCTCAATGTGAATTATTAAAATAATTCACGATTATATAATGTTTAAGGTTGTGGACTTATAGTTTTTATCAATGGACAGTTTAGACAAATTTAGGGATTATGATTTTTTGTTAGACGCTTGGTTAGTCTCTATGTATACTCCTAAATTTATATCCTAGTTTTTTAAAATTTTCAAGTAACGGAATTTCTGTTACAAATGGACGAAGGAGAATCTCAAAGGACATTCTTATCTCTTATTGAGGACTAACTTGGAATAATTATTACAAATTCATGTCAATATGATTATGAAACATTTTTTAACATATAACTGATTTGAAATAAATTTTTTGAGAAATGAAAAACCTCCTCTAACCTCTATACCATTGTGGATCATGGGTTTTATTTAATCAAATCCTATTTCATCAATATTCTCATATTTTCAATAAAGGTAAAAATTATCAATTCATTTTCAAATATTTAAATTATCACAATATTTTGAAGCATATAATGATTTTAAAAAAGATACTAAGAAGTTGAACTTTTCAGACCTATTTATATTTAATTTTAAATTATAGTCTTTCAACAAATAAATTTGCAATTTAAAAGGACCATTGATTGAATGTTTCAACTCAAACACAGTCTAATTTTTTTATAAAAGGAATGTTTTATGATATGTTTTTAAATTATATTTCATACGTGATTATTTTATGAAACTATTTTTTTGTGGGAACCCATTGGACCAAAGTTATACAATGTTTTTTTCGATAAAGGATTCCGTTGATTTTGAAGGATCACTAAATCATTTTTTCAATAATTGAACCATGTATTTATGTGAAAAAGATGACGATGAAACTGTGTGGAAACCATGATCAAGGTACAATGTTCTTTCTTTGGAAATAGTTCTATTTTATGAAGTTAAAAAAATGTCAATATATATAAGAATTCATGAATTAAGATATTGAGGTCATTATGATTTCAGATGAAAATAATAGGTATAAGACAAACATTAAGGTTATGTCATGTTAGGTTTATTTTTTTAGTATTATATAAAGGAAAAACACATACTGTGTGAGAACCCATCACGTCGGATAATGCTGCGAGAATCGAACACCCAACCAAAGTGAGATTGGGATTTATCGCCTAACACTGGACTATAGGAAGTCTATGGATAGTATGACTTTTTTTAGTTAAATGTTTTTATGGATCAAGAATAAGTTGATTTTTTGATCTTATGATTTATCAAATGGATATCTTTAGTGTAAGAAAATGATTTAGTGATTAAGTGATAAAAGTTATTTTGGAATAATTTTTTTCTTTTGGGAACATTATATGCCTAAGGAAAATAGAATACTGTTGGATTTCATTTGCGGAGTAATGGATGAAATTTTATTTTTTAAAAATCTATGTTTTTATTGTGGACATATAGAAATTAGTGTTACTTATGGAAATGATTAACCTATCATAGAGAATATGTAATTAGGTTAATTTATTTTCACTACGAGACATTAAGTGTAACCGGAGTTATTTGGATATAAATGTTAAGATTTGTGTTGAACACTATGTGACTAAATTCTTATATGTTTTTCATTTCAATCTTAGTTGGATTATTTTGATGAATTTTCTTATGGAAAATTTTTGTATTGAATATTATTTGTTGAACGGTGGGTATTGTTTGTTCAATTTTGGAGATTAAGAGTAGTATTTATTTTTATAAAATATTATCCTTTTTGGGGATTATCTGATCTTGTACTAAACATTTTGGTTTTATTTAATGTCTAAAGACATGGGAAATACATAGTTCATCATTTTTGGATTATTTTATTCTCTAAAATATTATTCTATCACTTCATGTGTTTTCTAGTCATCTTGAATACTCATTGTTCGGAGAAAAGATGAGTTTTTGGTAGAAACTTATTAAAGGAAGAAACTCTACTTGAAAAGTAATTATATTTCAATATATTCATAGACAATAACATAAATAAACTCATAAACATTATGAATGAGAATATAAAACAAAAAATTATGTCTATTTAACTTTTCTATTGGGGAAATCAAAGAATCATTCAACCCATCACAAGTTTGTGATATACTATTGGTCAACATTCTCTTAATCATGTTTTATATCACTCTTCATTAGAACATGACACTTATTTTCTCCTTCATATAAATGTTTTCCTATATATAATCCTAGTATGGGTTATCTTTGGTGACCTTTTCACTTCTCTATAATTATTTTAATGAGATAGTCTTATTGACTCTTTTTCTGATGTGGGACTTTTAATGAAGTTTCTGAACCCAATTTTAAAATTGTGAAAACACAATTTCAAAAAAGGGGGGAAGGATGTAACATCTCAAGTAAGTAAAGAATATGAACTTTTCATATTTAATAATATTTTTGAATTAAATATTAATTTTAATTTATAGGTGATTCTATCTCCGATAGCATTCCCAACACGCAACAATGGGTTTCTCTGAAATCTCATTTTCCACACAAAAAAGAGTAATACTGAAAAAAATAATATAATATTGTTTTAAAAGGTAGCTAACACCTAGAAATTATATTTTCTGGAATTAATGGAACTAACTAAAATAATATTATTAGAGTTTGTAAAAATTTAGAGGATTGAATTGAGAATGAATCAGATTTTAAGCATGGAAAACTCTAATATTTTTAAAAGGTCATTTTACAGCCTTTTGATAGAGAACCCCTGTTAAATCTAGTTTTTTCCACTTTTATATATTTTATTTGACAATATAAAATTATTCTTTAGATTAGTGGAATCAATATTTACTTCGGATGAAATTTTCTTATTTTTCTATTAAAGTTCATTTTTTAATGAATTGTGAAAAATATTGCATTTTAATTCAAAACTTCTTTTTAATCTAATTTATTTATATTGTTAGATTATATTTTTATTTATTTTTAAAGTTTAATCATATTATATATTTACCATTTAATTAAATTTTGGTCATTGTATGTAATTTCACTTTGAAATTAGATATAAACAAGTTGTAAACATTGAAAAGTTATTGTTTCTTAAAAACACGCTTTTTGGTTTTGACAATGGGAATTAATTTTAAATTAATTTATTTAACTTATGTGTTTTAAATTGGAAAAAATTGATTCTCTATTTGGAATCAAGAGGTAAAATTTTTGTAAATATATGACTTTTATTTTTTGATATTATATATAATAACTTGAGTAAATATTTTATTTACCATGGTTAAAGGGTAAATCTGGTAAATAAGGGTAAAAAATAATATTATTATAATATTAAATTACCTTAACACATGTCATAACCATATTTTCGGATACATTTCCCACCATGGGAAACCTTGGATTGATTTGGGGACCCAATGGAGCAACTTTTCATTGAAAATTAAACTTTATAAAAATTAATTTAAAGTTAAGGAAAATTTAACATAACCATATATCTTTTAATTAAAGTATTTTTATATAAAGTTATATAAGTGATCTTTTTTACTATAAATTTTAATTATAATTAAGAAAATATTTACTACATCATTGTATTTTATTTATAATTTTTATACATAATAATCTAACTTTATATATAACACAATGATGATGTTGTGTTTACCTTATTAATCAAAGATTTAAATAAATGACATTACAAATATTAAAATAAATTTATTTTGAAACTATTTATTCCATACACGAATTTTATAAATAATTATAACTTTTTATATTTAAAATAATGAATTATTTTTTTTAATTAATTAATTTAGTTTGGAATATTTTAAAAGTCATGATATAAATAGTGTTAAAACAGACATAGAAGAGTTTCTAAATGAATCAGTATTTTATTATATGATTAAATAATACTAAAAATATATGATTCGGCCAAATGTCATATATGAAGGTATAAATTTCATTAATTATCCATTTTTTATGACTTGGAATTTTATATTAAATATTTTAACCATATATTATGAATATACAAGAAGATATGGTAAAAGTTATATAAGTTAACAAAGTGTTAAATAAAAAAGATAATGATAAAAACATATCCAAAAAAAGTCCAATTATTAATGGTTTATTTTACATGGACTTATATATTTCTTATATTCTAATTTAATGTGTTTTTTAACTTTTAAAATAGAAAAAAAAATTAAAGTAAAATAATACTATCAAAATTTTCTAAAGTTCCCCTCCTCCCCCTTATAAAAGGCCATCACCTCTATCCCATTACTGACACCACTGATGCCCCTTTACTCATCCAAAATCTACTAAAATAATCTCCCAAAATCCTTCTAGTCTACCTTTAAGCCTAAATTTTGTCAAAACACAATTCAATAAAGCATTTTGGTTCAATCCAAAGGGAGTTACCTGATTTAAAGGTTACATCTTCTCTCAAGTTCTTTTCTTTTTCCTTATCCAACTCTATAAACTCACATTATTCCATTATTCTATAAAATAAAGTATTTCTAATGTATTAGGATGTTTTTATGATAATTATTTGAACTAAACTTCCACACACCTCCATATAAGGCATAAAAATATACTATTTATGTGGATGACGAACTACTGCCTTATGAAACGATGATTGTTCAAATATCTCCTACAACTTCTCATGGAGGCCATTATAATGAAAATATATTTATATGTGATATATATTATAATAAATTTGTCTCAATTATTCTGTATATTTTATTTATTTCATACCTTTATCATTTCCATGATGGGTAAATACGATAATTTCATTAGAGGAAGTGCAAACTACCAGCCCTTGAAAGTTATTTGACTCATCCATACCATACATGTAAATTATAAAGGATGGTGTTAATGAATTTATATAACATATATAGAATATGATATTATACTGTAATTATAATATTCCTATTTATAGTTACATTTTCATTCCATTAAATATGAAATAGAAATGATAGTAGCATTAATGCGTACGTACGACTTATTGTCTCAAGGAACAACGCATTTCATTTCTTATATACAAATGTTATATACTATTATAAATACACACATACATACACATACATATACATATATATATATATATATATTCTTGATTTTTATGATATATATGATATCTAAATCTTGAATATCATTATGGAGATAATGAAATTTTGACCACGTGGACAACATGTAATTATAAGAAGTTCATTTTTGACTCAAGTACCAAATATCAACAAAATGACCATTATTATCATAAATGATTTTGTAAAGTTTAAAACGTGGTAATAATTGATATATAAGGAATAATAAACTTAAAAAATGATATTAAAAATTATAAACTAGCTTTAGTTTATTATTCAGGAGATTAAAGAATGAACGAGTCATGTTAAACACCAGGTAAGGAAACTTCTTAACCCAATTTCCATTCTTTAAGTTGATCTTATACTTCTTGTTTATGTATTTTTATGATAATGTGAGAAATTAATTTTGATATATTATTTTGTAATTATACTTGAGTTATGTGTTCTTATAGTGAATACACATAATTGACTATTTTATTTACAAAATGATCTTTGTAAGGAAACCTTTCACCCTCTTCTTCTAGTCAAAGACATATTTTATGTTTTGTCTTTAAATTTAAATTCTAAAATATTGGGATATGTTATTATATATCCTTATTGAGTTAAATTTTTTTCAATGTGATTAAATACCCTTTTATCTTTCATCAACTCTTCTTTTTGAATTTTTAAGTGACACTATTAGGCTGCAGAATTTGGGTCAGGAAACTTCTTAACCCTATTTTAATTATTTGGGTTAAACTTCTAATTATTAATTATTTCGTGATATGAATAGGTGTGAATGAACATTGATTGTTTTACACTTAAAATCAACTTATTTTGGGTGTATTTAAATTTGTCACACATAATTATGTCATGTTATTATCCTAATGTAATGGTATAATCTTTGTAAGGGACTACATCTCAATCTCCTTTCATAGAGGCATAACATGATATTGTTCACCTTTATGATCCTATAATGTGTATATATAACCATTTTGACATTCTATATCATTAATTTATATATTATCAGGATATGTATAGTTTTATTTGACATTATTATTTAATTCAAGAGTTTCTAATGTGGTAAAGGATTCTTTAACTAAAACAACATTTTAAGTGTTATAAAGATTTAATCTTATAAGTCCTTCTTTTTTATTTACATGTTATAGAAATGATTTTATGGATTTATTTATATTTAAATTATTGTTTTAAAGTTTAAATTTATTTCAAAAAAATTAGAGTGTTATGGGTCACTTTGATTCAAAAATATTATTTTTGGATGTTTTAAAGGAATTGATTATTTCAATATCTTGAAATGATATTTTATTATTTCAATGTTTAAATGTTATATTTTCATTATGCTTGATCATGTGTTATGATTTTGTTATGGTTCTTGAGAATTGTTTATGTATAAGGGTGGTTCAATGATAAAACTAGGGTGGGTGAGCCTGATATAGCTATCCAATGCATTAGGTAATGTAATGGAGGTAAACATTAATGTTTTTCCTAAGAGATTTTGGGAATATACTATGATGGGTATTCCAAGTGTAACTCCCTACGTAGCTGTGAGAGATACAATGTATATATGTTATGGATGCCACAAGATACATTTATGATTTATGATTTCTATGTGTTATTAAGAAATCTTATGATTTTGTGGGGTATGTTAAAGAGATTATGTTTAATGATTGTAATGTATGATTTTTTAATTATTTTGTATTCATGGAATAATGTTCTCTTTACATATTTTATATCCCTTAATGATCTTTTTAGGCACATCCCATGTTTTTCAATAGTTTTCCATAGGATATAAGGGTGAATATTATCATGGATGGGATCATGGAAATGTCATGTTATCTAAAACATGGAAGGGGACATGTTTCTTTTTTAAGAGTTTTTATTTTATGAAAAAAATGGATACAAGGTAAAAGTTTCTACTTTGAAATCTTTTGAGATGTAATGTAGTAGTTAAGGATTAATTATCTAAAAATCTAAACATGAAATGATACTTAATTTTAATTATTATTGTAATTCATGATTATTTAATATTTTTGGATGGGGCCTTATAGTTATAGGAGATGATTATGATATTTCAAGAGGAAAAAATTTATTTGTCCATGTTTCAAAAGACACAAAAATATTATGATCCTCGTGCAGGTAATTTTTTAATCTACTAAATATCAATCTGAAATAATGTAATATAAATTTATTATAAGCATGGGTCTCAATAATAACCCCATTATATTTTAGGTATAATTATGTATCTTTAATAGATCCATTATCTGGATTACTCCTTGAGATGCAAGGTGATTTTTTTCAACTATCCTCAAGATCATCCTCAAGAAGCCTCCAGAAAATTATTACCATAACTATTGTATTTCTTTTATTTTAAGTACCATATTTTTTGATAATTATTAAAATGTTCATATATTGAAGATATATCTCTTATGTTTTTTGGATTTATTCCACTTTATATAATTAATATATGAACATAAACCCTATGAATACTAATAGGTGATCATGGGTGTTTTTAGAAATGATTTTTCTTTCTTTTCATTTATCACAGTCTCTCTATGAAGAGTAAAAATCCATTCTTAATAACACAT
Organism: Viscum album; assembly: GCA_963277665.1. Classification (NCBI taxonomy): domain Eukaryota; kingdom Viridiplantae; phylum Streptophyta; class Magnoliopsida; order Santalales; family Viscaceae; genus Viscum; species Viscum album. The sequence goes on from OY728146.1 coordinate 979,712,029, forward strand.
AATTTTTTCTAAATGATGTGTACTAGGATTTTATAAGGGTGACATAAACATTTATCATGTAATAAGTATATAATGGATATGAAATACTCATCATAATTGGTACATTTATTAATATTATGAAATCTATCCATTGAGGTAGTGGTTATATATTTACTGAAACATTGATAGGTATAAAGGAGGGGTAGAAAATGAATCAAATACAATGTTCATAGTTGATGGATGTATGATTATTCTTCATGAACCCACGTAATCTTTTAAAGTCACTTTCATTATAATTGTTACATCATAATTCCATTTTCGTGAAAATTCTAGGTTCATATCATCCTAGTTAGCAATTTTATTAGGCAGTTAACTAGGATAATGTCCCTGTTTTTCACATTTAAAATAGTGAATTGCTTGTAGTACATTAAGATGAACTATTTTTTCCTCTTATTGTAATGCCCCGACCCTATATTCCCAGAGTCAGTGCATTATTGTAATACATTAGCATGATTACAAGTAATCATGTCCCAAAAGACCGATCATTTTAGCAGTCTTGGAAAATAGAATACATAGATGAATGTTGCATTACAATTTATAACATAAAACACAAAAAAATCCTTTGATAATTCCAGTGTTCCCTTTGCTTAACCCTGCATCTCAAACATAAAACACTTATTGGGATACATTGAAAATAAAACCTAAGAAAGGGGTGAGCTCAGATGCTCTGTAAGGGTAAATAATTTAGTGGAAGCTATAAACTTTTAAGGAATGATGTTTAATAAAAACAATTGCCTTTTAAACATCAACTTGAACATAATATGGAAAAAATAAATCAAACATTACCATATAAACATGCACATTGATATTATACTAGTCGAATAATCACATTAATAACAAATTACATAATGAAAGAATGTATAGTACCAGACTTAAATTCCTATTCCAATGCCTCGTGACAGGACCTAGGAGATAACTGTAACCGGATCCTAACCTAGATAGCCTCTGTAACTGGACTACATCCCGGAGAGCTTCTGTAACCCGACACCAACCCGAAGATCCTCTATAACCAGACTCTAACCCGGAGAGCCTCTGAAACCGTACTTGAACCCAGAGAGCCTCTATAACTGGAATCCAACCTGCTGGTTCTGCTATAACTGGACCCCCACCTGGAGGTCTTACCTTTACTAGTCCGCAACCAAGAACATACTAGTCCAATACATTAATCTTAAAAAAAGTTTGAAATATAATATAAACATTCGTATTAAAACTAGCATATGAAATGCCAATATTTTAACCATAAACCATGAAGGGCCCAAAAATAACTCATCCATAGTCAAAAATATCACAAAACCTTTAATACAATATGCAATATTTGTATCACAACAAATCAACTTCAAACAAGCATAAAATTTGTCAAAGGATATTAACATAGATGAAATCAAAACTATTTGAGAGAAATATCTCTTTATATTTGGAAATCATTTAAGAGTCACATAATAATAAAGAAAAAATATATTTTGAAAATATTATTATATGATTGTAAGGGAATATTTGATGATGTTATAATGTCAGAAAATAGCCGCACTCACCGTATAAGTTAAAAAAAATTCTTACATTAATTTTATAGAAAAGGTCAAAAAGTACATTGTTTGGAAAATGATGGAAAGATTACTTTATAAACAACTTATAAAAGGTCATACAATGGTATAAATGACTTTATCCGATAGTATAGTGAATAGTAAAAATTCATTGAAATACATTTTTAAGAAAACATAGACGTTGATGATAAAGAGGTACCAGTAGATAATTACGTATAAACAATCTCGGATAATGAAGAGATTGTGTAATTAACCCTTAACGATTTGGTAACTCACGAAACATACAACCCATGAAAGATGTATTATTAAATGAAGTTTAAATACCCATAGAATAAATTATATAACACAAGGAATACAATCATGTCCAGTACATACAGGACACAAAAGGAAATAGTGGCAATACAACATGAATCTCACGGGAATAAGAAGTGAGATGAAATCCCCTTACCACATTGTAATCAATCGAGTCGTCTGACCAAAAGTAAATAACCACCAAATAATTCATATAATACCCTGAATATAAATATAATCATGAAAATATATATCAAATGGCATTACACAATACACCACCTACAATAAATAAGTGGCGAACAATGGAAGTCTCATGGAATTAAAAGTGAGATAAGAAAACCCTTACATTGTACTTTTCCTTGGAAGAGGGAACATTAAACTCCTGTATAATAGTTAAATCGTTGTTATTAAATTATACAAAAACTATATACATAATTATGATATCATATATGATCTTATATTAAGGATTTGTTAATGGTATTTTAGTATTATCGTCGTTTCGGGTGTTACCTGATTCGTTTTCCTTTATATTATTTGTTACGTGAGTCATGTCTGTTATACATGGAATGTTTCTTATTCATATCCAGAATTATATCAAGTATTTAAAAATTATTTTTAATCGTCAAATGAAAATTATTCTTGAATGGTCACGAAGGGGAATGAATCTCGTCGCATTCGTGGAGACGGTAATCCATACGTACGCACGAGCGACAATATCATTCTTTTGATATTAAAATCATATATAAAGAATCATTATCATGTTATATTTATTATTTACATCAATTATACATAATTATTATACTCATCCAAATAATATTGTATTGAATAACAACGACACCATGACGTGGAGTCAGTAAGCCGTACGTATGCTTGTATGGTGACATGTCATTAAAAATATGGATAGAATAATGAATATGGTTATACCATATTTATAATAACATCACATTATATAGAATATACTAGATTTATTATTTTATAATGGAAACAACAAGGAAACAATAAGTGTAAGAGGAAAATAACATGAAAAAGGTGATGAAATATTTACATCTTTTTCGGGTTCTTCCTTTTGATTTGATGAAAAGTGCTATTTAGGTTGGCTTTATGACTAGAGTAAGGCCTCTAGGATAAAGGGAGAAATTTTGGGGCAATATTAGGGAAGTGGTTGGCCGATCCAAATGGCTTTGAAGGTGTTAATTAGAGAGAAGTGTGAGTTCTCTTTTATAAGAGGGGTGAGGGGCACCTTAGAAAAAGATTGAAATATTATATTATAATAATATCATATTCGGTTTATAATTGTTAAAAGTTGATTTATTTAAAATATAATGTAGGTATCGACCGGACTTCTCTCAACCAATAGATTTTAGACAAGTTTAGGTTACCATTTTAACCTTATCTTTTATATTTAACTCTAAGTTAAATAATTTAACTTTTACCGTGTCTTCTGGTATATTTACACTATATAGTTAATAAACATACAATAAACATACAAAAGAATCTCAAGTGGTTTATTAATGACATATATAATATTATTTAATCCATTTGTCTGATCCTTATATTTTTAGGAAAATTATATCAACCAATAATATTGTATTTATTTTAAAAATTAATTTATGTCAATTCTGACAATATTAGGTATTTTGTTTTTTTGAAAGTCATAAAAACCTTATCACTTCAAAAGAGATTTATCTATTAAACCCTAAAAAGTCATATTATCCTAGAAAATTAGTGGAATTAATTAAAAGTCTCAAATTACATTTATTTAGATTTTTATAATATCAATTATTTTAATCTTTCATTAATAAGGTAATTACTACATCATCATGGTGTAATAATTAAGTTAAATTATTTAATGTCTACAAATTATAAATAAAATACCATTATGTAGGAAATATTTTCAGCTTTTAATGAAAATTTATTGTAGAATTTATCTTCTTTATAACCCTATATTAAATTTTTTTAGTTATGAATACTTGAATTTAACACTTTTAACTCTTCTTTAAATTAAATAATAATAAATGTCCTAATCTAATCCAAGTGAACCTAAAGGGTCATATTTTTTTACTAAGATTGTATTTGGTCGAATTACACTTACCCAATAGAATAAGGACATGTGTTAAGATAATTATAATATCATTTTTACCATTAATTACCCTATTTACATTTAACTATGGTAAATAAAAGTAAAATGTTACAATTCACCAAAAATTATTTTCATCATATTGAACCACATTTTACGTAATATGGTTAACCATGTCTCTCATAATTCTGAAATTAAACTAATAGAAGCGGTAAAATTATGTTTTATAAAAAAATTCAAATGCTCCTAGAAGGTGGGTAAAAAACGGTAAAAAGTTCAATAAAATTTTATACATCTAATATTATTATAAAAACGATTCCAATTAATTACATTGAACTAATATTGTTATTATGTATCTATTTAGACTTAAAATAAATTTAAATAAAATAATTAATTATTTAAATAAAACTGGGTTTTAAACAATAACGTGGTGTTTTCACTATTCATCAAAAATTGAAAGTTTTTTAGAAAAATACCAAAAATTCACCCTAATCTAATTTTGATATTCCGAATTAAAAAATGGATTAAATTTTAACAGTTTCAAAAAATACAAGTTTCATTAATTAATTTAAAATTAATTCCCGTTATCAAAACCAAAAAGCGTATTTTTAAGAAATAATAACTATCAAAAGAATGGCACTTGTTTATTTCCAATTTCAACGTGAAATTACTTACAATGACCAGAATTGGATTAAATGGTAAAAATATAATCTATTTATACTTAAAACCCATTAAAATTTATAACTTACCACTATATATTATTTTGATTAAAAAAGTTTTTTTTAGTTAAAATATAGTATTTTTCACTATTCACCCAAATAGGAAAGTTATCAAAAAAACACCAAAAATTTATTCAAACTAAATTATTATTTCCCGATTATAAAGAAGAATTTTATTTTGTAAAATTTAATATTGAAAACTTTCAAATATTTGATTTAAAAATGGTTCGCCATTAAAAGGCGGTAAAATTTCATTTTTTAAAAAATACTTCTTTTATCTGAAAAAATGAATTCGTTCTTACATTATGTCTAAGAAGCTCATAATATGGATTCTAAAATTATACAAATTGTGTAAAGTTAAAAATTTAGTTAATACTATTCATAACCTCTTTTGAACGGCTAGTTCGGTAAGTCGTGGTGCGCTTGAACTTGGTGTTGTGTGTAGTTCAAGTTATGGAATTACTTTGAAGAAATAACATACTATGAAATCTTGGGGTATTAAATTATTCCCTAATTTAATAAATTTCATCCTCGCAATTTGAAATTTTTCTTCAAATATAAAAGGTTAAAAATAGAAAATACCTTTGTGGGAAAACCCACATCGTAAATTGGGTTAATGAAATTGAGTCTTAATAAGAGGAATAGGGAAATGAAAGGGTAACCACCAAGTTATGATCTTGATTAGTAGAACATTGGTGGAAATTGGAGTCACATAATTGGAGGAAAACATAAATATTTATAGGGAGTGATTAAGGTCACCAATCATAAACAAGTGTAAAGTTGAGGGCCTCAAATCCATCAATCTATGATGATTTAAAATACCACCGGTTAAACAAAACATAAGGTATTAGGATAACACATTTTTTGTTTTAAGATACCTTCCCTAATGTTTAAGAATTAATTTAACCATAGAATAAAGGGGAAAATTATATATATATTTATATATATACTTGACAAGTAGATTTTTATCCTTAAACTAATTGTTACCACAAACTCATCTTTCACTCCAAAAGATTTCAAAAAATATATTCTATTTATACTAATCGTATAGTGTTTCAAAAATAATGAATTTATAAATCACCTATCAGATCCTTTAAAAAATATATTATACAATCCAGGGACTTATTGTAGTCCAGTGGTAGGTGATAAATCTCAATCGCACTGTATTTGTGGGTTTGATTCCCGCAGCTTTGCCAGACGTGACGGATTGTCACACGGTCTGCGTGTTGTCCTTTTTATAAAAATCAAAAAAATAACCTTAAAAATAGTATCCAATTTCAAACATAATCCATTCCAACCTTTGGAATTATCCCAAACACTTCTATCAAAACTCACATTCCAATATTTATAAGGATGTTAAACACAATGAAGACCCTTTTTTCCCCATAATAACATGTGAACACCTTCATCGTGTATTATTTTAAAACAAGATAACACCATGAATGACCATAAAACCTTGTTGATTATATTCATTATCTCTTATCATTTATATAATTCTAGATATATTCCTTATATTCAAAATTTTTTAATATTCCAAAAATTTTGAAATAAACAAAGTGTTAATCAGTTCTAAGGAAGTCAAGAATATCCAATATATTTTATCCAAATCAACCATCTATTATTCTAAAATCACTACCTCATTATCAGGACCATATTAAGGATTACCTTTCCTTCAACTATGTATTTTCCTAAAAGTGTATCTTACTATTAATTCACTTTTCATATAATAATATAATCTCCAATCCTCAATAAAATAGTACTTCAGTAAAATCCTTATTTATCTCCATAATTCATATAACAAGTATATTGTTGATACAACACTCAAATGGAATAATTCTATAAAAACAACATAAGAACACTAGTAATTCATCTTCATCTGAGGTAGTATCATAACTTGATTATTATCCAATAGAATCATTTTGGGTATACTCTGAGGACTAGGACATTGATTCGCGTAGTGTCCCAAAGCATTGTAGATGAAGAATTTTACATTTTAAACCTTGTTCTTACCCTTGAAATCACGTACTTGGTGTCCTTTTTTTCCACACATATAACACACTCCCATTGCCTTCAATCATTTACCAAGGTGATTATTTCCACATTTATCACATATGGGAAAATCCTTCTTTCCCCTCTTCCCTTTATCCATCGTTCTCTCTACCATCATTTTCTTCTCTTGCTTCCCTTCAAGGAAATAAAAATCAGAGAATTCTTTACATATCTTATTAACGCATGATATTATATCATCATATATTGAGAATACATGGTATACTATTTCCCTTATAAATGTTGTCTTAATACCATGAATGACATGATCCTTCTTACTCTTTGGATCTTACGTATTGCTCGAGTTATCATTCCTTATACTGAGCACCATTTCTCTAAAATGACATACAATAGGTCAGTTTATGAATCACAGTGAATAATTCCAATCTTGTAAAATACCTAACGTAAGTCATAGAATTTATTGATATAATCAGTAATAATAAAAATATTTTCTTTGAGGAGGTATATACTCATACAACCTTCATAATGATTTATAATGAATATGAGAATTATCCTAAGCATATCCCCTGGGAGTGTCGTAACCAAGAGTGAAGCAAGGCCCGTTGTCGTGCACCAGTTCCTGTTCAATCTAGTTTAATGTAGTTTTTTCGAGTTTTACCCCATGGTACATCTATGTCATTGTCTCCTATACCTGATTTTATCCAGACATGGATGTATTTTCTTGGAAAACTCATAAAATATCCACATTAACAAAATTATAAGAAGTTCTTTTATACTAATCATCAAAGTCTATCTTAGGGTAATTTTATCTAATCAGAGTTTATCTAAATCTAGTTTCCAAGGTTACTACTAGACATCCTCTGACACCAACTGTAACGCCCTGACCCCATCTTCCCAGATTAGGTGCATTATTTTAATACATTGTCATGATTACAAGGAATCATGTCTCGAAAGACTGATCAGTTTATCAGTCTTGGAAAATAGATTACATACATGAAAATTACATTACACTTTCTAACATACAACACAAAAAAACACTTTGAATTTTTTTTTGTTCCCTTAGCTTAACCCTTCATCTCAAACATAAAACACTTCTTGGGATCCTGGGAAAATAAAACATAAGATAGGGTTGAGCTCAGATACTCAGTAAGGGTAAATAATTTAGTGCAATCTATAAACTTTTAAGGAAATATGTGTAATAAAAACAATATCCATTTAAAAATAAACATGAACATAATATGGAAAAAATAAATCAAACATTACCATATAATCATGTAAATGGATATTCTACTAGTCGAATAATCACATTAATAACTAATTTCATAATGAGAGAATGTATAGTAACAGACTTTAAATTCTATGTCAAAGCCTCATGCCAGGATCTAGGGGGTAACTATAACTAGACCGCAACCCGAAGAGCCTTTGTAACCAGAATCCAACCCGGAGAGCCTCTTTAACCGAACTCCAACCGGGAGAGCCAATGTAACCAAACTCCAACCCGGAGATCCTCTATAACCGGACTCCAATCCGGAGAGCCTCTGTAACTGGACTCCAACCCCGAGAGCCACTATAACTGGATTCTAACCCAGATGTTCTGCTATAACCAGACCCCAACCCAGATTTCTTACATTTATTGGTCTCCAACTCGGAACATACAAGTTCAATACATTCATCTTAAGAAAAGGTTGAAATATAACATAAACATTCATATTAAAACTAGCTTACGAAATATCAATACTTTAACCATAAACCATGAATGGCCTAATAATAACTCATCCACCGTAAAAAATATCACAAAACCTTTAATACAATATGGAAGATTTGTATCATATTAAATAAACTTCAAACAAGCGTAAAATTTATCAAAGGATATTGACATAGATGAAATCAAAACTATTTGAGAGAAATATCTCTTTCTATTTTGAAATCATTTAAGAGCCACATAATTATAAAGAAAACATTTATTTTGAAAATATTATTATAAGATTGTAAGATAAGATTTGACGATGTTATAACGGCCGGAAATAGGTGCACCCTCCGTATAAGTTAAAAAACATTCTTACAATAATATTGTCGTAAAGGTCATAAAGTAACTTGTATGGAAAACAATGGAAAGATTATTTTATAAACATATTTGAAAAATTCAAAGAAGCGTATAAATGACTTTATCCCATAGTCTATTAAATAGTAAAAATGTTTTGAAATAGATTTTTATGAAAACTCATATGTGGATGATAAAGATGTCCCAATAGATAATTACGGATAAACAATCTTAGATAATGAAGAGATTGTGTAATTTACCCTTACCGATTAGGTAACTCACGAAACATACACCCCATGAAAGAAGTATTTTTCAATGAAGTTATAAATAACAATAGATTAAATTATATTACACAAGGAATACAATCATTTCCAGTATATACACCACACAAAAGGAAATAGTGGCAATACAGCATGAATCTCACGGGAATAAGAAGTGAGATGAAATCCTCTTACCACGTTGTAATCAATCGAGTTGTATGACCAAAAGTTAATAACCACAAAATTATTCATATAATACTATGAATATAAATAGAATCAATATAATATATATCAAATGGAAGTATACAATACAACACCTGTAATAAATAAGTGGCGAACAATGGAAATATCACAGAATTAAAAGTGAGATAAGAAACCCCTTACCAAGTAATTTTCCTTGGTTGAGGGTACATTAAACATATGTATAATAGTTAAACCATTTTTATTAAATTTTACAAAAACTATATATGTAATTATGATAGCATATATGATCTTCTAATAACTCTTTATTAATGTTATTTTAGTATTATCGTCGTTCTGGGTGTCAACTGATTCATTTTCCTTTATATTCTTTGTTATGTGAGTCATGTTTTTTATGGATGGGATCTTTATTATTCATATCCAGAATGATATCTTGTCTTTAAAAATTATTTTTAATCATCAAATTAAAATTATTCTTGAATTGTTACGATGGTGAATGAATCTCATCGCGTTCGTGGAGACGGTAATATGTACTTACGCACGAGAGAAAATATCATTGTTTTGATATTAATATAGTATATAATTGGATTGTATAACAAATATAAAGAATAATTATCACATTATATTTATTAATTACATATATTATACATAATTATTATACCCATCCAAATAATATTGTATTGAATAACAACTACACCACGACTTGGAGACGGTAAGCCATACATACGCACGTATGGTGACATGTCATTCAAATGATGGATAGAATAACGAATATGGTTTTACCATATTTATAATAACATAATAGTTTATAAAATATACTAGAGTTATTATTTTATAATGGAAACAACAAGTAAAGAAGAAGTGGAGGATGAAAAGAACTTGAAAGAAGTGATGAAATATTTACCTCTTCTTCGGGTTCTTCCTTTTTATTTAATCAAAAGGGCTCATGAGGTTGGATTTATGACTAAAGTAGGGGCTCCAGGATGAAGGTAGAAATGTTGGGAGGATATTTGGGCAGGGTTTGGCTGAGAAAATTGGATTTTAAGGTGTGAATTTGAGAGAAGTGGGAGTGCCCTTTTATAAGAGGGGTGAGGGGCACCTTAGGAAAAGATTGAAATATTATTTTATAACAAAATAATATTCGGTTTATAATGGCTAAAAATTGATTTATTTCAATGATAAAGTGGGGAAGGGTCGAAATCCTTTTAATAAATGGGTTTTAGACAAGTTTAGGTTTCCAATTTAACCTTATATTTTATATTTAACTCTAAGATAAATAATTTAACACGTACCATGTCTTCATCTATTTTTAAACTATATGGTTAATAAACTTACTATAAACATATAAAATAATATTATTTGGTTCATTAATGACATATATAATATTATTTTATCCATTTGGCAGAATATTATATTTTTAAGAATAATATACCAACCAATAATATAGTATTTGTTTTAAAAATTAATTTTTGTCAATTTTGACACTATTTAGTATTTTGTTTTTGTAAAACTCATAAAAACCCTAAAACTTCAAAAATAAATTATCTAATAAACACTAACATGTCATATTAACCTTCAAAATTACTTTAATTACTCAGAAGTCTCAAATTACATTTATTTGGATATTTATAATATCAATTATTTTAATCTTTCATTAATAAGGAAATTACTACATCATCATTCTGTCATAAATAAATTAAATTATTTAATGTTTAAAAATTATAAATAAGATACCATTATGTATTAAATATTTGTATATTTATAATGAATATTTATAGTTAAATTTATCTTATTTATAACCCTATAATAAAATGTTTTAGTTATGAAAACATGAATTTAATAGTTTTAACTCTTCTTTAAATTAAATAATAATAAATGTCCTAATCTAATCCAAGTGGACCTAAAGGGTTATATTTTATTCCTAAGGTTGTTTTTCGTCGAATAACACTTATCCAATAGAATTAGGACATTTTTTAAGGTAATTATAATATCATTTTTACCCTTAATTACCATATTTACTTTTAACTATGGTAAATAAAAGTCAAAAGTTACTTTTCACCAAATATTGTTTTCATCTTATTGAACAACATTTTACATACTAAGGTTAACTGTGTCTCATGGAATTTTGATATTCAACTCACAGAAGTGGTAAAATTATGTTTTATACAAATTTTCAAATGCTCTTATAAGGTGGGTAAAAGACGGCAAAAAGTTCAATAAAATTTTATACATCTAATTTTATTATAAAAAATATTCCAATGAATTACATTGAAATAATATTTTTATTATTTATCTATTTTTTCTTTAAATAATATTAAATAAAAAAATTAATTATATAAATTAAAAGTAGGCTTTAAACAATAACGCGGTGTTTTTCACTATTCGTCAAAAATTGAATGTTTTCAGAAAAATTCCAAAATTCTCCCTAATATAATTTTTATATTCCAAATTCAAAAATGAATTCTATTTTACCAATTTCAAAACATATATTTTTAATTTATTAATTTAAAATTAATTCCCGTTGTCAAAACTAAAATGTGTATTTTTAAAAAATAATAACTATCAAAAGATTGACACTTGTTTATGACCAATTTCAAATTGAAATTACTTACACGATCAAAATTGGATTAAATGGTAACAATATAATCTATTTATACATACAAACCATTAAAATATATAATTTAACAGTATAAATTTTTATGATTAAAAAAGTTGTTTCCAGTTAAAATATAGTATTTTCCACTATTCATCCAAATATGAAACATATCAGAAAAATGTCGAAATATTATTGAAACTAAATTCATATGTCCCGATTATAAAGAAGAAGTTTATTTTGTAAAACTGAAAATATAAAAGTTTCAAATATTGGATTTAAAAAGGGTTCTCCACTAAAAGGAGGTAAAATTGCATTTTTTGGAAAAATACTTCTTTTATCTGAAAAAATGAATTCGTTATTAAATTATGTCTAAGAAACTCATAATATGGATTCAAAAATTATAAGTATTATATAAAGTTTAAAATTCATTTAATACTATTCATAACCGCTTTTGAATGGCAAGTTTGGTATTTCATGGTGCGCTTGAACTCAGTGTTGCGTGTAGTGCAAGTTATTGAATTACATTGAAGAAATAACGTACTATAAAATCTTGGTTTGTTACACTTATCATGTCCATATAGGCCTTCCCATTTCCTTGAAAATTAGTTCTTATTTTCCCTATCTTACTATAGATAAAACAACTTCTAGTTCCATTAAGATAAATCCATGGTTATTTCTTCTTACAATCTTGAATTATAGGAATTTGAATCATTTTTCATCCTGATCTTGAGCACTCTAAATTCCAAGAGACACTATCATCCACTTTTTGTGTTTGTTTTTAGAATAAACTAAATTCACATGGTCAATCAGAATTATTGAGAGATGGTTTGGAATGATCACACGATTTTACAATATCAATTTATCTTGTAAGGTTTCTCATTGGGGAAATCTCTTCATTATCTATGAAATCCATTTTTACATTGATTATCCAAGATTTTATCACTAATAAAACTAAAATTATTTACCATTAAGGGGTTAAATATTATCACTTTAAGACAATTATTGTATGATATTAAAAATTTGACCTCATAATGTCCTAATATTCGAAAATGATACACTAACATCTAGTCAGGCCTAAATTACTCTATGTTAAATATTCATTAGTTTAGTTTGGGTTCTATCATATTCATTAACACATTTTTTTAAATTCATAAATAGTTCCTATTAAATTATAATGATAACATGATTTTCCAAATTATATCCCATAGGAGTGTCAAACAAAGTATATAGTCAGACTACATTATCATGGTATTGGTAATGATTGGGTTATAAGAAAACATACCATTTTAAATGTTGTTACCCCAAGTTACATATGTTTCAGATCCTACATACACTTATAATATACAGATAATGATGTAATTTTTAAAAAAACCACCCAATGTCTACCTTACCTATTCTTTATGATGTTATCCATTACTAATACTTATTTTGGGGGTTTTCTCTATTATTCTCTCATCCTAATTAATAATCATCTTAGAATATTTAGTATAAATGAGTTACTTTTTCATCTTTAACATTGAATATCTGATAATGATTAACATATAAATCCAAAAATAATATTATAATTATTAATTTTTATTGACAAAAAATATTCTAACATATAATGTTTTTAAACCCTCCTCTAATACCAACTGAGGTGCCCAGACCCACACTCTCTTATCCAGTTGTAAAAACAATATACATCAAACACATGATTTGATAAAAATACATAATTACAAGTTATTTTATTAATAATTTATCATTTAAATTAAATGTTTCTTTTTTAGGTGTTTATAGTATTAGGACAAATATTTAATAAATAAACCATTTTCTTTGTATTAAATGGTCATTTCGTACAACATAATCCATAAAAATTCACTAACATCTCTTAAAAATTATCCCTAAATGGTACTATTCTAGAAACCTCACACATGTTATATTTTGAATAACATGGGTCAATAGAAACATAATAGATGTTGAGCTCAAATAAATAGTATGGATAAACATAAGTGATAAAAATTAGCGATCATAATTGTGCATAAGATTCATATAGGATATAATAAAGATATTTTTGATACCATTACACCCAAAATGTAGTCATAATACATGGTATAAAAAATGGTATAATATATGAAATTAATCTAAATTTTGGGAAAATGTGAGTCAATAACCATGATCCATTACAACATAACATAGTCTTATAAAAAGAAGAGTACTATGATAGAAGAGCTATCATATGGTATCATCATATATTCTATACACACTAAGAAATCCCACAAAGTAGTTTGTTAGCATATCATCAAATGTTCTACATTTAGTTTTTTATAATATCCAAGAAGGATCGGCATTTAGTTTCTAAGAATACCCATATAAGATCACCCATTAGTTTATAATCATTTCGGAGAAGTCTCACACTATATTATATTATTATAAATTAACCATTAACTAATGTGTTGGTGGGAAATATGGGTCCCCAAACATCATTATCTAAACATAGTAGTTCCACATAAAATCAATTCATTCCTCGTGTAATAAGTAACCTATATATGCAAAATGGTTTTCATCTCCCTTCCAAAATGGTATTACATAAGAGATCATTACTCAATCCATATATAATAAGACCATGATAAACCCATATAATGTTAACGGGTATCCAATGGAATAAATTAACATTCTAGATAGATACCATACAATCAAGATAATTAATGTGGTATTTACAATATATAGATAATGGGTATACAATTTGGTCAATAATTAACTCTATCAGTCATTATATAAAATCATGGTGGACATGCTTTAGTTAAGAGAACAAATATAGTGTATTAAAAATGTAAAGTAATTTTTTAAAAATTTGTGTTTATAAACCTTCAATGGTTAAGAAAGCCTAAAACATAGATGGATAATTTCCAAGGCAGATAAAAAAATTTATTTTCCATCTAGTGAAATTAGAATAAAGAAATAATTTACTAAATATCCTTTTCTATGTATAATATGTGTCAATAGAAATTTACATAGATGAAAAACATTTGTTTGATGTTTTAGAAAATCTACTTTGGTAATAATACATATTCCTGGTATTTTAAAATCATTTTCAAAAAAATGATTTATAAAACTATGTGAAAAACAATTACATTTTAAAACCATTAATTGATTGTGTGAAATTTTAATGTAAAACAATTTTTTTTATAATGATGTAATCAAATTGAAACATTAAAAAAATAAACTCTTCACATTTTGTTTAAAATGACCTAGAGAAAAAAGACTTAAATTTTTTAATGAAATTTTACATAGTATAAAACTACCTTGATAAATAATTTAATCACTTATAATTAAACGTGAAAATTTATCCACTAAATACATATATATAAAAATTTTGGTTCATAAAAATAATCATAAATAAGGGAAGTTTAATATACAAGAAACACTCTGGGTAAAATTTGAGTTGAGGGAAATTAATTTTTGAGGGTACAAATAAAATACCGTGAATATAAAAAAAATAATGATAAGGGTTTTAATAAATAACATAAATTTTATTGATATATTATGCTTCTAATACAATTTTGATTCAAAAATAAGATTATAAATAAAAACCCTAATGATTTGAGTGAAAATTTAATAAAAAATACTTTGAAATTTAGCATATTTAAAATTGAATATAATTTCAAGAAAGTATAAGATATTTATATTTGAAACAAAATAATTAAATATATAATTAAGAAAATTTATTTGATTGAAATAAAACAATATCAAAGATATCCTGGTGTACAATATGCAATATGTGTCATGAAATAAATTTCATACTAATAACCCAATACCTTATATTTTATATTATGATAATTTTCTATAACATCATATTTGAAATCATTACCCTCATAATAAATTATTTTAGAACCTAATTAACTCTCAATATCCAAAAAATCTTAATTTATAATAATTCTCCACATGTATATTAGTTATTTATAACATTTTCTCTATATTGGTGGTGATTAATATTAATCATTTTGAACTGGTTTCGTAAATTTTATGATGTTATTTACTCTTCAATAGAATTATTTCACTCATATATATAACAAGGTAATGTAATTTAATCTATATTACTACTTAAAATATCATAATGTCATTTTATGGGAGTAATTATAAATATCATTAATGATGATTTCATTGATGATCATGTTTTAATGATTTGATGGTTTTTTTCATAGGTGATGAGTTAAATTTAGGATTAACATATCAAGAAAAGAACTCAGTATTTAGTTATTTGAGTCATATATTAACATAAATAAAATTCCATCATTATCCATGATACATATTTATAATATTGTACAAATATATGGTTAAACCAACCTAAACAATAACATACAATATTTAATGGGTAATTGTTATGTGAATTTAATGTAATATCACTATTAAAGAAGACAAATGAAATTATTTATTATATATCAGTGTGATATAAAATATTTTTTAGTAATTAGAAGAAGAATAAAACCGATTAGAAATTATTTCATTATACAATGAAATTATTTCTTCCAAAAGAACAGTATTTTAGACTGTTGCATTTAAAATAGTTTTGTATTTATCAAATTTTTAAAATGTTTTCCAATTGGAATTAATAGAACCATAATATTTTCATAAGAACCATATTCATCACTAAAATAAAATATTATAACAGCCTATAGTGGTGGTAACAAAATATGAGATACACTATTTTAGGGGGGCACTAGTCTATGTGTGTGTACAGATAATGATTTTGATTCCCATAGACCTGGAGAAATGGGGGACATGGTTTGTTATTACATAACATAAAACATGTAATAAATATCATTTTTATATATTAAATTCCATTTTAGGACCATACTTTTATGATATAGAACTAAAACAAAACACATTGTGTTGTGAAGATGGTACTCACATATGTATGGTTAAGGTTTTTTATTTTCTTAAGGGGTAAAATGGTAGATAATGTATTTATCCATAAAAAAATAATTTCAGTATTCATTTAATTATTATTTTAAAATATAAAAATAGGTAATATATATCAAAAGGAATAATATCAATAAGGAACAATATTTGAGAGTGAAGAGTAATTAATTTACGATTGTGAAATTTCTCATCAAGTACTTATGGGAAATCAATGTCATTGGAAAATATATTTTTACCAAAATCTAAAGAGTATAAATTAAAATTTTAGGGGATAAACTAAGATTAAATTCCAAAAAGGAAATATATTTTTTGAGTGGTTTTGAGGAGATGGAGAGAGGCCCCTAATAAGTGGTGAGAATGACATATTGGAAAATATAACTACATTATACAAAGATTGAACATGTTAAATGTGTTATATGGATCTAAATATATACAATAATTGATTATAGGATGATATATTTTATATAATATAACACCAAATGAGTTAAATTTTTTCTTGTTTCAATCCATGTACGCAATGATTTATTATTTAAACTATTTTATATTTTACCAGGATAACTAGTTCATTGCTATGTAATTTTATTCTAATGACTATAAAATAAAATTAAACATAGTAAATAAGTTAAAACTAATAATTTTAATAACAAAATAAATTATATAACTTAAAATTTATATGTTTATGAAAAAAATAATTTTAACACTTGCTCATGAAACATGTAAAAACCAATTATTTGAAAAATTGTGATTTTAATCTTAAAATATATGTGTAGGTTAAAATTATACATATCATTGATTTAAGTATTTAATTTTTTTTATTAAAAAAAGCATTATAGTTCTTTCTATAAAATTTATAACCATAATATCATAATGCATCATTTAATTAAAATCAAAAATCAAAAATGGTATTTATTGGAAAATACAAGTTATTTTTTGAACATAGGTTATTATAACTTCCTAATAGTACATTGAAATATATTTTTTACTCTTTCAAAACATTTTTTATCATGAATAGAGTTTTATATGTTTTTATGTTAAAGATCTTTCTTATATAGTAATAAAATTCAAAGAAATTTGTAAAAATTGTATTTGTAACTATTCACTTAAAAATAAAATGTTTCCGAAGAAAGAACCAAAATGTCACCCATAGATAATATTTAAATATTAAATTCCAAAAATTTTCTTCATTTCAACTAATTAAATTTCTAAAATTTATATATCTAACTTTTAAATGATAATACAAAAGGTACATGGAATCAAATTTTCAATGTCAAATGACAGTTTTAAACATCATGTTTTCATATTATTTTTTCTTAAAAATTTCAAAAATAATTGATGTTAATAAAATGGAACATATTAAGTTTAAAATTTTTTCTTTCAAATTTATCAGGGTAAAATATAAAACAACACAAAATTCATTTTAAAAAATATGAATTTTATATAAATTAATGAAACCCCATTTTAAATAAAAAAATTAATTTTACTAATTACTTTATATTAATATATTATTTTTTACTGTAGGATTTATTATTATTATTACTATTATCATATTTATATAATATTTCACTTCTTAGTTTATTTTAGTGTTTCATGTAAAACTAGTTATCAATCATAATGATTATTTAAATAATAACGTAAATTTTTTGGTCTTTCTACTCACTCTCCCATGTGTAGAATGTATTGAAGGAAATTATATAGCACATAAGTTTTTTAAAAGGATTACTCACAAGGTTGAAGACTAAATCTTTTCTATATTTGGGCTGAGCATGGGACACTAATTTTATCACTAATATGAAAATTTGTTTAAATAGATATATCTTGTCATCTCACACTACTATTTTTCTTTAAACATTATCCCACCCATTTATAATAAGAATCCAAATATGAAGAAAAATGATCAATAAGATGCTAAAGGATTATTATTCATCAATAGAATACTTACATGAAGCCTTATGACTTTTCATAATCATTTATTATTCCTCTTATTCATGATCATAATGCCCAAAATATTCTCTAGGTTGAAGATGATTATTAATTATGGCCTCAATAAAAATTTGTAATCACTTAAATAATTTTCATTTGGTATATGAAAAATATTACACAAATCAAATAATCTAATCAATACCAATTTATATATTTATAATACCAATTGATTTACTTAATAATAAAAAATTACATAATTATAGAAACTTTTGTTCTCAAGGAATGTCAAAATATTTTATCCAACTGAGTTTCATTGGATTATTACTCAATATATTCTACCATTAACAGATCACATGGATTAGTTTCCATGATAAACAACTGATTTCAATTATTAATTGATCACATGGGTTTTCTCTATATAATCATCAACCATATTTCAAAACATACCCTTACTTTTTCATTTAAAGTGGTTATAAACCTAGTAGTATTCTCAAGTAATTCTGAATTATTTCCCTTGGAGACTTATTTTAATCCTATCTTCCACCTACTTTTCATACATTATTGGAAATTGAGTGTATTTATTATGTGCAATATGGCATCTTTACAGAGACAAAAATTGAATCATGAATGCATCCCCTCAACATCATGTTATTAATGACTTGTTGTTAGAAAATAATCTCTTAATTTAATTATCTAGAATAATATTATTTTTCAAAATGACAAACCTTTTATAAGATTTGTGATATCTTATGTGTCAATTCAGTGAGCTAAAATATATTATAAATCCTAATGACTATATTCTTAATTCTCATGAGGATCTTACATATTATCATTATAATATTATGTATTCTAGTAAAAATCATCCATATCATCCAAAATAACATATATTGTTTAATAGTTCTGATACTATGTGAAATTTAATTCTGTTTCATATTATAAACAACCTATAAAATATTACGTTTCAACATGAAAATACTCTTTATAGTATAAAATATATAATATTTCATATTATAGAATTTCCTTATCTATATTTTTTAACGATATCTAGGCTTATCTTTCAAAAAAACTGTAATGAGCCGCCAAATATCCTTTTCTTGAGAGTGAATTGAGTCATTACTAGGCCTCAAGAAACATCCCCAAGATGCCAAACATAAGAAATTAATGCCAAAGGGTTTCACATACAAGTTGGGGATGATTTACCATTTGATAAAAAACCAATAATCCATGAAACCACAACCAAACCATTAACTAAACGATACATGAACAAAATAAAGACAACTAAACAACTTCATATACCTCAAAACCACATCAAAGTGTGAAATAGTGGAAGACAAAAAATATATAAAATTTCACATTGGATAGTCAATTAAAGACTCTTGAAAGACCAAAATACTCCATGATCCACAAGCTCCATGCTTCGTAATCCTCAAACAAGATAAGTCTCATGAGGTATTACTAAAAATGTGGGAAACATTACCTTTTCCCAAGTCCCAAAATATAGAATATGAAAAAGAACCAAAGTTACAAATAAGGGGTGAGTATAAAACTTAGTAGGATTTCCCCCAAATACTTCCATACTCACGCCACATGGATAGAGTGGTTAGCACATTATATAAAATATTTTATATAATCCCATTTACGACCACTGTTTATAACCAAATATAAAAAAGTTTAAAAAACCATTATAACCAAGTGAAAACAAAAATAAATGAAACAAATTTCTAGAAAGTTAAGTCCCAGAAAATATCTAATCAATTCTTATAAACCCATTATTTTTATCATTTTGGAAAACTCGTTCATTATTTCACAACACTCCCACACATGCAAGCTTCGTTTGACAGTTCCATAATTGTGAGCGGTCTATTATCTAATTAACTTTTGTCACAATGACACACACCCCGGATCCAGGGTCATGTCCCTTGTACCCAATGGTACTCATCCCTTATTAAGGCTCGTCTTAGAATGAACTCACACCAATGCCATTTATGGAAAATATTTCCATTACCAAAATAAACCACTTCAATAAAACTAAAATTTTATTAAAAACAAAATAACAACCAATACCATAGACACATTTCATTTCAATAAAAAAATACTTTTTATTGAAAAAATCTAATCCAATTCATGTGAAAAAAATCCAGAATAATTCCTATTTTAAAATCCATATTTTAAAACCATGAACCAAAGAACTCATTCAAAAATTCCCAATTTTCAAAATTTCACAATTTTCACTCATGAAGGTTTCTAACAAGTGTTCAACAACCAAATAACAATAAATTATACACAATACATTCCATTTTAAATCATTCCAATTAGTTCTACTAAGAGGAGTTGAGATTAAAGCCTCCTACCTCGAATGTGTTGACAATAACCACAATGAACAAATAACACAGAAGAAAACCAGGTTGATCCTAAAAACCCCACCATAGATCTATTCACCTACAATGATTATGACCAAATATCATCATATTTTTCATCCTCCCACATAGATATACCCATAATGAGCATATATTTTAGAAAATGAAAGAAGAGGAGAAGTAGATCTATGTAGATCCTTGAAATCAATCATGAATGAAGAAGAATGATAACATACCTAAAAAATGCATCTTTGATTCACTAAAGGAATCCTTCGAATCGACTCAAAAATGATTAGAAGAGATTCTTCTACCTTCAATGGAGAGTTATCATGAATTAGGACTATTTTGAAACAACAAGGCGATTGTGGAAAAAAAATTGATATCTTATTTTTAAGGACTCATTTTGACTACAAGCATGGTTTGACCACTCGGTTAGGATACTAATTCTCTAACCATGTGACAACCCCCTACTGCATAGCTTCCTCTTACATGGTCTCTCAAATCATGCACCAACCATGTTGGAGCTATAACTTCAAGAGGACCACTATTCATAGTTTGACAACATAGTTAGGCAAACCATGCACTGCCTGTGTGATTTACATTTAGCCTAAAAATTGTTCTAATGTTCTCATAACTCTATAATCCATCTCTCTTAAACTTTATCACCACAACAATCATCATGTAAGGGTTACAAACCAGAAACTAGTGGTACTAAAAAAACTGAGATATACAATTTTTTAGTATAAAAACAATATAAACCATCTAAATGGTAGTAAACAATATTTTGGAACTCCAATAAAAACCATACCTATCCAGAACATTGAAAAATTATCTAAAAACATGAAATCCAAAATTATTCTCTAGAATTTTCAACTCAACAAAAAAATCTTACACACTCAAATTGATCATAAATAACATAACATACATGTTTAATAGGTAAACAAACATTTTCAATAACTTCCAATAATCCTCACTCATATTTAAAAACCAAGAAAATTGTTATTGAACTATTCCTTGGGTTCTATACTCTCAAATCACATTTCAATATCTTGTATGAATATAATTAATTATGATTTTTTATTCATTTGTATTATTTTGTTTCATGGATTATTTTTTGTTTTTGTCACGTGTATAATACTAATAGGAAAGAGAACGTATATAAGTGGATCCATTTTTCTTTATATATTCTATGAAAACTATTATGGAATGTGTTACGATATTTTAAATTCAACTTTTAAATTCCATAATGTATGTATTTGATTTTTACATTTATTCTTTTACTTTTTAATAATTTTATTTTTATATATTATAATTATTAAAATACTCATAATTGTTCATTTAATTTCTATATTATGATAATAATTACCATATAACTTATTTTGATATAATCATTAAAAATAAAGAATTGTTTCTAAAAAAAGCCTATTTACATTCATTGATATACCCATTCCAAATAAAAAATAGAGAGGTGGATAATATTTTCCCTAGACCATAAATACTAAAGCCCATAATGGTCTTTTATCTAAGATAGATGTGACCCTTAAATCACACCATTAAAAGTCCATAGAGTGGAAACAATCATAACAGTATAGAATAGATAAAATGGTAGGAAATATATTGTATAATTCTCATACATGATAATATTAATAAAAATAAGAATCATGACCATGAATATATAAAAATAAAATCCTATTAATAATAATTCATGAGATGTTATATGAATGTGTGAAAAACTTATCCCAAGAAAATGTTGAGGGTATCTTTTAAAGAAGGAACACGTAGTCTAAAAATTCGTGACATCAACACCTATTAATGTCTATAATAATCTCCAAATCCACAGATATATTAAATAACGTATATCATTAGTAATTATTATACAATTATAATTAATAGTATCCTCCCCGAAAATATGCACACAGTGAATAAAATTCATACTAAATCCATCATGACTAAAAATTGAATATAAATATCACCTCATCCCTAGTTAACAATAACCCATCTCAGCGAGGCCAAATCTTAAAATCTACATGCAATTATAGTGTAGTAAACATTTAAATATGTCAAGGAGGTATACCACAATTATTTCACCACAACTATAATCAACATAATATTCTAATAAAATATGTATTTAAACTATAATTACATCTATATTCACATACCACAACCAAAAACCACATACAGTAACTATATACCATTTTATACAACCATATATATCATGGAACAACCATAAAAATGCTTCCAAATATCCAAAAACACAAGAACACTACAATATACCACTACCACATAACAAATATTTATACCACATCACCATAATATATTTGGAAGATAGGTCAGTAGAGGGGTATTAGATAACTATTTTTATCACCAACATGAAGTATATTAGGGATTTACTAGTAACCAAAACATAATATGGGTGTCAGTCATCTATATGACTTAGGTGTACGTTCACAATAAATTATAAAATGTATGATGATTTATAAAAGTACATAATAATTTCCTTGGGTTCACTTCTTACAAGAAACCTATGAAACCACATCTCAATATTATCCCTTCACCATTACACAACATTAGTCACTATCACTCCTAGACATAAAAATTCTTACAGGAAATCCATATAAAAATAACATAATATAAATTAATACTTTTCCAAATTCATATATAATTATGAATTACTTACCATACTAAATTCAGTAGCTACATCAAATTCTTTATAATACAAATTTAACATGAACCACACAGAACATACTAAATATTTCATTAGTATATTTTATTCACATCATAATAACTCCACTGATTTTTTTTATGTTGTTCAGAACCATATTATTTCAACACATCCCATCCCAATTCCAAAATATTAAATAATTTTATAAATTTCATAGGAATCTATGCCCCATGTGAGTACTATAAAAACACATTCACATCTTCACACCACCAAATCATCAATCAATAAACAATCAAAGTCAACACCTATATGAATTCCAATTAAAAAACCCGTACCAATACCTCATCTACTACCATATAAAATATGAAACATAACAATCCTATAATAATAAAAAATCTACTTCCATTTATTGAAGACATTGTATCAATTTACTACTATATATACAGTGTAGACATATCAATAAACAAATTTTAGGTTTTATACTTCATCATTAGTGTATTTTATATAAATTTTAATAAACATTTTAATGAATAATTCCATGTATTAATAATTTATTTTTACACTACAACATCATTACCATAATATATATAAAATTATATAAGCATTGATATAATAAAATATATATAAAATTTAATAAGAAATTAAATCTTAATTCAATAAAGTATTTATCTTAATTAAGGATAATTACATCTATTTACCAAATATAAACTAATTAATATTTATAAACTATAAAAAATATATAAAAGAGATAATCTAAATCAACTACCCTAAACTGATTCTTGACTGACCTTGTTGTAAAAAATATGCCTCATGATGATCAAAACATTTCTTCACTATAGTAAATTTATCATCAACCACCACACAACTATTTGTTATCTCCCAATCACTAAATAAGGTACCTATGAACCCAACAATGATGAAAGATATGCTAATAGAACATAATTAAATGAGGAACAATCTCAATAGACATCAATAATTCCTAATGATATAATGAAATAAAAATATGATAAAATACAATTTTGTTAAATCGTATAAATATTTTGGGTTCTAAAAAATTTTATGAAGGATAAGACATAAATTATAAATTTATAATCTAATAAAACATATAAATTAAAATTTAATTCTTAAAATCGTAACATAATATATTGTGTTATGGTGAATTAGTATCCTAAATAATTGTAATATAAGAATCAAGACATGATCATCCCTATATATTTGGGTCAAAACTATTTAAACATTGATGTTATGAAAGAATATTATGGTCTATTTTTCTATACCATATAATAATAACTGATACCACAAAATTTAATGAAACATCACTCACTACCATTCAATTTACAATCCACCTCATTCACTAAACTCAAAATCTACCATGACACAACATAGTGTAATGGAGACCACCCTGACACATTCCAAAAACCATAGGAAAAAAATACTGAAAATGTACAGCATAACCCTTTACAAAATATTAACAAAATTGACTAAAAATATTTAAAACCCATACCATTATGATTTATGTAAAAACTTTACTTTATATTGAGATAAATAATTGTATTCACAACATAACATAATAGAATTTGGAGACACCTCTTTTTAGACTACATCATTTTAAAAAAAAATATACTACATCAGTAAAATAGAATAGAATAATACTAAGTGAAAATATATGATTATGTCAAAAAAATTCAAGTATAAACCTAGTCTTTATTCCACTATTCACCTCTAAGATCACTCCCAACATCTCCAACACCTAAATATCACTAAATAAAAAACCATGACCAAATTAGAATCAGTATTAGGTACCTATTGAAACATTATTTTTCATTAGAATAAAAAACCCATACGAATAAACAACATGAAAACTAAACATTCCTTATGATATCTCTCAAACTATAATATCACTATTATAAAACTAGAACAGAAAAATATAACTTGATAAAAAACTGATTTCTCTCTAAATAAAAATTTATTATTTATTATAAAAAATAATATAAAATAACACTAGGTATTGAAACCATATTTATAACCCAATCCAAAATATAAATTTCTCTAAACCTTAATGATTACCTTTGACTAATTTGAGGGGAATGACATATCATCACAATAATTTCTACTGATATTATTAAATATCAATAAAAACACCACAAATAGGTCATCATAAAAACATCTATGTCACCATAATTAAAGATATGGGATTCAATATGAAAATATCTATTTAGTTAAGATACATTTTAGATGTTATGAATATGATCTATTTGTGGTGGAAGAACCAACTGATATGAAAACTGTTTGACTCACTCCTACACCACAAATGGTCAAACAACCTGAGTAGAATACTTGTTTCATCTACAAAAACTATTCTATACATGATAAGAATACGCCTTAATAAAAATATGATTTCCATTATCAAAACATATAGGTCACTTAATTTTATTATTATATGATTGAAAAAAATAATTATCATTTTTTATAAACACAAAACTCACCTTCACATTCATTATTATACTGTATACAAAATCAATTCCAATAATCCCCAATTCCCTGTTCTAAATTCTCCATAACTGTGATATATATGGTTTCCCATACAATACCGCAAAATAGGAAATTATATTGGAAGATTGGTTTCTATTATTATAATCAAATGTGAACAATGGACAGTGAATTTCCCACAAATATCCAATATCATGAAAACATGCACAGAACCTAACCTCTATAATCTAAATAATATGATCTATCTACTCATATTTTTCATGATTTATTGTTTTTCAAGGTGTGACTAATATTTAAAAGAACCTTAGCATCTCTTCAACATTCCTAAGGTAAAATTAAGTCCTTGATTAGAGATGATATTCCTCAGAACCTAGTGATTTTTTACTATCTCTTCTATATAAATCATTTCCAAATAATCTACAACACATTAAAATATTGTCATCAAGAAAAGAGTTAATGTTATCATGTATTCTAAAAATCCCCTAGTAGTGTCGTATCCACACAAATTTTATGGAAGACTAGTTAAAAAATCCATCAAAATACCATCTAATTTTCACTAAGAAATATATAAGGGATACAAAAATACCAACTAGAGCTTAATTATTAGATTTTAGGAATTAAAAAAATAGACATAAATACATTAACTCAGTCACATACCTCTTTATACCTGGCCATTAAAACAGAAACAATAACGAATCATACATCAAATTTATAGTAAGATGTATGAATAAGGGACAAAATTTTATATAATGAAAAACAACCTTTCACACCACCATAATAATAAACTTTTTCCAAAAATTCAGCATCATATACTAGCTGTCCATTGAGAATAATTTATATGTATCTCTATTAATGAAAAAAATCTATTCATATATATACTCAAACATATAAAAAATGAGACACCTATTACTAAAAATATAAGGATAAATTTACTTTCATTTTATGTAGATAAAATCAATCCAATTTTTATCCATATCGTTATGTTAATCTGTACCTCATTTATCATCCACTACTCATTTTAAACCGCTCAAGAAATATATCATCGTCTCATGGTTCTTAGTGAATCAACTACTAGATTTATATTCTTCAGAGTGTAAGGGACATTGAAGTCATAATAAAAAATGATTATTCCCAATTATCAGTGAAAAAATTAATATAATATTGACAGAATATATATATTTGTTTTTTATGACATGTGAATAGAATAAATCAATCCCCAATAAGATAATTAGGTCTAATGTTTAATGAAATCATTACCACAATTAAAAAAAGTCTAGGGTTGAAATATTTACATTTATTTGTTTATAACTATCAAGACACATAAAATATCACCACCCATATATATATTAAGAAAAAACCCAGAATAATATGAGAATACGTTAAATACACATCAAACCTAACTCCCTTCATAGGATATGAAATAATATGATTATTAATCCCATTATATTTTAGGTACAAAAATGTCACCTAACATTTATTTGCCCATAAAAGAATATTATTTTTTGGTCAAAGAAGTAAAAGGAACTTCAATTAAAGATATATTGGTTATGATAATTATATTATAACATGAAACAATAAAGAGATTATATAACACTAAAATGAGTTTTGTCATTAAATAAGATAAAAATATAATGATATTCAGTGGTTCAATATAAAAACCATGATGAGGTGTGACATGACATAGGAAATTCACATAACGAATATATAATTTAAATTTTGATGGAATAATATATAGATGATATAATTAATGTAACTATGAAAATACCATAAAATTATCACTATGATATTATTATGGTCTCAAATACAGAAGTAAATTATGTATGAACACTACTTAAAATGATCTAAAAAATATTGGAATACTATGTTTATTAATCCCCTGAATAAAACAAAGGAATTTATGAATCATAGAGTAATTACAATGAAAATTTATTTTTAACAGTGACACTTGAAAGAGTTTATCTGAATATATTCTCTTTTCACTCTCATATGATAATACCTTGACAATAAATCAATCTACTATAAATATCTATATCTCTAAACTTAATTAAATAATTCATGAATCTCTAGTAAGGGAATGCGATTCTTCACCATTTCTTATTCTAATTGATAATAATCTAAAAAAATTGAATGATAACATAATCCTTCTACATAAATAGCAATGGATCTCCAAAAGAGGATAAACATGGCTAGGTGAAAACCTATTTCAACATATTATCATGAAATTCTATAATTATCATACCTCTTAATGTTCCATCCTATAAGGAGTTTTTAAAATATATGGGTTGCATAGCTGAAACTATATCCAAAACATAATGAAATTTTAAGGGGATTAAACCAAAATTCTTATAAAAATCTCCACAAATCCTTAGAAACTGTAATAAAATTCTTTTTTTTTAAATAATCAATACATAACCTCCATTTTACCCTATATGATAAGATTTCATTAATCATTATTGATCAATATTATATTTACACTACCAAGATAAATTTTTTACTCCCCTTCTACATAATATAAAATTAACATCATATAATATCAATCAATGCCATGTCACATAGTGTATAACCAATACAAGATAATGAAAATTTAACATGGTTATATGTATAACCCAAATAATTATATTCCGGACTAATGATTATATATCAGGGAATTATATCTATTATTCACCTTGGAAAAAAAATTACAAACCATTAATTTGTATGGATTACACAAATAGAACTGTAAATCTATCCACACGAAGTCCCCTTTTTTAGATTACTGAGGTACACTAAATAATTAAAAATATTCAAAATTAATATAAGAATAAACCATGGTAATGGTGTAATGTCCCAAAATATCCATGTAATTGTTTTTAATTATAGGGAATTATTTTGAGACAACACGCTCTGACTGAACATGATTCTGACGCTCGGTGAGTCAGCAATGCAATTTTGAACTTTTCTTTAGTCCACTTAAGTAATTGTGAGGGAATGTTTTTCTAACATTTAAACCAGTGCTTAGATATAAAATTAGGGGGCACCATTAAACTTAGAACTTCAGGATTTTCTTAGAAAAAAATTAACTTTGATTGTCAACGGTCGTATGGAAAAGTAAATTTTTGGAATTTTCAGAAAATAATAAAATAACATAAAGAAATTATTTTATTTTCTTTCACACCATTGATAAGTTTAAAGGGATACTATAGTTAGGTGATGAGGTAATGATGAGGAACAGTAAATGAGGATCATTAATGGATCATTTTTGAAATCATAACAACTAAGCAGTTTTATTAATGAAATATTGTAATGACGCAACGTCGCAGCATTACAAAAACATTGCGACATGTTTCTTTTTTATTAATCTAATGAATTGGAGAGTCGATAATTAAACCCTAGGGATTCTCGGAAGAAAAGACAGTAGAATTCATATCCAATGAATAATTATGAATGTAGGAAAAAATTCCAATGATTCACAGATCAACGATGAAAACGCAGATCTCATCCATCAGTAGCAGCAAATCCAATAATCCAAGTAGGGTTTATTCTTTATTTGTGACTGATGGAATTTCCCCATTATTCATTATAAAACAAAAACGTGGATCAACCCATGAACATGTTGATCCAAATATTGTCGCTTGTTGTCAGAGGGTTGTTAAATCTAGGGAATTTAATGGGGGTGTAGATTCATATGTTGGAATAGCAAACCTATCATTGATTATACACCCTTAACACAGAGGGTGAAAGCCGACATGAACTAGGTCAGAGTCCCTCTAACATACATGTTCTTGTGTTTATTCATGGATGAAAATTCAAAATGATGGCAAGGAGAATATGTGGCCATCGTAGTGAAAGTGACACCCCATGGAGGACGAAGGTGTAGACGATGCAAAAACGGACCACTGGTACGGACCTGGCGGTCTGCGGAAAGAAACATCGTTGCCGACAACCGCTAGTAGTGACCCCATGCGGTGGCCGCAGGTAGGTGGTGGTGTTCCATGATAGATTTCCAAGAATAATCCATGGCTCGATCCGCCACGGCAGTGCGACAATGGTCGTAGGCATGGGCAGGCTGCAGTTGGGAGCGGCACGCCTGGTGCTCACAATGGCAGAGCAGTAGGATATCGCGTCTCGTCCGCCATGACAGTGTGTTGGAGGTGCAGTGACACTTAGAAATGTGTTGAGGAGTGGACCGTGTCCAAATGATTTTTTTTACTGAATGGGATGACTTGGTTGACTGGTCGCGCTAGCCACAAACAGGACCGGCCGAACCAGTCTGGGTTGCATTGGACTAGTCAGGCCTAACCAACCGGCCCATCGGGCCGATCCATGCTAGTGGACTAGGAAGCTCGAGCGTCCCAATTTTTTTTATACCTGGTTTGACTGAGTAAAACAATGATGTGGGAAGATGATCAGTCCATCAAGCAACACATGTTAGAACTTGACAGGCCCACCATTATAGGTCGGACCAGATAAATTTGAGTCACTAAGTGACCTGGAGGATTTGGCACATGACAGACCTGCATAAGGTTCAGTGAGGGAAAATGGGCCAGGTAGACAATATGGTTCATGCATGACCCCAGGCTAGGATTGGTCAGGTCGGTCTGACCAAGTCAGTCCAAGCCTAGATGTAATCGGCCCATGTTTACAAAAACAACGATATCTCTCAAATCGAGCATCTGATTTACACATCGTCT
This sequence comes from Viscum album, assembly GCA_963277665.1. Taxonomy (NCBI): domain Eukaryota; kingdom Viridiplantae; phylum Streptophyta; class Magnoliopsida; order Santalales; family Viscaceae; genus Viscum; species Viscum album. The sequence goes on from OY728146.1 coordinate 979,742,799, forward strand.
GCGAAACAAGGACCCTTTTGATGATGCAGTCCTTCTGAGATACTCTATGTGAGTTTTTACAGAGGTTGGAATACATCTTGGTAGGATCGGACTGTAATCTAATAGGTCCCCTTTTATAAAAAAACCTATATCTTATAGATTGGGCACCCGTTCGACGCGTTGTCTATTGCATTGGAAACCTTACAATGAGATATTATTGTGGGTTCCACTTTGTGAGAATTACTTGTGGTTGAGGTATAACCTATGGCTGGATGAGAATATCCTATTATAATCAACTACACTATGTGTGGGAATCTAGTGGTTGGCTGTGATGTGAAGAATGAAGAGAGAACCTTCATAGATTAATATAAGAGAAACCTATCATGGATCCGCATAAGAGAGACCCTTCATAGATAAAAATAAGAGATACCCTTCATGGATCAGCCTACGAATGAACCTATGTGGATCAACATTAGAGAGACCCTTCTTGGATAATCAGTAGCACGACCCGTTGTGGATCATCGGTAGAGTGACCCATTGTGGATCAGCAGCAGGGAAAACCTTTGTGGATCAGTAGTAGTGTCTCTCAAAAGAATTAGATGATTGAGATTTAAGACTAATCATGTTTACTTATTTACTCATGTTATACATGGTGTGAGATTTTTCTTTTACTTTTAAATTACTTGACATATTTCTTTGTGGTATTCCCCCTTTTTGGATTTCTATGTGACCCAAGTTGGCCTTTGGATCCCTACTGAGTATTTTTATTCTCACACATTCATGTGATTTGCCCACACTTGTTGTGTCTTGTTTATATGATAGATAGATTTGACTGAGGCTTTTGGAAGGCAGGGATAGATGGTGCTTAGAGTTTGGTTGTTAGACATGGTCTCGTGCAGTGACATATGACAGTGTGTTGTACCTACCCTTCTAGTAGGATCCTTCTAGGACAACCACTGGAGTATTTAATTATTTTGTTTTACTTTTCTTCTAGTTGGGATTTTATTCTATCCCCTTTACTTAGAGTTTAAACCTTTAACTCTAAGTGGTGGTACTTTGTGGTTATTGTAGTACTTTCCATCCTTTTCAATTTTGTTTTATGCGGTATGCCATGTTTGTGTGTCTATAGTTTTAATGGAAATGCATTACCTTTTTGGGATATGCCTTTTTGGTTCTAGTCACCTAGCCCTGGCATATGGAAGGTGGTATTTGGGTAGTCATGAATTGGGCCCTAGTGGGAGGATCGTGACAAAGTGGTATTGGAGGACATTCAGTTCTACCAAAAGAACTATGTGTCTTTATTTTCAATGGGGGAAATAGTGTTAAGTGTCTTGAGTTAAGATTTATTTCCAGGGAGTCACATTTTGATACGGTGGCTGATGTATCTATACACCAGGACCTTGAATTCTATTTTCTAACTCGCTATACAAAAACAATTGTTACATGTGTTATGGAAATGTTTTTCTCTTGACCTATTTTGAGTAATCTAAGTAGTTTTAACTTATTGACTATAGTTCATCAGTTTCTTAATAGGATTCCTCCAAGAATTCATCCATCCAAGATTCCAATGAGGGTTCATGAATATGGCCCACTGAGCAATGAGGTGTCAGTGTAGGGACCACTTAAAACGATAGGCAGCACCACCACCCGTAGAGTAACAATTGTTACCAGCACCACCAGCAGACAATTCCCAAAGAATGATCATGCTACATGAGTTCCAAAGACAGTGGACTCTGTGGTTTTGAGGTGAGACAGATCCTCAGGTAGCTGAGGGTTGGATGGAGGGAGTTGTGTGGGGTTTTCACCTAGTAGAGGCACATACAGACCGGATGGTGGTCCTAGATGATAGCATTTTTTAGGACACAAAAGGGAGATGGTGGAACATGATGCCCCAGACACACAAGGAGGCGACCCTGGCCTAGTTGGATTTGAGAGACTCTTCAGGGTGGAGTTTATATAATAGAAACGATGCTTGTTGTATATTCACAATAAACTAAACCTACAAAGGGGCATCCAGATTATGGACCAGTACTTGGTGAGGATTAACAACCTCTCCCTCTACTCCACTAACATGGTATGTGACTCTTTATTTAGGGCCCAAAAAATTGAATGGGAAATATGACGAGAGATCTGGGCATCAATGATTTCTCTTAGAATCCAGACGAAGGCTGGAGTGCTAGAACAAGATCTACTTGTTGATATCTTCCTATCTGAGTAGTCAACGATGGTGAGAGCCACCAGAAGACGACAGGTGGCTGAGTCATCTATAGCATGTAGTAGTAAGACGATGTGGAGGCCCAAAAGGGGCAATCCTTATAGAGGATAACCCCATGATGTAGGGTTAGAGGTGTGAAGCTCATAAGATCGAGGGGTTCATATTAGGGATAGACTTGATTACTCTTGTGGTGGACAGGGACACATGGATTGGGACACCCCGAGCCGTTTCACAGACTATCAGTAGAGGGTCGATGGATCACTTAGGAAGAGGAAGAGGTTCAAGTGAGGTGGTCTACAGGGTGGTGGACATGGAAGTGGAGCATGCTGAGAAATATGCATTGGATGGTTGTTCGAGGTGTTATCACCACTACCCACATGTGGTTTACCACTGGATTTGGGAGCTTCCAAACAGGGTAAAGGAAATATTTAGGTGATGGATTCCTATGACCATGGTGCTCTAGAGATTATTAATGATAGTATTTCTGTCTTCTCCACCTTTTCTACAGTTCTAGTTGACACATTCATCGGTTATAGTTTCTTTCCCATGGACCTCATTTGAGTCTCAGAGATTATGATGGAGTCGTTGGCTTGATCCTTATGATTAGAGACTCCTAATAGTGGGTATTTGATGATTACATAATGGTGTTTGTAGTGTGAGATTACTTTAGGTTGTGAGATATTTACCAAGGATCCCTTAGTATCATCTTCGGGGCCCTACAACATCATATTAGGCATGGACTAGTTATGTACAGTCCATGCTCAGATTGATTGTTTTAGGTGAAATGTGCCTTATGTCTGAGCAGATGGGACCAAGTTTTTAGTCCCCCGGAAATGGGAAAATTTTCAACACAAGAATAAATTTCTCATAGGAGGTTGCAGCCAATCACTCACTAGTTGGCTAGCCCCACCCTCAGTTTGGTGGATGAGAGGAACCCGAGCATTCATTTAGTAGAGTACGAGTATGAGGAAGTCATTCTAGAAGATTTACGAGGACTTCCTTCTGGTAGAGAGGTAGAATTATGTTTTGAATTGCACCCATGGACGACCCTAATATCAAAACCTACATTTCAGATGGCTCTCATGGAGCTCTGGCAGCTGAGAGTATAGTTGGAGGACATTTTGAGGAAAGGGTTTTTAAGACCCAATGTTTCTATATAATAATTCCTAGGGTTGTTTTCTGTGATGGCAGATGGGATCTTGATACTATGCATAGACTTCCGGTGCCTAAACCATGTGATCGAGAAGAAAAATTATCCACTATCGAGGATTGATGACCTCTTTGATTATATTAAGGGATCTTGATGGTTCTCGGTGATCAACCTTAGACCAGGCTATTATCATCTTTTGGTAAGGGATGAGGACATACCAAAGACAGCCTTTGGATGCATGTACGACCAATAAGAGTTTTTAGTGATTCCATTTGGTGTGACCAATTCAACATCAGTGTTCATGGGTCTAATGAACAAGATCTTCTATCATTACCATGATCATTTCATGGTTGTCTTCATTGATGAAAACTTAGATTACTAGACGTCAGAGGAGGATCACTCTACACACATACGGATTGTCTTAGATACACTCCAAGAGAACCATCTTTATGGTAAGCTCTCAAAGATCTAGTTCTAGATTAGGAATGACCACTTTCTGGGACACGTCATATGGGAGGCTAGAGTGGTAGTGGATCCAGTGATGATAGAGGCAATTCTTTATTGGGAGACATCTAGTATCGTAATTGAGGTATGAAGTTTTCTACCATTGGTTGGGTATGACAAATGGTTTGTACTCGACCTTTTTAGAGTAGCAGCACCATTTTAATATTTGACCAAGAAGGGACAACCCTTCATATGGACAGAGAGGTTCCCACAAAGTTTCCAGGAGTTGAGGTAGAGACTGAAGAGTGAACCCATCTTGAGACTACAAGAAGATGGAATTAGGTATTTAGTCTTATGAGTTGAATCAGGGACCGGATTGGGTTGTTTCCTGATGTAGGAGAGAGTAGTGATCATTTACGGCTCATAGAAATTGATCCATCATTGGTGGAAATATGGGACCCATGACCCGGAGTTTGCAGTATTGGTATTTTCCCTGAAAATGTGGTGGCACTACTTGAAGGATGAACAGTTTACCATCTAATCTGATTATAAGAGTCTCGGGTATATATTCCCATAGAAGGAACATAACATGAGATAGTGACGTTGTATGGTGTTCCTCTAGGAATATGACTTTGAGATAGTCTATACTTCTAGGAATGGGAATGTGGTAGTTGACATGCTCAACAGGGGGTCTGGTTTGCAGCTGCTGAGTGAGGTGAATGAGTAGCTAGCCACGATGTAGATATCCTTTGTGGACGATGATGGAGAAGCTTACCTCTAGTTTATGACTATCACTCCCCCATTACTTCAATGAGTTATTGGGGAATAACTTGGGGAAATTTACTGCTATAACCACTGTTCTTAGATATCATCATGAAAGGATGCTGATAGATTTTCGATAGGTGGGGAGAAAAAAATCTTTTTCAGAGGACTAACTATGGTACGAGTGATGTTTCTTGAGGATGTGGTGTGGGAGTTCCAAACATCCTCTATGGAGGTACATCCTAATGTTGGGAAGATGTACAAGGACCTCTGACATTAGTACTAGTGGCCATGGATGAAGAAAGTAGTGGTAGAGTTCATTTCACGATGCCTTAACTGTCAACAAGTGAAGGTTGAGCATCAGTTTCCAGCAAAATTGACACAGCCACATGTGGTACCGAAGTGGAAATTGGATGGTATCTCTATGGACTTTGTGAAGGGGTTACCACACACGTCAAGGGTCCACACCTCAATTTGGTTGATCTTTGACCAACTCACCATGTCAGCTCACTTCCTACCCATCTGGGAGTAGGGATCAGTAGAGGGATTGGGGTGACTCTACATCTAGGAGATAGTATGACTTCACGGGGTGCCTTATATGTTCATATTATACTGTGATTCATGCTTTACATCCCGATTTTGGAAGGGGTTATAAAAGGTGTTCAGGACTCAGTTGTGCTTGAGAATAGATTTTCACCCCTAGACAGATGGTCAGACAGACTGGACTATATAGACCTTGGAAAAAATGCATCGTGCTTGTGTCCTAGATTTTGGTCACAGTTGGGAAGACCACCTACCACTGCTGGAGTTTGCATAAAACAATATCTATCACTCCAACATTGGAATGAGACCATTTGAGGCCTTGTATGGGAGGCCATGCATATCACCTCTATACTGGACATATACAGGGGAGTCAGAACTCATGGGTCTAGAGTTGGTATGGGATACCACTGTGAAGGTACCAATCATCCAAGATTAGATTAATACTACACAGATCATAGAAAAATTTTATGATGACAGGAGACATAGACCCATGGAGTTCATGGATGGAGGCCATGTTTTTATTCTGGTCTAACCCTGATGGGGATCGCGGAGATTTGGCCATGGTGGCAGGTTATCTCTAAGTATTATATGAGAATTTCTGATTCTCAGCAGAGTTAGAGAGGCTGTGTACCACCTTGATCTTCCCCCAGATATGCACCAGTTGTACAATGGTTTTCACATGTCACACTGAGGATTTACGTGCATGATCAAGCACACTTCACTAACTGGGGTGAGCTAGACATTGATGAAGGGGCGGCGTTTGCAGAGTCCTCGATGTAGATAAAGTATCGATAGGAGTGGGACCTTCATGGATGGTCGATTCCTTTGGTGCGTGTTCGATGGTAGCACAAGAACCTCAATGAGAGCACATAGGAGCGGGAGGCTCATATTCGTGCTCAGTACCCCCATTTGTTTATTCTCTTTTGTATTGTATTTAGGGAATGTAAATCCCGATGGTGGTTAGAATGTAATGTTCCAGAATTTCTATGAATTTTTTTTAATTATATGAAATTATTTCAAGATGATAGGATCTGACGACACATGATTCTGAGGCCCGGAGTGCATGGAATGTAATTTTAAACTTTTCTTTAGTTCACATAAATAAACGTGAGAGTGGGTTTTTATATCTTTTGAACCTATTCTCAGATTGAAAATATGTGGGAACCATTGAATTCGGAATTCCCAGATTCTCCTATAATGATATAAAAATTGAAAAATAAGGGAAATTTGGAAATGTTAATTTTCTTAATTTTGAGAAAGTAATAAAATAACTTAAAGAAGTTATTGTATTTTGTTTCGAACTGATGAGCGGTGGACATCGATGTTGTGGTGCGACAATGAGGCGATGACGATGCACATTAAAGGTGGATCTTTAGTGGCTTGTTTGTGCTGGTGTAACCTCTACATTGTTTCACAAATGAAAAAACGTAATGATACAACATCATAACATAACTGAAATGTTGCAACATGTATCATTTTTATTAAAATAACGTGATGGGGAGTTTGTAATTAAACACTAAGGATTCTCTAATGAACCTATGGTAGAATTCCTCCCGAAGAAAGAAAGACGAATGAGGTGATGAATACCAACAATTCATGGAATGACTATGACGACAGAGATCTCATCCATCATCAGTAGCAGATCCAAAAATCCAAATAGAGGATATGATTTCTTTGTTATTGTTGTTATTTCCTCGTTCTTCATTCTAAAACAACGAATTTTGACCAACCCACAAACATATGGATCTGCAGATAAACACTTACTCAAATTATAGGAAAAATAATTGACTCTAAATACATTACATGTATAAGCCACAAACCTTGTCAAAGAAGAGTAGTTAAGAGAACATTTTTTCCCAAGTCTAAATCTAAAAATTCTACGGCTAGTTATTTTTTAAAAATACCAAATAAATGGTTTATTTCAAAGAGTTTACAATCTTCTTATAGGATACCCATTAGGAAAATATAGGTTCCCAAGACTTTAATTTATAACATTTATAGACCCAAAAAAATGTGGGTACCAAAATAAATTCTGGTATAAACATGTTGTGTAGGAAAGATGCTTGATGAGATTCTGTAAAATTCCATTATACTGGAACAATAGATGTTCCAGGAATATGATAGGAGATTACTCAAACATCAAAAACCTCATAAAGGTTGATTGGAGCCATGTCACCTTTGGTGAAAATGCTAAATAAAATATTATTGGAATTGTCCAAATTTGTATCACTAACTCAATTTTATTTTCTAAAATACTTTTTTTGATAGTTTAAAATATAATCTTATTACCAACTCATAATTATGTGATGATTGTTTTCATGTAATATCTGAGAAAAATTCTTTTAATTTTTTAATTCTAAAAATAATTTAGTATTTAATGCTATAAGAAATGAGAATGTATATATTGTAAATCTTGGTTCTTTGATATCTCAAAAATGTTTCTTGGTTAAATTTAATTCATAATGAATCATGGCTTGGGTATAGGAGACTAGACCAATGTAACAGTCACTCACATAGAAATATTAATAGGAATGAATTAGTTAGGGATCTACACAAACTTGAATTCCTAAATGAAAAAGTCTGTAACCCTTGTCAAAAAGTAAAACAACACAAAATTTATTTTCAATTAAACAAATGCATTTAAGTTTCTCAACCTTTTGAGTTGGTTTGCGTTGACTTGTTTGGATCATCCAATGTTTCTAGTTTAAATTTGAAGCACTATGTTTATATACTGGTAGATGAATTTTTTTGGTATATGATAGAGATAACATTTCCATTATAATTCATATATATTTTAATGATTTAAACCCCTACAATGTGTCATTTTATGTGATATTTGCATTATTTTTGTCATTCAGGTGTGTTTTGAGCTTGATATTGAAAATTGCACATTTCTGAATTTTTTTTCCATGACTTCTATATTTTTGGGTTGAAATAAAGAATTTTGGATAAATAATCAGAGCTAGAATACTGGAGTGACACAACAACATGTCGAGTAACAAAATTACACATCATGGATGGTCAATTCTACTAGTGTGCATTCAATGGTATCACAAGAACCTCTATGTGATCACATGGGAGAGAGAGTCTCATATTCGTGCTCAGTACCCCCATTTGTTTGATAAGCCTTTGTTTTGGATTTAGGTAATGTAAATCCCTAAGGTGATGAGAATTTAATGTCCCATAATTTCTATGTAATTTTTTTAATTATATACAATTACATTAAGACGACATGCTCTGAAGGCACATAATTCCGAGGCCTAGAGAGCTCAGAAAGTAATTTTGAACTTTTCTTTAGATCACTTAACTAAAAAGGTGAGCAGATTTTTTTATCATTTGATCAAGTGCTCTGATCAAAAATATGAGGGCACCATTGAACTTGGAATACAAATATTCTCTTATAAAGGACTAAACATTGACCGGAAAGGGATGGATGGAAATGTGAATTTTCAAATTTTTCAAAAAATAATAAAATAAGTTAAAGATGTTATTTTATTTTCTTTCACACTGATGAGCAGCGGACAACGATGTTGTGGTGTTGAAATGATGAGATGATGAAAAACATTAAAGGTGGATCATTAGTGGCTTGTTTGGGCAGGCATAACCACTACAGTGTTTCATAAATGAAACAGTGTAATGACCCAATGTTGGAGCGAAACTGAAACATTGCAACATGTATCCTTTTTATTAAACTAATGTGTTGGAGAGTTTGTAATTAAACCCTGGGGAATCTCTGAAGAACCTATGGTGGAATTCCTCTCCAATTAAGAAAGATGAATGCAGTGATAAATTAAAACGATTCAAGGAACCACAACGACAACACAGATCTCATCCATCATCAGCAGTGGATCCAATAATCCATGTAGGGGTTATTCATTCATTGTGATAATTGTTCTTTCGCCATTATTCATTCTAAAACAATGAACATTGACCAACCCATGAATAGTTAGATTCACATATCTTGTGTTTTTTTGGGGAGGGAGGATAAATTTGGGGACTTGAATTGTGAGGTAGATTTGTGTGTTGAAATCCCAAACCATCCTTTGATTATACACCCCTAACACAGATGGTGTGGGCCTACCCGAACAGGACTCGAGTCACTATGCCTTGCATGTTTTTTATAATTCATTTTGGATGAACATTCAAAATGGTAGAAAGACAAATTTTAGACCTTCCAAGTGAATAAGGCATCCCATAGAGGCCATAGGCATAGGCGATGTGAATAACAGACCAATTTTGGAGACCTAGTTGTTCGTGGTCTGGTGGCAGCTGGCCATGATAGTGTGTTAGGAATAATTTGCGGCTCACATGACCACAGCGGTGTATGAAGGTCCACCTACATGGTTTGATATAATACAGGAGAGGTGTGCCCAACATGCACCATGATGGAGCAGTAGGAAGATGTGGCCTTTTAGCTATGGCATAGTTCTATAGATATGGTTCCACCTAACACTATGTGGAGGAGTGGCCCACATACTCAGGCTAGGATTGACTGAAGCTGGTGGCCGAGTTGATCGGCTGTGTGCACCCCTAACCAGAGCTACTAAGTCGGATGGCCCACCAGGACTAGCCTGACTAGCAGACAGGGCAGCCCAAGCCACTCGACTTGTTTTTTGATCCTGTCTGACAATGTCGGACCAGCTCATCGAGCGACTAGGGTCAAAACATGACAATCCCACTAGTATGGGTCCATACGGATAAATTTGGGTCATTTGGTGTCCCAAAAGATTGGACACAAAACCAACCTGGAAGGGTCTAGTGATTCCCAATGAGCCAGGTAGATAAGAAGGGTAATGCGGGACCCTGTGTAGGGATTGTTCATGTCGTACCGACCGACTCGGATTGGGCCCAAGGGAAACCGGCCCCTGTTAACAAAAATGACGATATCTCTCAAAACAGGCATTTGATTGAAGCCCTATCTATGGAACAAGGAACCTTGGTATAAGAAGGTCCTTTTTTAATACTCTAATTGAGTTTTGGGGGAGGTTGGATTATAGACAGGGTAGATCATACTCGAATACAATCAGCCCCTTTTTACAAAAAAATGTTCATATCTTACAGACCAGAAGTCTCTTTGACGCATTGTTTGTTGTGTTGGGACCCTTAGGATGAGACTTTCATTTGGGTTTCACTTTTTTGGACATCATGGAAGTTTATTTATGACTGATGGATTGAGGATAACATCCTTTCAGAATCAAGCGTGCTGGGTGTGGGAATCCAGTGGATTGTTGTGATGTGAAGAATGAAGTGTGACCATTCCTGGATCAGTATAAGAGAAACCCTTCAAGGATCATAAAAATAGAGACCCTTTGTGGATCAACATAAGAGAGACCTGGTGTGGATCCACATGAGATAAACACTATAGGGATCAGCATGATAGAGACCCTTTGTGGATCAGTTGTAGTGCGACCCGTGATGGATCGGCTGTAGAGAGACTCGTTGTGGATCAGCAGTAGAGTGACCTTTAGTGGATCAGTAGTAGATCCTCACAAAATAATAATATTATCAAGCTTTATGACCAAACATATTTACTTTTATACATAATTTATACCTGGTGTGGGATATGTCTTTTTCGTTGTTCTTTACTTGTGATCTTTCTTTGGGGTATTATTCCTCTATGGATTTCTGTGAGACCCGAGTTGGTCTTAGGGTCCCTACTGAGTATTGTTATACTCACCCCTACATAGGATTTGTCAGAACCATTTGTGTCTTGTGAAGATGATATATATATTTGATTAGGACTTTTGGATTCTGGGGCTAGACAGTGCTCAGAGGTGGATCGATAGATGTGGTGTGCTATAGTGACATCTGATAGTGAGGTGTACCTACCCTTTCGGTAGGATCCTTACCAGATATCCTATTAAGATTTTACTTATTTTTTTGTACTTTCCTTTCATTTGGGATTTTATTCTACCCCCTTTACTTTTATTTTACATCTTTTACTCCTTGTGGGGGTTCTTTTTGGTCATTATACTACATTCATTATTTTGTGGTCTTTTGGTGAAGTATTCTATGTTGGTGTGTGTACATGTTTAAAGGCAATGCCTTCCATTTTAGGGATATGCCTTTCATGTGATGGTAACAAGCCCCTATCATATAGAAGGATGGATTGGGGTAGTCATGTCAAGGGCCACGAGGGATGGGTCATGACAACTGGTATATTGAACAATATCATACCCCTACAACAACAAAAACAATCACATTAAATTATCCATTTTCTAAACATCCTCTTCGTAGTCCCTGATATCATCCAACAACTTATTCACTTTCATCCCTAGGTCTATAAAGATATTTAATATTTATATGATCTATACTACCTACTCAAACACTCATCAATTGTCCCATATCCCAAAGAAATGATTCTTAATAACATGGTGCAATGTGAAACTACAATTGAGGTTTTAACTAAAATTTAAATCCACTTCTATGGTAACCACTAAGAAAATATATAAATGTGAACTACCTATTTCTATTTCAACCATATGAATCTCAGTCCGTAAAATAGATCCTAGTAGAATTACAAAAACTACAAACCCTTGAGAAATAAGAGAAACATGGATGAAAATGGAACATTTAAAACTAAACCATTGAATTACTTGATAAGGGGGAACAAAAATCCATATCCCAACTACTTAGGAGGTTATAATAACTTCTCCCATTGGAATATACTATACATTAAAACGTTTTATCAATTACCATATCCTTCATTAGTACCCTGATATATTTTATCAACATAACAGCATATACATCCTAATATATCATGAGATGAAACCTCTTAAACATTATATTCCCCCATGTCATCATCATGAAGATGATTCAAAGAATAATGATGGAAGTATATAAAACACACTATAGACTCTCTCACAAAAATTAAACCTAATGAATGGTGGGGAACTCCTACTATTTTTTCTTATTCATCATTCGATGTAAAAACATTATGTGATACTATATCCTGATTTCCTATCATTTCCACTTTGAATCATCAGGATCACTAAGCTAAGTGATCCACCACAACTAGGATATAACGCTTAATAATATAACTACAAAAGGAATCCAAATTTTTCCAATATTATAAAGACCTCTCCATCTTCTTATTGAATACAACCCCATCATAATTTTATGGATTTTACTATCGATAATTGTGCAAAACATTTCTTAATATATCCAGCTACATAATTTCAAATTGACTATGATCACTAATTTCCTATTACTACATGAAACCAAATTGAATCTTATATGGTCATCATCCACAAATCATATCAATAATCATATTAAAATCCTAACCCATTTTATGGATTTCATTTAATGTATTTTTATTAAATTCGTTTTATTTTACCCATTATAACTCCAATTCATACACAAGTGAAAAAATTTATGATGTATGTACTAGAACTATGTCTCTAACATATAATTATTATACAAATTATTGATAATGTTCCACGGACTGTCAAGGATATTATATTAGATCATGGTTTCCACTCTATGTCATTGTTGGTTTCTATACTATAAATCAGATATTATGATTAAATGGAATATCTCTCTATTAAATTAATGAAATTAATTCCATATCATAACTTAAAACATAAACATAACTCTACACTAAATATTTAATATAACTTTAGCATGAAACATAACCACTAAAACCCTTCATATTATGTTAGTAAAGATAAGAGTGACCCCTTAATCCCTATTTTATTATCCCATAGGTTATAGGCTAGTAGTAAAGGTATAAAAAACACAAGTTGTTGGACATTTTCATATATAGTTACTAAGAAATATAAATTAACCAAAAATACACACCATCCTTAGGAATATAAATACCTAAAATAAATACAATAATAGTTCATGTAATTTCTTGTCAAATAGAAGAAAAACAGTCACCTAAGAATATATCAAGAAGGTCTCTTAAGGACAACACTCTAACTCTATCCAATCTCTATAACATTTTTTTGATAATTTAGAAACCATTCACTGACTGATTCTTAAAAATAAAAAAAAAATTATTATTTGAATGGTGGGATGATAAAATGAGTATACAAAAAAACATTTTGTTTATATGATATTATGCTAATATGGATTAATTATACAAATTACTCTATATATAAATTAAAAAATCATATTTTCTCTACAACTTATTCAAATAAATCCCTTATCTCCATGGGTCACTCACTAAATCAATATATATGTATAATATAGAAAATATAAAAAAATATAATTGATTTACCCAATACCCACTACCCTATAGATACTGTCCACCTAAAAATCCCAATAACTTATTTATTAGCACTGACATCTCTTCCAAATAAAAAAATCACAACCACCTACCACATGTCAAATAAAAAAAACATATAACACCTGTCAATACCATATACCATATACCACAACTGAAAAAGACCACCACATGTCCACCATCACATAAATACGTCATTATAAAACATCTCCACACTACATTTTAAAGTGAGGATGATAGAGGGGGATATGTAATCCATTTATAACACCCATATCCATCATATTAGGGGTTCAAATGGAATACAAAAACATTATATGATTTTTGGTCAAATTAACATTATCACACCTCCATATCCTGAAACCATTAATAAAACACATCATTACCTATAACATTTAAACATAATAAAACAAAGAAGTCATATACTATTATAAACAAATTAACAACATAAATATAAAAAACAAATATAATAATACAGATCTATTTATTCATCAATTATTTATTAAGTTTTTATAGATTCCCAACAAAATCTTATTATTCAATTGATTACATATATTATAATAATTTATGGAATTTCCATATTTTAATTAAACCATTTATTTACACTATAATTCAATTCAATAAAAATCTATATAAACATAGAAATGTGACTATCACAATAGAAAATAGAAAAAATATATAGTTATATAAATCTTGTACAAAATTATGGAATTCTTCCCTCGTAAATTGATTCATTTTTTTTACATTCATTATGGTGAATTAAAACTCCTTAAAAATAATGATTTATCTTATGGTATCGTATCCCAATACATGATCTTTCCCATTAAATGGTCTAAAAAAATTTTAGATCATTGTAGGCTCCAAACAAGTAAAAATATATTAACAGTATCCTTGGGAATGTTTTCATACATTTATAATAAAATAGAGGATAGACACCAGAAATAAAATTTAGATACCAAATATGATGTGTATCTTGTGCTAATAAATAAATAGGTTTTAAATAGGTAACAACTATACAAGGCATAAAAAAAATCAAAAATAATAAAAAACCTAATATAAATGGATATCAAGAATAAAAATAATGATAAACGATCATATACAACCAAATATCTGATATAAGTTCATGAAAGGAAATTAATTCAACGTATAAGGAAATTCGATGAAAAATAGGTTGAACACATAAAAGAATAATAAAAATTTAATAAAATAAAACAAATCAAGACAACTCATCTCCCTTTGAGAAAATAAAATTATTCACACCCCACATCATATATGAGTCAACCAAAACTATTGAACCCAAATGTCACGAACCAACCCGGGTCGACCCTGAACCGGTCACCCGAGCCGGTCCGCGACATGGCCCGAGAGGCGTTCCCGATCCTCCCGGGCTGGCGACAAGCGCCAGGGCATCAACAGAGGCTATGGGAACGATTTCGACCAATATAAATAAATAAGACAGCGAAAATAATACAGAGCAGCGTAGAAAATATAAACCAGATAAAGTGACTAAACAGGAACAAACAAGAAACAAACTAACCAAACACGACGTGCGAACAAACTCCGTGTGACCTCGCGGGTCGCTCTCCGACTCAACGATCAAGCGTCGCCCTAGGCGAGCGCACTCAAGCTATGGCCTGCACAAACACTAAAAACAGAAAAGAACTATAGGCGTGAGTATTAAAACTTAGTAGGCTAGCCCGATATCTATTCCCAATGCACTACCTTTAAAATAAAAGAAACATCATTTCAAGTTTGAACTACAATCTATAAAAGTATGTTTTTAATAATATTCTACTTAAAAACAAAGTACGAACCATTGCCCTTAGCCATTTTCCAAATTCGTGTTCATTTCATTAGTGCCAATGACATTTCAGGAAAAGGGGAAAGTGATGTTTAAATTTTCAAATTTGAACAAAAGGGGTTAAACACTTCCATTTGAAAACAATTTTTAGAAACCCATTAAAAAGCAATTTATCAGTTTCCAAGGAAAACAATATGCCAGAATGCACAAAGTAAAACATACAGCAAGGGCAATGTAAGTATACACGTGAGCATCATAATCATTACTGCAAGCTATAAAATCTGAATAGACA
>OY728146.1:979768211-979870211 GCA_963277665.1 Viscum album
CTTAAACAAACCCAATGATCATAAAGACAAGAGACATATGAATAATATGTTCATATTAAATGAAAAATAAATTAGAAACATTATATAATACTACATAAAGAAAAGATAAATCCAATTGAACTCATAAAACTACACAGGATAACCTAGGTAATTCATAAATGAAAGGGGAAAGCTATAAAGCCCAGTAAATGAATAGTAAAGATAATGAGACATAATGTGGGAGTGAAACATCATAACATGTTATCATGAAAGAGAAGGATAATGAATAATCACATGGGATAATTATATAAAAAAATGGTAACATAAGAACATGTAATAATTGGAAATTCATAGAAATATATAACATGACATAATAATTAGCCAGATAACTACTAGGACAACATCACATGGTGGAATAAGTCCCATCAAGGATTAGGTTCACTCCCTAATCCCATAGATAAATTCTCATGAGAGAAAAAATTACAAAATGAATTAGATTAATATCTTGGTGAATATATCATTAAATGTACATGATTATGTGTTCTAAAAAATGAAATAATTTTAAAGAATAAACATAATAATTAACCATGGAGAGAAATAGGTTTCATAATATACCCTATAATTAAAATCAAAGAATATTTCATGATGATTTCAAATTGAATAATGAATTAAAAATTAAAAAAAAATTAACTTCCTATTAATAGGTTTTAAAATATTGGGATAATTTTAGAATAAATTATACAAATTTTAATTATTTAAATGTATTAATGGATGGAGAAGTTTCCCTGAAATGAGATTTATTTTTAAGAAGTCATTTAAAAAATGAACTTAAAAAATAAATCACCTATATAAATGAAGTTAGAAAAAGGTATGTATATATATAAGAGACATATATAAGTAATTTATAATTATTCCATAACATCAAATAAAAATATATGATATGCTATAATGAGAGAGGTCACAACCCAAAGAGAAAGGGTGGTTCAGAGATATCCCATACTTTATGATTAGATTTCTTTTTCACATATAGCTAATATAATGGATAATGAAATTAGATTCATTTATTACAAAATTCAGAATATTTCCCATTAATTTTTTTTATTATATTAAATTTTTTAATTTATAATTATTAAAAAGAGATATAATGTTAAATTTTCTGGTTCTGGGAGAGTTCATTTCATGGTTCTAAGGTCGAATGACTTGTGGATTACTTCTAATTTAATTATAAAATTTTACTACAATTACAAAATAAAATGAAATGGTATTAATTAACTTCCATTAATTTAAATTATTCCAAATACCATAACTTATTTTTATATATGTATGATTCTTGTAGTAAAAACATTATTATTATATAGTTAGTTAAATTATGCAGTTTTAATGACCATCACAAATTAGTTCTATTTTATTTAATATTGGGGATATATATTAATTTTATAATGTGAAAAAAATAATATACATAATTATTTCATTATAAACTAGTATATGTTAATTTTTTTATCCCATTAAGGTGAAAGTGGAAACCCAAAATACAGCATTCATGAAGGCAGTGTACCAACATAATACGTACAATTGTTAAATTTTTTAGAGTAAGAGGAGTTTAGAAAGAGGTGGATGTAAGTTATTATATTAGAAACATGAAATTTAGGAATATATATGATACTATATAAATTATTACATCTTTTATGATAAAGATAAATATTATGTATATGAAAAATTAATTTAGAAGAGATAAATTGAGAATATTATCCTTATATTCTATCTACATAAAATTATCCTCAAGGAACCTTGAATTGGAATTTTGGTGATATCATAAGAACTAATTCATGGATGATATTATTAGGAATGTAATTTAATTTGAATTGGTAAATATCCATATATTAGATGTAAATGACAAGGGGCGGTGACAGGTGGTACTAACAAGGGGAAGAGAGGGTGTTTTTGAAAATTATATTCAAAATTTTACTATTTTAGATCATGTATAAAAATAGTATTTATTATTATGACCATATAAAGTAAATTATGAATGTGAGTTTGAAATAATGTGTTATTAAATCTTCTATGACTCAAAAATTTATGTCTTTGGCTCATAATGATAAATATCATATTTACCATATTTCACTACTCACTAAAAAGTTGACTATTTTATAAAAATAAAAATATAATAATTATAAACTATTTTGATATTTAGATGAAGGAAATTAAAATAATTTTAAAAATATATAGATTTTTTTTAAATTATTTATTAGGAAAATATCAATTTTAATATTTTCATCAGTATCTTGACCCTTTGAAAAATTACAAATGGTCACATTATCTTATCTTTTTCACAGAATATAATACTTACTTAGAAATCCATTTTATTTAATTAAAATAAATTTTAAATCATTACATATATAATAAATGTAACTAAATCATTTATATTTTAGAAAAAATAAAAACACTTAATTTACCATTTTTTGTAAAATTATTCACTTTTACCATGGTATAAATATATCGTATTTTTATTTTATAAGATAAAAAAATATTAGTGCATATTTCAAGTGGTTTTTTAATATTCCTAACATTATGATTACTATTCTTTTGGTTTTAATACTATTAAAATAGTGGTATTACTATTCCAACAGTCATATTTGTAATGCTCATATGGGTTCCCAAATTTCTATAAATATAACATATTTAATTCATTATTAATTATTTTATATTATGAATCAATGTTATTTAAATCATCATTCAAAAAATGAATAATTAATTTCAAATATTTTAATTTATCTCAATTTTGATTTTCTTGAGTGTGATTTTTCTAGGGAATCGTGAAGATCCCAATTTTCATACTATTATTATCTTATTTTTATTTTATTGTCACATTATAATATGATAAGTTATTATGTCCATATTTATTATCTAAATATAATTTTTTAATTTATATTGTAAAATATAGTTGTATTTATTATTTGGAATTTGTGAATTATCTTATATTAATAAAAGGAAAAAAATTATATTTTCCAAAGGGAAATTTAATTGGAATGATTCTGAGTGATTACCATGCAACCCTTAAGAAATTTCTACCTCAAAAATTCAACTTACATATTTTTGTAAAATCTAATGAGGTTAATTATTCTTAATTGATTCCTTTGATTCCCATGTCTCCTCCTTATACAGATGGTTTCACCGTATTTCATTGTCCTTATGAATTATATTGTTGTATAGATCTTCATCTATGTAGTCAAATATCTTCATTGGAATCTCTTTATAATGGATACTATTCTATATCTATACCACCTCTGAATTATTTATATATGAGGAATCGAGTATGTACATACTCATCAAGGATACAGGTAATATGACATGGAATTTTGATAATATTTTTAGGATTTCTGTTTGATAGGCCATAGCTCTGATGCGATCGGAAATCTCAACATGAGTGATATACATTGGAGTTAGCTTTACCTTTTTCCAAAATCTCAATAATTTCTTCCATGGAGATATTTTAAGGAATACTCTTTCTCAAACATCAAACTATAGGTCTCATATATGATAGTCATGATATCAATTTTTTTGAAATAAAGAATCTTTGATGTGTTGCTAAATGTTATTGTCCTTTTTTATCATTTCCTCAACAATATACAAATGAAAAATCATGAATTCATCAATTTTATCCTTTTAAACAGGTGTTCTACATCTATCTCTATAAGTTTATTCATATAGATACATTTGGATAGTATAGTGTAAGATATTATTATTCGATATAATGACAATTTATGATTAAAATCAGATCCTTTTCTGAATTCCATCAGGCATGATTTCAACACATCTTCTTGTATTGGGGTTGTCCATTCAAATTAGTCATCAATATGAGGTAATATGCTATAACGATGTTGAATTTAGTGTTTAGATAATTTTGGAAACATTTCTACAACTTAGAGTAAAATTTTAGATCTCAATAAGATACAATCAACAGTGGTGTTCCATGCAACATCTCCACTTCAATGAAGTATATCCTTTCAAGTTTATCAATATAGAAGTCACATAAAACTGTAATAAAATGATAATCCATTATAATCAGAACCAACAAAAACCTATATAGAATTAATTATATTTTATTCAATTACATTACCAGGGAAAAATTATGTGGGGTTGTTTTCAAATTTCTATATAGGTATGAGTAATGGTTACATTATCCCCATGGACTCCTTTCCTTTATTACATCACATACCAAAATACAATGCACTTTTATGTATATACCATGATTATATTCATTATATTATCCCACCAAAATTTATATCAGATATCATGATACATCATTATTCTCTTTCAGTGGTTGGATAAATCTAAGATACATTCATCATTTCGAATCTCCAACATCAACTTAGGATTTAATGGTACACATAGTAATGTCTACAATCTTACAACTCCATTTATATTTTTCATATCTCCCACCTTTTCTTTTATTTTCATGTCATGTCTTTTTGAATATTTTATAATTCCTTGAAGGGATGTTTGAGAAATCATATAATAATGAAATGATGATGTCCCATTTTTGACAATCCTCATGTCCATACATTTCATGTCTAAGATTATTGTACCCTTCTTAATTCACATCATTGTTAAGGTTTCCTAATTCATTATACATAAGGAATCTACCACATTTTTTGATTTCATAGGATGATAGTCAATTGAAAATTCATAACCTGGTCCCACTATAACTACCCTTAATGGTGTATATTATCCTCCATTAATGTGAATATTTTCATAGTACTCTTATAAGCTATATATATTTAAAACTTCTCACCATGGAAATAATGTTTTTATAGTTAAAATGAAAATATCACTACATCAAACTCCATATCATACAATGGATATTTACACTTATTCACGTTCATCTTCCTTGAGGTGTAGGCTATTTATTTATAAATTTTAATCAATACACAATCATACCCCTTCATTTATGAACTATTATATACCAAAAAAATCCGCATTTAAGGAATGTGTGGGAAATGTTGTAGTAGAAATAATCCTTTCTTGGATACTTTAATATTCCTTTTAATTTATCAGCCCATATAAACCTTACTCACTTACAAGTTTTATTTGTTAATGTTATTGACAATTTTGAGAAGAATCTCAAAAATCATCAATAATACCTAGATAGTTAATAAAAACATAGATTATTTATTAGATTTATTATGGGATTGTTTTTTATTTTCTTTTGTATCATAAGGGCCAAAATATATCCTATTATTAGTGAAAACATTCCCCATGAATGATACATCCACCCTTTATAAATCATATTTACTATATATTTCATACATATTATTATTTCACAATTACATTAGTATAGTTTTAAAAATATACTCATACTTCTCATTGATACTAGAGTATATCCAAAGATGTTGTATAAAGACTAAAAACTATTTTTTGAGGTAACCTTTAAAGAATTTATTTATTATGTCCATGATTTTTTTTAAGTATTATTAATTCCAAAATGAATCACGATGAACTTGTAGTGTATATAACTTGATCGAAAGGTAGTTGTTGGAATATCTACCCAGATCAACTTTAATCTGTGATATTCAAACAAAAGGTCCTCCTAAGGAAAAAAACTAGGTCCCATGTTGTTGCTCAAATATTCCATCTATACCTCGTAGTGAATACCTATTATTTTTTATAAATTTTGAACTCTAGGATAATTTATTTCAAAGTGAAATAAAGCATCTATCATCAGGACATAGAGGACCGATATACCCCACAATGAAGCACTAAAAAATAAAATACCCTTGTACAAGTTAGCCTTGTGCCTATTTCACTACTTATTCCAACATAATAATGATAATTTATTATGTTTTTTGTGATATGGGTAGAGATCTAAGTATATTTTTGATTGATAAGTCAACCACTCATTAAGGAGGAAGACTAGAAAATGCTTCAGGGAATACAATAATATAATACCTTATTATGGGGAAATATTGAATGTAGATTCTCTCCATTTTTGAATCTTCTGATCTATATATTTTTTCTTATAAGAAAATAAACTCCATATTTGATTTAAATATTCCAATGGTTATTAAATATTTTATTTACACTTTTATTGAAATGTAGATGACTCATGATTTGAAGAGTGATCTCCTTCATCCAATAGTATATTATGGTTTTATTTAAGAAAAAATAATTGATGCCTAATATAATATCATTATATACTAATATATGTAAGAAAATAATTGTTGGAAGGTTAAGACCATTGACATTTATTAGGGATGAGTTATATTCTTAGGATATTACAATTTCATCAATTTTTATTCTCACATATTTCTCAACCCCCATGTTTTTATGGGGTTTTTTAATAGTTCAAATAAACATAAAACATATGAAATTATATATATATAAATTATCATATTTTAAAAATAAAGTATAATGAGAAAATCAATCACTAGTTTATCATGTCTTTAGTAATTTACAATATCCATAATAAATATTGAGATAAGAATAACCAAACCTAAAATCATATAAAATGGAAACTATGAAAATAGAAATAATAAGGTATAAAGGAAAAATAAGTCCAAATTTATGAGTCTCTTGGTTTGAATCATTGTTATCCAGGATAATTAACCTATTTTATAACATAAAAATCTATTTAATTCGTTTATAATGGTTCATAATGTGTTGGTGATCTTGGCTAAAAATATCCCTCAGAAGTGTTAAATTCGGTGTGCCACAAAGCCTTTTTTGTACATCTTGTCATAATTGAGTTAATAACCAACACACCATTTTTTCAATTATTACCCCTAGGTAATACTATAATAGATCCACATACACATGTAGTTTAAAAAAATGGATTTAAATTTTTAGAAACCACTTTCTCTATACTTCACTAAGTCTATAGGTTATTATCCTAGAGGTAGATTTATCCCAAGGGTTATGACTAAATTATTCCCAACCTAAATTCCAAAAAAAACAGAGTGACCATACACCAATACAAAAAATAGTCACCCAATCCTTTAACATATATTGTTACATGATTCCTAACATATACATGAATTAGAAACAACCCAATGATTTTGAGGCAGACTATATTTGTAATAGTATGTTCACATTACATGAAAAAGAACCTAAAAAATCAATATTATTTTATTCTGAATAATGTGATCCTAATTAATTTTACCTATAAATAAAACCTTAAATATCATAGGGAATATATTAAATAAATGTATAATCTATAAATCGTATTAAGGGAATAATTGTGATAACAAGTCATAATATGTGAGCCAACAAAATAACATGATATCATAAAAGAGAAGCATCGTGAATAATAACATGGGAAACTATATTAAAGAACATGGTAATAAAATATCATGGAAATATAGGGATGTTGTCGAAACACACAACATGGAATATTTATAAGTATAGTCCTACTACGAAGACAACATCACATGGGGGATAAAGTCCCATTAGGTATTTAGGTTACTCTTTAATACAATACATAATGTCTAATGAGACCAAACATTACCCAAAACATTTGATCTCTATCTGGGTGCACTGTCATAACATGTAATTTTTTTTCATTAAATAAATTGAAATAAATTATAGAGAATAAATAAAAAAATTATATATGTAATGAAATGGGTTTTATAATCATTACTCATTACACAATAAAATTATATTTCATAAAAAGTTCATATAGTAGAAGGAATTAAATATTATAGATATTAATATATAATAAAATAAGTAAATGACTAAAAATATGGTATTAATTTTTTAAATAATAATTTAAATTACCATTACATTATATGATTAAGGGTGATAAAAGTTCCCCTTGATAATGTTTTACTCTATAGAAGGCATTTGAGAAATTAACATATGGTACGTATTGCATCATCAAAGGAATATAGAATAATAAATTTATATACTTAAGATCTTTATATATGGGATTTATATTCACTAAATACTGTAAAATATAGATATAAGTTTAGTTTGAGAGAGAAAGGTCATATCCCAAAGAAAAAGTGTAGTTCAGAGAGATCCATTACATTATGTCCAGATCTGTTATGCACTTGCACGTAATATCATGGATAAACAAATTGTATTCACTAATTACATAGTTGATAAAAATTGACAGTGATTTTTTATTTATTTTATTTAAATAATGTTCATTTATAATCATTTAAATGATATATAATGATTATTTTTTTGGGACTGTTCTTTTTATGGTTTGTTATTTAATTAAATTGTGGAAAAATATTGAGGTTTTTTCAAATGGTAATAAAATTATTTAACTTAATTGAAATGGTATTCCATTACATATAGAAATTTTAATATTACTAAGTATCCATATATGTTATATCATATAGATGATTCTTTTAGTAAAAACATTAAGGTTACACAGTTAGTTCATTTGGGTGGTTTCACAGACCATCATGATTTAGTTTCATTTTATTTAATATCGTTGACATATATTCATTAATGAATGTGAAAAATATATAAAAATATAATGAGTTCATTTTATACCATTATAAGTGAATTTATTTATTCATGAATGTAGTATTGGAAAAACATAATCATGCATGAAGGTAGGTAACCGACATAATATGGAAAATGGTTTTATTTATTATAATAATTGGATATGAAAAGGGTAAAATTTAGATATTTTATTACATTTTTAACCTAATACTACTACATGACTACATTTTTATAACAAAGAAAAATAAGTATATACACATAACAGGGGGTCTATAGAAGTGGATACCAAGGTCATCCCCGATAACCATTTCCAATCAACGTGGGGGGAGGGATCGGAGAGTATAGAAAACTGAAATAGGGGGTTCCTGGGTAGCCTTAGAGGCCAAGAATTCAGGTGCGCGGTGACCTTCGCTCCACGTATGCTGTAACGAACCAAGTAAATGAAGAATAATATATTTTCATAATTTTTAATATTTTTGGATTAAAATTATTTTTACTTTAAAAGAGTTTCTATGTTTGATAGCGTACCCGATACGCAACAATGGGTTTCTTTGAAATCTTATTTTGCACACTAATAATATAATATTATTATTTTAAATGGTAGTTAACTCCTAGCCGCTGTATTGGTGGGAATGAAAAAAACTAAATAAAATATGATTATACATGTCTGTAAAATGTATTTACATTTATCTAATAAATGTTAGAGGTTTAAAATGTGAATGAATCTAATTTTAAGCATAATTTACATTAAAAGGTCGATTTATCAGCTTTTAATGGAGAACACTATTTAAATATATTTTTTGTCACTTTAATACATTATAATTAACCAAATATAATCCTTCTTTAGAATGGGGACATCAAAATTTACATTGTGTAAACTTTTGAAATTTTTCTGATAAAGATCATTTTTAATTGAATAGTGAAAAATATTGTATTTTAATTCCAAACTATGTTTTAATCTAATTTATTTATATGGTTAATTTATATTTTTAATTGGTTTTAAAATTTAATTATAATATATTTTTACCATTTAATCTAATGTTGGTTATTGGAATTAATATCACTTTGAAAATGGACATAAACAATTGTCAATCTTTGGATATTTATTGTTTCTTAAAAACCCGCTATTTATTTTAAGAACAAGATTTAATTTTAAAATTAATTAATGACATTTTTTTTGAATTTGAAAAAATAAACATCATTTTTGAATTTGGAATATCAAATATATCTTAGGCTTAATTTTTTTTTCTGAAAAACTTCAATTTTTGATGAATAGTGAAACCATTAGTAGTAGTTAAAAAAACTGACTTTTCCATTTAAATAAAATTTTACCACTTCTGTGAATTGAATTCTAAAAATCC
The DNA here is from genome assembly GCA_963277665.1 of Viscum album. Classification (NCBI taxonomy): domain Eukaryota; kingdom Viridiplantae; phylum Streptophyta; class Magnoliopsida; order Santalales; family Viscaceae; genus Viscum; species Viscum album. The sequence goes on from OY728146.1 coordinate 979,778,003, forward strand.
GACATACATGGTTGTTATAAATAAGTAAAATGTGTTTCAATAAGATGAAAATAATTTTTGATGAATAGTAAATTTTGACTTTTATTTACCACAGTTAAAGGTAAATAGGGTAATTCAACGTTAAAAGAATATTATAATAATAACAAATTACCTTAACACTTTTCCAAAACTTATTGGTTGGGTCATTTATGACCATGGTCATCTTTGGGTCTATTTTGGGACCCCATTGAGCCACTTTGGAGTGATAATGACAATTCAGATTAATTAACTTAAAGTAAAGGCAAAAATAACAAAAGCAAATATCTTTTAGTAAATAAATTTTTAAAAGTGGTTATATAAATTATATTTTCTACTATAAATATTCCATAAAAATATAAAAATATTTCCTATATCATGGTATATTTTTTATAATTTTTAGACATCAAATAAATTAAATTATCTATGACACAATAATGATGCGGTATTTACCTCATTAATAAATGGTTTAAATAAATAAGATTATAATGATTAAAATATTATCCAAAACAAGTCCAATTTTGTTTGGATGATTTTATTTCGAATATTAGTCATCTCATATTCTACTATAATGATTTCTTGACATTTTTAAACCAAAGATATGTTTATAATAAAATAATGTTTTCCAACTCTCCTAAAGAGCCCCTCCTCTCCCTTATAAAAGGAGACCACTTCTAACCAATGTCTCACACCAATCAAGCCTTTTGTATAGTACAAAATCTTACCAATTAAGCTCCCTACATCCCTATCCTCCTCCTAGAAGCCTTACCTTAGGCATAAGGCACTTCAAGAAGTCCTTTGGTTCAAACCAAAGGGAGTTACCCAAATTAAAGGTAACAATTTCTCTTAAATTGTTTTCTTTTATTTTACTTCTCCCACCCCTAAACACTTTTTATTCCTTTATTTTCTAACAAAACCAGTATCCTAAATATACTAGAAGTTTTTTATGTGAAGTAACCTAACTAAACTTACACACACCTCCATATAATGGATGAAGAACATAATGTTTCCAAGGATGGAAAACTAACGCCTCACGAAACGATGATCGTTCGATTATATCCTACCACCTCTCATTCTGGCCATTATGATGGAACTATATTTATATATGATATATATATTATGTTTATTTTTTCTTTATTCTTTTGAATTTTCCATTTATAGCAAGGCTTTATGATTTCCATTATGGGTAAAGATGATAATCTCATTAGAGGAAGTGCGAACTACCGCCCCCTCAAAGTGATATGACTCATTCATACCATATGTGGTATATATAAAAGATAGATTTAATGATATAATATATTATAAAATACTATAATTATAATACTACTATGTATCATTATGTTTTACTTCAATTAAATATGAAATTTAAATGGAAGTAGCGTTCATGCCTACGTACAACTTACCATCTCCATAAATGGTGCATTTCATTTCTTACCTCTAAATGTTATCTACTATTATAAATACATGTATATTCTGGATATATATAATATATATTATATCTAAATAATGAATATAATTCTGGATATAATGATCCTTTGACCACATGAACAACATGTAATTATAAGAAGTCCAATTTTTACTCAAGTACCAAATATCGACAAAATGAACATTATTAACTTAAATGATTATATAATGTTTATAACATGGTAATAAGTGATATAAAAGGAATAATAAACTTGAAAAAGGTTCTTAAGAAATATAAATTAACTTTAGTTTATTATTCAGGAGATTAAAGAATGATCATGTCAAGTCGGACATGAGGTAAGGGACATCGTCTCAATCTCTTTTCATTGAGGCATATTTTGTTTTAATACACGACTTTATTTTATATGCTGTATAAATACCCTTGACTTTTCAAAGGGAATATTTTCTACGAAGCATTTTACTAAATGACAAAAAGGAATGTTTCTTTTAACGTGAGCGGTGACAACGACCTTTTCCACCGCAACGAGTATAATTTGATCTTTGGCTTCCTCAATAAGCCAAAATGTTTTTAAAACAAAACAAATACCTTATTCCCTTTTACATATTTTTGGTATTGAAAATGGTTTTGAGAATTTATTTGTTATGTCAATATATTTATGTGATATATTGTGATTAAAATGTGGAAATGTTTTCTTTCCTTTATATTTGTTGTATGTGTTGTGATTTTTTATAGGTACTTGGACATTTGACAGGTGGTTACATGATAAACCAAATGACGGGTGGTTCCATGAATACCATGACAGGTGGTTACATTATAACCTCCAATTCATTGGGTATGGAAGTTGGCCGTATGGATATTCTATTTAGTGATATGTGTGGAAGTCAACTATATGGTTATTCCATTTATGTATGTTTATGTCCCAAGTTACCTTTATATGTTATGTGTCCTTTATATGGGTCTTATGGTAATCTTTTGGTTAAAAAAGGGTATGTAATGATCTTTTATTCAGTGAAGAGTATTTAATACTTCATAGAGGTGAAAATTATTACTTATGATAAAGTATTCATGGTTTACTTTTTGTTTGGAAAAACTAACAGTTTTCCATCTTTGTGTATCCCATACTGATCTTTTTATGCCCATCCCATGTTTTTGAAATGTTCTTCACAGGACATAATATGAAATAGGGTCAAGAATGGTATCAAGGAAAATTCATGATGTATTAAACATGGAACTATACATAACTCTTTTTTTAAAGATTTCATGTTTTGTAAAAAAATCGAAAATGTGTAGAAGTGTCTACTTTGTTATCTTTGGAGATGTAATAGTTATATCCTAATTCTCTAAAACTCTAAAACTGAAAAGATCCTCAATGTGAATTATTCATTTAATTCAAGGATATGTAATGATTTAAGGCGGGTCCTTATAGTTGGTATCATAGGTCGGTTTATACAACTTTAGGAGTTAGGGTATTGTTAAATTAATATCCATAAAGTAATTTATGTTAATATTGAAATCAAATAGAATTTATAGATTACCATATTACTTCGCCTAAGATATTTCTATCTTCAGAATGGTTTACTGTAGAGGAAGTAGGGAAGCTATGTTGGGACGATATCAAGAGGAATAAAACCTTCCAAATAAGCAACATGAGATTGTCGGAATCGGAACTGAACAATTTGTTTCAGTGATGGAACAGTTGAATCAGGCTATTAATATTGGTGGTATCCATGTATGAGATTATCCAGATCAACCGCAGAGGAACATGTTAGTAGTGGAGCATTTAATGAGGAAACATCCCTCATCATTCAGAGGATCATCTAACCATGTGCTAGCCGAAGGGTGGATTAAAGAACTGGAAATGATTTTTGATGTTATGGGTTGTTCAGAACATCAAAATGTTAGTCTCGCTGTTTTCCATTTTGAAGGTGAATCTAATCATTGGTGGTCGAGGGTGACAAATATCAGGGATAGTTAGGAGATTTATGCTCTTGATTTGGATTAATTCAAAGGTATGTTTCTTGAGAAATATTTTCTTATGGTAGTTCATCTATGGATGGAAAATAAATTTCTAGAATTGAGGTAAAACGATGACTCAGTGGCTGCTTATGAAGAAAAGTTCACTCGACTGGCAAGGTATGCACCAAATTTCATCTGAGATCTTTATTGTAAGATAAATTGATTTTACTTAGGATTTAAGCCATGATATCGAAGAGCGTTAGCCTCTCATGAGTTCAAAAGTTATGAAAAACTTATTTTATGTGCGGTGAAGGTGAAAATGGAGTTTGCCTATGATCAAGTATTCTTTGACAAACAATAGGAAAAGAGGTCCAGTTGGCAGGAAAAGGGGAAGAATTCATCAAAGAACCCTTGAGGTAAGAAATCTAAATATACATCTTGTGAGAAGTGTGGTAAAAAGCATCCTAGAGAATGTTTATCAAAGTATGAAAAGTGCTTCCATTGTGGTAAGTCTGGTTATATTGCTCGTAACTGTAAGGAAGATGATAAAGTAGGGAATGAAAATCCATCGGTAAGATGTTTTAAGTGTAATAAAATACGTCATTATGCAAATCAGTGTCCAGATAAGAACTCAGCTGAGGGAAAGTAGCTAGACTACAAGAATAAATGGGTGGTGAAATCCTTTGAAACTACTTCAGCAGATGTTGGGCCATCAAATGAAGTAGTATCAGGTACACTGTTTGTTTGTTCAGATTATGCCAATGTATTTTTTGATTCAGGTTCAACACACTCTTTTATTTCTAAGAAGTTTTCTATTAAATTGGGAATTCCATCTCAAGATATGAATACAGAAATTACTGTAAAAACACCTGGAGGAAATTTAGAGACAAAAAGAAAACATAAGAACATTCATGTCCTTGTGTGCGAAAAAAATATACCTACAAACCTTATTATTTTGCCTCTAGTAGAGATTGATGTTATTATGGGTATGGATTGGATTTCTATTTATCATGCTAAGATTGACAGCAGAGGTAAAGAGGTTTCTTTTCATAATGATTTTCAGTTTGTATACAGAAATGAACCATTGATTTGGATAACATATCAGGAATCTGAGTTACTAGTAAAAGATAGAAATGAATTTTACATTGTACATATTGTTTAAAACAAAGGAATTGTTCAGATTAATGATATTCCAGTGGTAAATTAGTACCATGATGTTTTTCCTGATGAGTTTCTTGGTATTAAAACTAATCAAGAAGTTGAATTTACTGTTGACTTAGTTCTTGATGCTAAGCCAATTTCAAGACCTCCTTATCTAATGTCTCAAATAGGACTTTTAGAGTTAAAGAAGAAATTGTAGGAGTTATTAGATAAAGGTTTCGTTCGACCTAGCACATCACCAGGGGGTGCGCCTGTCTTTTTTGTTAAAAAGAAATATGGTTCAATGAGACTTTTCATTGATTATAGAGCATTGAAAAACATTACTTTTAAGAAAAGTATCCTTTACCTCATATGGATTATTTGTTTGATTAGCTCTAGGGAGCTCAGCATTTTTCGAATATTATCTTGTGGTCGGGGTACCATAAGTTGAAAGTAAAAGAAGAAAATATTCTGAAGAATGCATTTCATACTAGATATGGCCATTATGAATTTTTAGTTATGCCTTTTGGGTTATCCAATACACCTGATGTATTCATGGATCTTATTAATAGAATTTTCTGTGATTTCTTGGATAAGTTTGTGGTTGTGTTCATTGATGACATTTTGGTTTATTCCAAAAGTAAGGAGGAATATGAAAGTCATTTATGGGTTGACTTACAAACCATAAAAGAAAAGAAACTATATTTGAAATTCAGAAAGTGTGAGATTTGGTTACAACAAATTTCTTTCCTTGGTCACATTGTTTCAAAAAATGTCATAACTGTTGATCCTACAAAAAGAAATTTTTTGAAGAATGGCCAAGACCCACAAATAAAACCGAGATTCATAGTTTTCTTGGTTTGGAAGGTTATTACTGAAGTTTTGTAGAAACCTTTGCGCAGTTATCTAGTCCAGTGACTAAGTTAACTCGAAAAGGTGTTAAGTCATCTGGACAAAAGAATGTGATCATTGTTTTTAGGAATTGAAAAGAAGATTGGTGAATTATCTTGTTTTGGCACTACCATCTAGAAATGGTGAGTTTGTTATCTATAGTGATGCTTCGTTGAAAGGACTTGGCTGTGCCCTAATGCGGAATGATCAAGTAATTTCTTATTCTTCACGTCAGTTAAAACCTCGGGAGTTAAATTGCCCTACACATGATTTAGAATTAGCTGCTTTCTTTTTTTGATTTAAAAATTTAGGGGCATCATTTTTATAGAGTGAAGTGTGAAATATATACTGATCACAAAAGTTTGAAGTATATATTCACTCAGAAATAATTGAACATGAGATAGGGGAGTTGGTTGGAATTAATCAAAGATTATGATTTCATGATCCATTACCATCCGGGAAAGGAAAATAAAGTGGCTGATTCTTTGAGTCGAAAAAGTAATGCTTCATTAACTATGTTACGTTTGGAATAAGATCCATTAGTTTTTGACTTGATGAATTTTGGAATATAATTTTTTGGTGCAGGAAATTCTTCTGTTTTGTATCAGGTGTCATTAAGATCATCTCTATTAGACAGAATAATGTAAGCACAGAAAGAAGACAGTGAGCTGTAGAAAAAGGTAGAGTTGGTTCAGAAGGGTAAGTTTCCTGATTTTAACGTTGATAATGATTGTGTTTTGAGGATTGGGAAGAGATTATGTGTGCCTTTTGATTCACTATTGAAGAATGAGTTGTTATGTAAATCTCATAGTTCCCCATTTTCAGTTCATCATGGCAGTACTAAGATGTAAATAGATCTCCATGAGTATTACTGGGGGGATGGAATGAAAAGAGATATTTCTAATTTTACTATGAAGTGTTTGACTTGTCAGTAGGTTAAAGAAGATTTGCAGTTACTGAAAGAAATTCTTCATCCATTACTGGTGCCAGAGTAGAAATGGGAAAATATATCCATGGACTTAGTTGTGGTATTACCGAAGACATCTCGATGTAATAATGAAATCTAGGTTATAGTTGATCGATTGACTTAATATGTTCATTTCCTTCCTATTCGAGATACTTTCTCTCTAGATTAACTTGATCAGTTGTATGTTAAAGAGATAGTTAGGTTATATGGATTTCCCCTCTCCATTGTATCTGATCATGATCTCAGGTTTTCTTCTAACTTTTGGAAAGGCCTTCAGAAGTCATTGGGAACTTAATTAAATTTTATTACTGCTTTTTACCTTCAATCAGATAGGCAATCCGAATGAACAATTCAGACATTGGAAGATATGTTACGTGCTTTCTTCATGGATTATTAGGGAATTTGGTATCAACATCTTTCTTTGGATTAATTTTCATATAATAACAGTTTTCATTCTAGTATACAGATGGATCTGTTTGAGGCATTATATGGAAAGCATTGTCGAACTCCAGATTTTTGGGATGAAGTAGGTGAAAGGATACTGATGGGACCAGAATTGGTAGAAGAGATGGCATAGAATGTTCAGTTGATTCAGAAGTACATGAGAACAGCTCAGAGCAGACATAAAAGTTACACAGATAACCGAATGAATGATATTTCTTTTGAGGTAGGTGATCATGTCTTGCTCAAATTTTCTCCATGGAAAAGTGTGATGCATTTTGGTAAGAAAGGAATGTTGAGTCCGAGGATCATTAGACCTTATGAAATTCTAGAGAAAGTTGGATTAGTTGCATACATAATGGCTTTACCTCTATGGTCATCCCAGGTACACAATGTTTTTCATGTTTTGATGTTGATAAAGTATATGCCAGATCTATCTCAGGTTTTGAGCCCAGAAGTAGTTCAGTTGGAAGAGAATCTCTCTTTTGAAGAACAACTAGTCTAGATTCTAGACTGTAGAGAGAAATTTTTGCGGAATAAGGTAATTCACCAGGTAAAGGTTTTGTGGAAAACCCATATGGTTAAAGATGCAATGTGGGAATCTGACAGTTTTATAAGGGATAAATACCCCCATTTATTTTGATAAGTGAATAAAAATTGTGAGGATGCAATTTAAAAAAGGGGGGAATGATGTAAAATCCCATGTAAATGAAGAATAATATATTTTCATACTTATTAATATTTTTTAATTTAAATTATTTTTACTTTAAAAGGGTTGCTATGTTTGATAGCGTACCTAATACACAACAACGGGTTTCTTTGAAATCTTACTTTGCAGACTAATAATATAATTTTATTATTTTAAATGGTAGTTAACTCCAAACCATTGTATTAGAGGGAATTAAAAAAACTAACTATAATATGGTTATACATGTTTTTTAAATGTATATACATTTATCCAATAAATGTTATAGGAAAAAATGTGAATGAATATAATTTTAAGCATAATTTACATTAAATAGCCGATTTATTTCCTTTTAATGGAGTGCCCTCTTTGAATATAGTTTTGGTCACTTTAATGAATTCTAATTGACCAAATATAATTTTTCTTTAGAATGGGTACATCAAAATTTACTTTGTGTAAATTTTTTGTAATTCTTCCGATAAAGTTCATTTTTAATGAATAGCTAAAAATATTGACTATGTTTTAATATAATTTATTTATATGGTTAGATTATCTTTTTAATTGGTTTTAATGTCTAATTAGAATATATTTTTAACATTTAATCCAATTTTTGTCATTGCAATTAATTTCACTTTAAAATTGGACATAAGCAAGTGTCAATTTATTGATAGTTATTATTTCTCAAATACAAGCTATTTGTTTTAACAACGGGAATTAATTTTCATATTAATTAATGAAAATTTTATGTTTTTAATTTGTAAAAATAAACATCAATTTTTAATTTGTAATATCAAATATAGCTTAGGGTGAATCATTGGTATTTTTCTGAAAAACTTCAATTTTTGATGAATAGTGAAACCACTTAGTAGTAGTTAAAAAAACTGACTTTTTCCTTTAAATAAAATTTTACCACTTCTATGAATTGAATTTAGAAAATATTACATAAATGGTGGTTATCATAAAATAAAATGTGGTTCAATAAGATGAAAATAACTTTTGGTGAATAGTAATTTTTGACTTATTTTCTGCGGTTAATGGTAAATAGGGTAATTCAGGGTTTAAAGAATATTATAATAATTTAGAATTACCATCAAACTTGTAAAAACCTTATTGGTTGATTCATTTACGACCATTGTCATATTTGGGTCGATTTTGGGACCCCATTGAGCCACTTGGGAGTGATAATGACAATTTAGATTAATTATCTTAAAGTAAAGGCAATAATGACAAAAGAAAATATCTTTTAGTAAATTAATTTCTATAAGGGGTTATATAAATTATATTTTCTACTATAAATATTCCTTAAAAAGCTAAAAATATTTAATACATCATGGTATTTTTTCATATAATTTTTAGACATCAAATAAATTAAATTCTTTATGACTCAATAATGATGTAGTATTTATCTCATTAATAAATGATTTAAATAAATAAGATTATAATGATTAAAATATTATACAAAGCATGTAAAATTCTTATTGGATGATTTTATTTAGAATATGAGTACTCTTATCTTCAACTATAATTATTTTTTGACCTTTTGAAACCGAATATATGTTTATAATAAAATAATGTTTTCAAAGTTTCCTAAAGAGCCCCTCCTCTCCCTTATAAAAGGAAACCACTTCTAACCAATTTTCACACCTCTCAAGCCTTTTTTTCTCATCCAAACTCTACCCAATTAATCTTTCTACATCCCTCTCATCCTCCTAGAGGCCTTAACTTAGGCCTAAACCACTTCAAGAAGTCCTTTGGTTCAAACCAAAGGGAGTTACCCAAAGTAAAGGTAACAGTTTATCTTAAATTGTTTTCTTTTATTTTACTTATCCAACCCCTAAACTCCTTTTATTCCTTTCTTTTGAAATAACACTAGTATCCTAAATATACTAGGATTTTTTTTATGAGAAGGATTTGAACTAAACTTACACACATCTCCATCTAATGTATGATGAACATAATGTTTCCGTGGATGGAAAACTAACACCTTACCAAATGTTGATTGTTCGATTATCTCCTACCGACTCTCATGGGGGCTATTATGATGGCACAGTATTTATATATGATATATATTATGTTTATGTTTTCTTTATTCTTATGTATTTTACATTTATAGCATGCCTGTATGGTTTCCATTATGGGTAAACGCGATTATCTCATTAGAGGAAGTACGGACTACTATCCCCTCAAAGTGATATGACTCGTTCATACCATATGTGGTACGTATAAATGATAGATTTAATGATATTATATATGATACAATACAAGAATTATAATACTAATATTTATCATTATGTTTTAATTCAACTAAATATGAAATAGAAATGGAAGTAGCGTTCATGCGTACGTACACCTTACCATCTATATGAACGGTGCATTTCATTTCTTAACTCTAAATGTTATCTAATATTATAAATAAATGTATATTATGGATATATATGATATATATGATATCCAAATAATGAATATAATTCTGGGTATAATGATCCTTTGACCATATAAACAAAATGTAATTATAAGAAGTCCATTTTTTACTCCAGTACCAAATATCGACAAAACGAACATTATTAACATAAATGATTATATAATGGTTATAACATGGTAATAAGTGATATAAAAGGAATAAAAAAACTTGAAAAAAGTTTTTATGCAAGTATAAATTAACTTTAGTATATTATTCAGAAGATTAAAAAACGATCGAGTCAATTCGGACACGAGGTAAGAGACTTCATCTCAATCTACTTTCATTGGGGCATATTTTGTTTTAATACACAAATTTATTTTATACGTTGTATAAACACCCTTGAATTTTCAAAGGTAATATTTTTCTATGAAGAGTTTTACTAAATGACAAAAAGGAATTATTCTTTTAACATGAGCGGTGACAACGAACTTTTCCACCACCGCGAGTATTATTTGATCTTTGGATTCCTCAACAAGCAGTAATGTTTTTAAAAGAAAATAAATACATTACACTCTTTTACATATTTTTGGTATTGAAAATGGTATTGAAAATGGATTTGTTGTGTCAATATATTTAAGTGATATATTGTGATTGAAATGTGGAAATGTTTTCTTTCCTTTATATTTGTTGTATGTGTTATGATTTTATATTTGTACTTGGACATTTGACAGGTGGTTATGTGATAAACCAAATGACGAGTGGTGCCATGAATACCAGGAATGGTTGTTACAATATAAACTCCATTTCATTGGGTATGGAAGTCGACTTTATGGCTATTCCATTTAGTGATATGTGTGGATTTCGACTGTATGGTTATTTTATTTAAGTATGTTTATGTCCCATGTTACCTTTATATGTTATGTGTCCTTTATATGGGTTTTATGGTAATATTTTGGCTACAAAAGAGTATTTAATGATATTTTATTCAGGGAAGTGTATTTACTACTTCATAAAGGTGAAAAGTATTACTTATGTTAAAGTATTCATGGTTTACTTGTTGTTTTGAAAAAACTAACAGTTTTCCTTTGTTGTGTATCCCTTACTGAGCTTTTTATGCTCATTCCATGTTTTTGAAATGTTTTTCACAACATATAATGTGGAATAGAGTCAAGGATGGGAACAAGGAAAAGTCATGCTGTCTTAAATATGGAACTAGACATGAATCTTTTTTTCAAGAGTTCATGTTTTGTAAAAAAATTGAAATTGTGTAGAAGTGTCTACTTTTTAATATTTTGAGATGTAATAGTTATGTCCTAATTCTATAAAACTGTAAACCTGAAAAGATCCTCAATGTGAATTATTCATTTAATTCAAGTTTATGTATTGTTTTACGGTCGATTCCTTATATATATACGATCTCGGTTTTACTAGAGAGAAGAGCTCTGCTTTTACAGATCAGGTACGTGATGGTCCATGGTGGGAGCTGTGTTCTGATGAGGGAACTCCCTAATAATTTAGAGTTGGTTTCCACACAGGAAAGGCTGATATTCTAGGAGCTATAGAGCTTGAGACTAGTGAGAATGGCCATTACCTCCTAGTATATATCTTCTACTTGAGTAATTATACCATGATGTATTAGGTATGTGAGGATAAGTTATATGAAAAAAATTAATTTAGAATATATAAATTGAGAATACTACATCTTAAATAATGTTTCCTTGAAATACACCTTATGGTTTTTTGAACTAGAATTTTAAAGGGAAAGGAAAAACAAGGATTAGGTGGATATGACTAGGAAGGGAATTGGTTATATAATGGGAAATCTCCAAGGCTTAAATTTCATGAGGATATTGAGTGGTGAGGAGTGGCTTATGAATATTATATTTGGAATTTATTTATTTTTTCTCAAGACTATAGATTCTGTAACATCCTAGGTAATTATATAATAATACATTTTCATTTTATTAATATTTATTAATTAGATATTAAATTTACTTAAATTGGGATGTTATGTCTCATGGCATACCTAATATGAAACAATGGGTTTCCCTAAAATCTTATGTTTCACAAAAGATTAAGATATACCAAAAAAATAATACATTATTAATATTATTATTTTAAATGGTAGTTATCACCTAACGATTATATTGGTAAGAATGAAAATAACTAACTATATTATGTCTACACTTGTTTATAATTTTTTTACTTTATGAAAAAAAAAATTGAGTCTTAAAGTTATTATAAATCCAATTTTATGAATATAAACCTCTAATATTTTTAAAAGGTAGTTTTACAGCCTTTTGATGTAAAACCCATTTTAATTATAATTTTTTTACACTTATATAACTTCTATTTGACAAAATAAAGTTTTTATTTTTAAATGGGATATAAAAAAATTGTCAAAATTTTGGTATTTTTCTAATAAAATTCTTATTTTAATTAATAGTGAAAATACTGCTTTTTATTTTCAAACAACTTTTCCATATAATTTATTTCTACTATTATGTAGTACTTTTAATAGGTTTAAAAGTGTGATTTAATTATTTATTTATAATTTAATATAATTTTGGTCATGGGAAGTAATTTCACATTTAAATTAAATATAAAATATGTCAATCTATTGATTGTTTTACTTAAAAACATGTTTTCTTATTCAGTCAATAAGAATAATGTTTTATTAGTTTTTTCAATTTTATGTTTTTAATTTGAAAAAATAGATCCCATTCCTGAAATTATAAGGTCTAAATTATATAAATAAGTCCATTTTATTTTTTTCATTATAAATAGTGACATTATTATTTATTTTCATTTACCACGGTTAAACTGTAAATCTGGTAAATAATGGTAAAAATAATATTATAATCATATAAAACTACATCAACACTTGTCCAAATATTAATAGATGATATATTCCCCACGATCAAAACCATTGGAACTAATATTTGGCCTTTGTAATCCACTTTGGTGTGAATATGATATTTAGACATTTTAATTTAATGTGATTGAAAAATTATCATTAAATGACTCTGAGTAAAATTTTTTTAAATATGTGGTTATATAAGTGACATATTTAACTATAAATATCATTTAGAAATAAAAAATATATTATCTACCTAAATATATCATATTTATAATTTTTATACATTAAATAATAATATTTAATTATGAAACAATGATGATATAGTGATTACTTTAACAATGAATGAATCAAATAAATAAAATTATAAATATTAAAATAATTATTATATTATACTATTTATTCCATACAATATTTTTATTGGTTAATATGACATGTTATCAGTATATATAATAGTTTATTTGAAGTTATAATTTTTTTTGGATTCAATTTAAATTCAATTAATTGAATAGTGTAAACTTTTACATAAATGATATTTTATAAAAATAATTAATTATTTAATTATTTAAAAATAAAAAAAATTAAATTTATAAAGATACATTTATAATTTTTAAATGTTTATTAATTTTATAATTATATGAAATTTACCCCATATAAGTAAAGTTTATATCCTTGCAATATTTAAATTGTTATTACCATAATTAAAATTTAAAAAGTGTAATTAAGGGTAAACCAAAACGATAATGTTTTAAATGAAATAAATACATGTATAAATATTATTGGATGATAGTATTTTTATATATGACCATAGTATCTTAGAAATAACTCATATTGGATTCATTTTTATTAAATAATCAATTTATATCAATTAAATATTTTTAGTGTTTCTAAGGTTGTCCCTTGCCTCCCCTATAAAAAGATGCCCACTATTCTCTAATAGTCACAATAGTATAATGATTTTTATTGGACAAGATCTGACCAAATATCTTTCTAAAATCCCTACCCAAGTTCTTGATTCCCCATTTTGGGTACAAAATCGTTATTAGAGGTGTTAAAGTGTTCTTCAAAGGTGATCAAGAGAACAAGAGGCATCATTTTCATTAAGTGTTTCTATTTTATTTCTTCATCCAAATCCTTCAAGTATCCTCCAACCATGATGAGATAATAAATATAATATAATAAATATACTGAGAAGTTATTATCTTAATATCATCACTTAAACCCATCTTCACTTCTATCAAATGGGAATGAAATTAATCTTTCTTGCATACGTGTGAACTATCACCACCACGAACTGATTTAATTCATATTCCAAAACCGTCTCACAATATTGGTTATAATAATGTAATTAATTTTAGTATGTGATATTAATGAAATATTAATCATTATATTTTAATAATATATCATTTTAATTATTAATTTCCATGAACATAAAAATCATAGCATCGTTCGTGTGTATGTGTAAACTATCACCTCCATGATGCAATGTGACTCGTTTTTATTCATCATATCACTTTTATGATATATATAATAATATATAAATTATTAATATGATATTAATGACGTTATTAATATTCTATAATGATAAAATAATATATAAATTCTTTCCATAACAATTAATAAAAACTGGAAAATGTTACTCATGTGTACGTGCAACTAACCGTCTCCATGATTATAACAGTGTTCATTTTTCATAACCAAAATTAATGTTTTGATTGAATGGAATAATTTATGTATAATGATGATAATAATTAAATGAATACTATTCTTTATGTGATGTACTTATGAGCACATGGACTAGTGAAATGAAAACCATGTTCATTTAGGACTTAGGTACAAAATATAGACAAAACATCTGATATGAAGTTAAATAACTATGTAATTTTTATATCATGTTAATAAGTGATAAAAAATAAATAATAAACGTGAAAACTGTTTTCCAGTAAGTATAAATTAATCTATATTTATTATTCTGGAATATAAAGATTGTAAATGCGAAGTAAGACTCACGGTAAGGGACTTCATCTCAATCTTATATCATTAAGGAATATTTTGATATTATTCCCCACCTTATTTTATATAGTGAATAATAAACCAAAATAAATTTTATTTTCACTCAAATAATTTCAAAGGGAATATTTTTCTATGATTAGTTTTACGAAATTACAAAATTAATTCTTTTTAATGTAACCATTGACAATGACCTTTCCACCACCATGACTATTATTTTATATTTGGGTTTTCTACAAGCGGTAATGTTTTTATATTGAATATAAACACCATATTCCTTGTTAATGTATTTTTTTTTATTGAAAATGGTTTTGATAATGGATTTATTATGTCAATATATCAAAATTTTATGTTGTCATTTTAATTTCAAAATTTTATTTTTCCTTTATACTTTTTAATGTGATATGATTATATTATGGTTCTTGGGAATTGTATATGTATGCGTGTGGTTATATGATTAACCCAGGGTGGGTGATCATGTGATATCTCTCTAATTAATTGGGTAATGATATGGAGTTAAATGTTGAGTTTAATCCTCAAATGTTTATTGAATATACTTTTATGGGAATTGGAAACATAACCATGAAGGTTACAACTTATGTAGATGTGAAATATACAATGTAGGTATGATATAGATGTATCATTTTTCATTTATGAATTATGATCTCTATGATGTTTTTTAGGACTCTTATGATTATATGGGTTTATAAATATTTAGGGTCTAATATTTTCTTTTCTTATTATATATCCTTTAATTAGATTTTTGTGATCATCCAATGTTTTTAAAATGTTTTCATAGGGTATTAGGATAGGTAAGATAAAGAATGAAATGAAGAAAAATTTTATTGAGGAAACTAAATCATGTTTACTATAAAATGTTCTATATTTTGGAAGAAATGGATATTGTTGTAGTTGTATCCACTTTGTAAAAAATTGAGTTGTTATGTAATATCAATGTCCTAATTCTTGAAAACTCTAAAACAAAAAATATCATAAATGTTAATTATTGACTTAACTCAAGATTATGTATGATTTATCATCGGGGAATTACAGTTGGTATCAAAGGTATGTTTAGATAAATTTATGGTTTATGAGATTGTTAAGAGAATATTTTTAAATGATTTTTACATTATGGTAAAATTGAAATGATATAACATTTTGAGATTACCATGTTTCTTTACGTAATATATGTATGATCAGAGTGGATTTACACAAAGGAATCAATGTTACTATGCTAGGAAGACATCTAGGGGAAGAAAAACATCCAACTCACCTACCCTAGATGCTTGAAATTTGAACTGAATAGTTTTTTGAAGTGAGGGAATAGTTTTCTCAGGCTATAAATGGTGGTGGTATCCATACATGACTATTAAGACCAATCATAGAGGAAGATTTCTGTAGTGGAGAATATCATGAGTCAACATCTTTTATTATTTAGAGGTTCCTAATACCATTTTCTAGATGAAGAGTGGATTAAATCCCCTGAAAATATTTTTGATGTCATGGGGTGTTTATACAATCAAAAGGTTAGTCTTGATGTATACAATTTTGAAGGTGAAGACGATCAATGATGGTCGATGGTTAAGAATATCATAGATAGTGAGGAGGTTTATTCTATATATTGGTATTAATTTAAAGTATTTTTTCTTGATAAAAATTTTCATAAGGTAGTTCGACTTAGGATGGAAAAATAATTCTTGGAATTGAGGCGAGAGGATGAATTAGTGACTGCTTATGAAAGAAAATTCACCTAACTGACAAGGCATGCATTAAATTTTATCTGAGATCTTGATAGTAAAATCAATCATTTTTACGTAGGATTAAATCAAAATTATTGGAGGGAATTAGATTAAAATGAGTTAAAAAGTTATGAAAAACCTTTCTGATATGCAGATATGGTGGAAATAGAGTTTCCCAAGTATCATGTGTTCTTTGAAAAAAATCAGAATAAGAAGTTGAGATGGAATAACAGAGGTAAAATTTCTTCAAAAAATATTGTTGTTATGAAAATTAAATTTACAGTTTATGAAAATTGTGTTAAAAAGAACACGATAGAATGATTTTGAATTCTAATAAGTTCTTCTGACGTAGAAAATGGTGCATAAGGTTAATAACATCACTGAAAAATATAATATCAAGACAATATCTAATATATATTTAGTGAACAGTATTAAATTTAATGATATGGTTCATTATGAATACGAGTGTCTGATGAAGAATTTGAATGATGGGATGAAACCGGACTATAAATAGTAAGGTGTGGTGAAATCCATTGTAACTACATTAGTAGATTTTAGTCTATCAAATGAATAGGTATGAAGTAAATTGTTTGTTCATTCCAATTTTTCCAATTTATTTTGATTCGTGGTTTAAAAATTCATTAATTTCGATGAAATGTTCATATAAATTGAAAATTAGACCTCAGGAAATGAATCCATATCATATGGTAAATTCAGTTGGGTAAATGTTAAGGGAAAAAAATTATAAGAATACTCATGTCTTTGTCTGTGGAAAAAATCTACCTATAATCATTATTGTGTTTCCTCTAGTAGAGTTTTATGTTATTATGGATATGGACTAGATATATATTTACCTTAATATGATTGACTATAGAGATAATAGAGTATAATTTTAGAAATACATTCAGTTTGTGTATAAGAATCAACCCTTACCATTGATAACTTATTAGCAAGATGAGAAACTGTTAAAAGGTGGAAATGAATTTTACCTTGAACATATTGTTGAAAAAAGTAATTTTTTATTTTAATAATGTGCTAGTCATAAATGAGTATCTTTATGTTTATCCGGATGAGTTTCCTGGTACAACACCTAATCATAAAGTTGAATTTAATATTGATTTAGTTCATAATGATATACCAATTTCAAAAACTCTTTATCGAATGGTTCATATTTAATTGTTAGAGTTAAAAAAATCAGTTAAAGAAGTTATTAGATAATGGTATAATTCGACCTAGCACATCACCAAGGGGTTCTGGTGTCCTACTTTATGGAAATAAATATGGTTTAATGTGACTTTTCATTGATTATAGAGCCCTAAATAATATCAAAATTATGAAAAAGTATACATTGCCTCATATTGACGTTTTTTATCAACTCTGGGGAGCACAATATTTTTCCCAGGATAACTTGAGGTCAGGATGCCATCAGTCGAAGGTAAATGAATCAGACATTCTGAATACCACGTTTTGTACTATATATGGCCATTATGAATTTGTAGTTATTCCATTTGGGTTAACTAATAAACCTATTGTATTAACATATCTTATGAATATAATATTCTATGGGTTTTTAGAAATGTTTTTTAATGTGTGTATTGAGGATATTTTGGAATAATCTTAATGTAATGAGAAGTATGAAAAAAATTTATGATTTGTCTTACAAACCATAAAAGAGAAAAAAATTATGGGAAATTTAGTAAGTGTGAGTTTTAGTTGGAAAAAATTTCATTCCTTGGTCACATTGTTTCTAAAGATGTCATAAGAGTTCATCCAGCTAAAAAATTATTTAATAATTTCAAAGACCCAAAAATATAATTTTGATTCATAGTTTTCATGGTTTTGTGGGTTATTACCAAAGGGTTGTTGAAAATTTTTCATGGTTATCTATCCCACTGACTAAGTTAACTTTAAAGGGTGTTAAGATCATCAGGACAAAATAATGTGATGATTTTTTTTTTAGGAATTGAAATGATTATTGGTGACTGTTTTAGTTTTGGAACTTCCTTCTAGAAATGATGAATTTTTATCTATAATGATACTTCATTGAACAGACATGGTTCTTTCTTAATGATTAATTATATCATAATTACATATTCTACACTTCATTTGAATAATCATGAGTTAAATTACCCTAGACATGATTTGGAATTATCTTTTGTAGTATATAACTTTTAAAATTAGGAGGCATCATTTGTATGGAGTAAAATATGAAATATATACTGACCAAATTTAGATTATGTATATATTAACATAGAATGAATGAAACATGAGACAGAAAAGATGGTTGGAACTAATCAAGGATTATTATTGCATGATCCCTTACTATACCTAAAAGGAAAACAATGTGGATAATGATTTAAGTTATGAATGTAAGGCTATATTAACCATGTTATGTTTGTAACATGAAAATTTGATCAAGGATTTGATGAAATTTTTCATGGAAGTTGTTGGTGAAATATATTCAATGATTTTGTTTCATGTTTTAGTGAATTCATCCCTATAAAAAAGGAACAGAAAGAATAAAGTGAATTGCAGAATAGGAGGAATTTGTTCAAAATGGTAAGTTTATGAATTTAACAATGATAAAGATTCTGTTATTATATTTGGTAAAAGATTATGCATGCCTTTTGAGTCACTATGGAAGAAATATTTTCCATGTTAATCTTATAGTTCTTCTTTTTTAGTTCATCTTGGAAGTACTAATATGTACATAAAACTTCGGGATTATTACTGGTGAGAAGGAATGCAAAGAGATATTGTTGACAAAACTATGATTTTTTTGACTTTTCAATTGGAGAAAGCAAAGTGGATGTTACTAAAAGTGATGCATGATACTTTTTTAGTACTAGAGTTTAAATAGGAAAATATATCTATAGATTTTTTAGTGGTATTACTAAATACTTCATGAGGTAATAATGTGATTTGGGTTATTGTTCATTGATTGACCAAATCTTCTAATTCGCTTCTTATTCGAGATACATTGTCCCTAGATCAAAATTTTTTGGTTGTATCGTAATGAGAGAGTCAAATTACATGGGGTTACCCTCTATATTGTATCTGATCATGATCCCAAGTTCAATTCTAACTTTTGGAAAGGCCTTAAAAAGTCAATGGGAATTGAATTATGTGTCAGTACAGGTTTTCATCTTCTATCAGTTGGAAAGTTTAAACAAACATTTCAGACCTTGGAGGATACGATACAATCTTGTTCAATGAATTACCAGGGATGTTGGGATCAATATATTTTTGGTTGAGTTTTATTATTATAATAGTTTTATTCTAGTATATATATGGAACCATTTGAGGCATTTTATGGAAAGAGGTTTTGAAATCAATATTTTTGGGATGATGTTGGTGAAAGGAAGTAGATGGGACAAAAATTGGTAGATTAAATGGTAGAAAAATATCAGTTGATTCAGAAAAACATGAGGATATCATAGATTATGTGGAAAAGTTATGAGGATGTCGTGAGGATGTATTATTTGTTCTAGAAAGGTGATCATTCCCTTCTCAAAGTTTCACCATAGAAAAGTAAGATATGTTTTGGTAAGAAGGGAAAGTTGAGTCTGCGGTTTATTGGACCCTATGAAATCATAAATATTGTTTGATTAATTTCTTTCAGAGTTTCTTTTACTCCTATTTTATCCCTAGAACACAATTTTTTTGCTTGTTTTAATGTTGAAAAATCATTTGTCGGATCCATCTCATTTTTTTATTTCAGAAGTAGTTCAGTTGGTAAAGAATATTTATTATGAGGAGTAGAAAGTCCAGATTCTTGACCCTTGAGGGCTGGTGTTGAGAAATACGGATATTTATCAAGATAATGTCTTGTGAAAAAATAGTATGGTTTATGTAGCAACATGTAAATCTGAAAATTCTATGAGAGAGAAATAACCCCACTTGTAGGATAAGTGAATAAAACTGCAAGTAAAAAATTTCCAAAATGGGGGAACGATGTAACATCATAGGTAATTATAAAAGAAGAATTTTTCATATCTATTAATATTTATGAATTAAATCTAGTTTTTTACCCTTTTATCATTTTTATTTGACAAAAAAACTACTTATTTGGAATCAGGACATAGAAATTTACTTTGGATGAAATTTTGGTATTTGTATGATAAAATTCACATTTTAATGAATTGTGGAAAATATTATATTTTTATTTAAAAATTATATTAATTCTAATTTATTTATATATTCAGGTCATCCTTTTAATTGTTTTTAAATATGAATTTAATTATTTTTTTATCATTTAATAAAATTTTGGTCATTAGATGTATTTTCACATTTCTATTGGATATAAAAACATGCCAATCATTTGATGGTTTTACTTAAAAAACTCATTTTCTTATTCCATCAACAGGATTAATTTTTCATTAATTTCATCCAATTATATGTTTTGAATAGGGAAAATCTATTCCATATATTTAATAATAAGACCATAATTATGTAAATAAGTCCCTTTTATTTTTAGATATTATGAATAGTAACATTTGTAATTATATTTTTTACTACAGCTAAAGGGAAAATCAGGTAAATAACGGTAATAATAAAATAATAATAATATAAAAAAACACTAAATTATATCCTAATCTTCTTGGATGTGATATTCATAACCAAGAAAACCCTTCGATAATAGTTTGGCCTTTGAATTCCACTTGAATGTGATTATGAAATTTATAACATTTCATTTAATGTATATGAAAAATTATCATACACATGAATCGTATAACTAATTTTTTTAATATAGGGATATATAAGTTATATAATAGACTATAATTATTCATTATAAATTTAATAATATTACATATTTCATGGTATTTATTTAAATTTTTTACAAATTAAATATTTAAATCTAATTATGACACAATGATGATGTAGTGATTTCTTTATTAATGAATTAATCATATAAATGATAATATAATTATTAAATTTAATATTATTTTAAATAATTAATTCCATTCAAGTATTTTCAAGGTGACTATGATGTGTTATAATTCTATTAAATGGGTTTTTATGATGTTATCTCTTTTTTTGTATTTTATTTGAATTCATTGTAATTAATAGTGTAAAAATTGATATAATGTATATTTTAAAAAAATACATTATTAAAATATTTAGATATCATAAAAATATTTTAAAATCAGAAAGTGACTATGAAAAGTTCTAAATTTTATTAACTATAAAATTATTAGAAATTAATTCCATATAATTAAAATTTACTGAATCATAATATTTAAAATCTAGTTACCACAATTAATATTAAATGAGAATAATTAAGGGAAAATGAAAAGATTTTATTTAAAATAAATTAATACATGGATAAAAATTATTGGGTGAGTATTTTTTACAATCCTCATCTTTTTGTGGGCATCTCTCTAGTTGGAGTAATTACTATTAAAAATAACTTCTATTAGTTTAAAATTTTACGAGTTTCCAAGGGTGCCCCTCCACTCTCTTATAAAAAGGTACATGCTCTTTTCTTATAAGAACCCTCAAAGATACATTTTGTTAATATATTATCTACCCAAACATGTTCTTAATATCCCTCCCCACATTTTTGATTACTTATTTTAAAAATAACACCCTTTGTAGAGGTGTTAAGGTTTTCTTCAAAGGTGATCAACTGAAGATGATGCATAATTTTCTTTAAGTACTTCTATTTTATTTCTTCTTCAACTTCCTTCATATTTCATCCAATAATGATGATATAATAACTTAATTATAATCAAGATAATGGGATGTTATTATATTAATATCTTCACCTAAATAGATCTATAATTTCATCAAATGGGAACGGGATTAATCATTCATGTGTTTGTGTGAAATGTCACCTCCAGAAACTTATTTAAATCATTTTTCATAACCATCTATCAAGACTAGTTATAATAATGTAATTAATGTTCCTATGAAATATTCATGACATATTATTCATTATATTATAATAATATAGCTATTACATTCTTACGTTCTAATTACAAAAAAACTATAACATCGTTTGTGCGTATGTGTGAACTATCACCTCCACAAAGCGATATGACTCATTTTTATTCGTTAAATAACCTGAATGATATATATAAGTATATTTAAATTATTAATATTATATTAATGATGTTATGATCATATGTAAATAAACAAAAATACTTAAATTATTTCCATAACGTTCAATGAATAATGGAAAATGTTACTCTTGTGTACGTACGACTTATCATCTCCATGATTATAATATTTTTATTTTCTTAAAACCACACATAAGGGTTTAATTTAAAGGTATAATTTATGTATAAATATGACAATAAATTCATGAATATTATTTTATAGATGATGTTATTATTACCACATAAACTAATTACATCAAAACCCTTTTAATTTTTGATACAATTACCGAATATCGACCAAACATCTGATATGAACTTAAATAATTGTGTAATTTTTTTAAAATAATAATAATTGATGTAAAAAATATCATGAAATTAAATAAATTCATGAAAGAATAAATTAATCCTTGTTTATTATTCTAGAATAAAATTATTTAACGTGATGAGTCAGACTCATGGTAAGGGACTTCATCTCGATATCATTTTATTAAGTCATATTTCGATATTATACACAACCTTATTTTATAAATGGTATAATAGACCCCATATTCATTAAATTTAGTTCAAATGTTTTTAAAAGTAATATTTTTCTATTAAGAATTTTAATATGGATAAATTTACTATGAAGAGTTTCTCTATGAATAATTTTTCTAAATAACACAATTAATGTTTTTAACAGATACAGTGATAACGAGCTTTCCCCCATCATGACCATTATTTGACATGTGGCTTCCTCTACAAGTTATAATGTTTTTATAAGGAAAATGAATACCATTTTCCATTTTCATGTACTTTGGTATTGAATTTGGTTTTTAAATGTGATTAATTATGTCAATATTATTAATTGATATCCAGTGATTACAATGTGGAAATGTTATTTTTCCTTTAAGATTTTTAATGTATTATGATTATGTAATATTCTTAGAGATTGTTTATGTATACATGTGTTTATTGATAAACTAATGGTTGGTGAGATCATGATAGATATATAATGCATTGGTTAATGAGATATAAATAAATAATAAGGTTTCTCCTAATATATATAGGGAATATACCATGATGGGTATTCAACACGTAACCATGAAGGTTACTAACTATGTAGATGTGAACGCTACAATGCATGTATGATATGGATTCCTCATGTTTACTTTGTGATTTATGAATTATATGAATATTTTCAGGATTTTTATGATTTCATGTGTCTATTAACATTTATGGACTAACATTTTATTTCTTTATTTTATATCCCTTACTAATATTTCTGTGATCATCCCATGTTTTTAAAAAAAATCGTAGGGTATAAGGATGGGTAATGGAAAGGAATAATTAAAGAATATTTTTATCAAGAAAAAGAAATCATGTTTAAATTGAAAATATTTATACAGATGATGAAATGGGTTATATAGTAGTTGTATCTACATTGTATAAATTTGAGCTGTAATATAATAGCTATGTCTTAATTCTCTAAAACTCTAAACCTGAAAAGACACTCAATGTGAAATCTTAACTAAACTTTAGATTATGAATTGATTAAGGCTTGGACCTTATATATAGTATTGATTCATGTGAATATATATGGTATATAGTTAATTTTAGATTGAAATAATGGGTTAATACCAAACCCATGACTTAATTTCTTGTATTTATCCTAGAAAGTTTAATAGCAAATTTTATCATATTTAATTAATAACCAAAAATATTAAAAAAATATAAAGAAATACAACAAATTAAACATATATATTTTTCAATGTGTATATTTCTAAATTAAAATACCTTTATTGAAAATAATTTTATAGATTTGATAAATTTAATTTTTAAATAAAATCCACTTTTTGGAAAAATATCAATTTAAATATTATGATCATATTTGTTACGATTTAAAACATAACTAATAATTTCAATATATTATCATTATAGTAACACTTTAAATTAAATTAAATATCTATTTTATTAAAAAAACTATTCAAAACTATTATATATATTATAAAATTACTATTAAATAATTTATATTTAAAAAAATACCAAAAATTAATTTATAATTTTTGATAAATTTATTTACTCGTTCTATGATATAAATATATTATATTTTAATTGTATAAAATACCTGAATGTTATTTTACATTTTCAAAGGTGAGATTACTATTTCAAATAGTCAAATTAATATTCTTGAGGTTATCTTACTATTCCAATGGTTAAATTACAAATATAATGCTCAGATTTATAATGGTAATATAGGTAACGTACATTCTTTAAATACCCCACATTTCATTCATTATTCATTCACTTCTATTTTCCTTAATTTATATATATATATACTCATTTCAAAAATTCACATTACAATACTAACATTATAATTTATTTCTAATGTGTTTTTTTCATGTGTTATTATTATGAGGGATCGAGACGGTCCAAATTTTCCAATTATAATTATCTTATTTCCTATTTTTAACCCATTTCATAACATTTAATTCTTATAGAAAAATTTATTATCTAATTTTAATGATTAAATTAATATAATAAAATGATTTTGGTTTTGTTCAATTGTGTTTTTCAATTAGATTATATTTAAAAATAGGGAACAATTATATTGTTAGGAGGGATATTTCCGTAATAAAATTGATGGTCATTAAAAACATAATTATAATTAATAAACTATAATATAACCTCATAAAAACGTCAAAGAAACAACCCCTATGAATTCACTATAATGGAAAATAAAATTAATTTCGGTTTTAAAATGTGGGCCATATTTTAGGAAATTAGAAAAATGATGAAAATGGTTCAAAATGGAATGATGAATGTAGAATATATTGAATTAAACTATAAATTTTTTGAAATAATGATTCTGATTTATATAATATATTGAATTATATCCCAATAAGCTTTCATCAAATTTATTTATTTTCATTGAATACAAAATTTTAATTTTTTTAAGAAATTGTTTAGTTAATAATAAATACAATGATGATAAAACTGGGGACCCTTTAAAGGATACATGAATATATGATCCACATATTCACTATTTCATAACATAGGTAAAAAACATATTAAAGTAATAAGAAATGAAAAATTATATTACTATCTTATATTTATAGGAACAGAAAGGGTGTTATATGGTTTTTAATCACTATACGAAAATATTACACACTCAAACTAAAAAATAAAAAAAATTGGTATATGAAAGAGAATTTCATTAAATGTATCAAAACATAATGTTTCTAATAGAAACTATATTTAGATATAAACCCATTAAATTATATAAGAAAATCATAACAAAATCATTGTCAATTATATAAAATCCACTTTTAAATATTTTTAATTTAAAATATTTTAAAGGTAATTTAATCATAAATTTGTGAAAATTATAAATTTGATTATTTATTTCCAAAATAATTTATTTTTATATTCATTTATAAAGTTTTATTTAGTTATATTTTGCTAGTTATTTTGAAATATTTCTAATAGTGGTCTAATGTTTCAAATATTTAAATTTGTTTTGGAGATCATTTCGATATTATGATTTCATTTAAAAATTACATTATTTAAATAATTTTATTGGTTGTTTATTTTTTTATTATGAGGTAAAATTTATATTTTAAATTAAATGACCATATTTTCATTTTTTCTGTTTTACTATTTGTTTTTATTGTTTTTGTCATTATTATTATTATTTTTCATCTGTTTTATGTGATTGAAACCCTCTTTCTTATTTCTTTATGTGGTGTTGCATGAGACAAGGGGAAAATCCTTCACCCATTTCCCCGTCATTAAATATTATTTCTCTATCATAATTATTATAATATATTTAGAGTCTAATGATAATATTTCACTACTTTACTCATTATCGTCTCCCACTAATCTTTTTTCTCCATGATTATAATTATTTCTTATAATATAGTCATTTCATGTTGGGGGTTCACCATGGGATAATGAAAACAAATTTTTGAAGGGTATTTTACTTGGGATGGGTATAAAAGGATTCTTTAATGCATTCAGACATCATTAGGAGTTTTTTTACATTTTCATCTCTTAGTGTTTATAATTTCAATGTGTTTTATGAATATGAAAAATGTCAATGTATTTTTTATTTAAATATTATTGGTTACATGGTGTTAAATGGTTATAAGAGGAATCTATGATGATTTTAAAATCCCTATCCAATGGGTTTTGGGTCTCTATTGTAAAAATAAGTATATTCTTACTTGAGAATTGAAGGAACCGGCTTGATTCTTTAAATAAAGTAACATGTTAACATATTTAGTATTTGTTATTTGTGTTATATATCTTTTATTCTATTTGTTTTTATGATATATTGTTTTTAAAACCTATCAGGGTATGGAGATCTATTACACTTTAATAAATTGATATACCATTAATATTTTCTTTTATTTGACTTGACTCTACAAACATAGACTCCACCTACACTAGTTATAAGACAAGTTCCCCAAAGTATGCCACTAATAGGATAATGCCTATAGGGTACCACCAATAAGGCATAACATATATGAGGGGCCTTATAAAATAATAACATAAATTATAATTACATATATAATATATAATAGTATATAATAATGTTAGAATATATATACAATGACAGAGCAAAATACAATGTAATAAGGGAATTTAAAATGATTTTTAAAACAATATTGATGTATAACCATAAGAGTGAATTATATATATAGTTATAAAAACCAACAATTGAATCAAATTCAATTATATTAAGACAAATACTCACTATATCGACTCTAATAACATAAACTATCACCATTAATCTCTAAAATTAATCACTATTATCTATTATGAGATAGCTCCTCTAACTTCATTATCTTTATGATAATGCCATAACTATGTAATTTTTTCATAGAAACAACATATATGGGAATAAATCCCATGAAGGGGTTGTATAAAATACCTTTTTGGGAACTAAAAGACATAAAGTAATGAATAAAAAAAGTTCCATATTAAAAAATATCCCCAAGTATAAACCTAAAGTATCCTATATTAATCATATATTCTATAAAGTCCATAATTCAATTGGAAAGTGAAAAATCCAAATATTCATTTCTCAATTCCATAAAGGATCATTTCACATATGAAACCAGTGATAAACAGGGTAACAAAAGACCCACATCACCTAAAGTCAATAAAAAAATTGTATGCTTTATTTGAATTAATACAGAAATTCTAATTATAATGTTAATACCTCTATGTATCCACATGTTCCAATATATCATAAACTAATTAACCCTTGAAATACTAAACCAAAATAACATTTATGAATCCACAATGAATAATTAGTTGGGGAAATTTCACCTTATTGATTTTTGTGTTAATCTTTCAATGGAGTACTTGACAATATAGAAGAATATACCCAAAAATTCTAGGATGATAATGAATCCATGAATTTATTTTCATATAATCATGATTATGAAAACATTAACAATATTACAAGAAAAAAAATATTATCCCACACACTAGATTCGTGAAATATATTATTTAAATATATATTCTTTATTGTAACAAAATAAAACGGCTATATTCCACATATTTTGGGATCAATCTCAACATAATTGGAAGAAAAAATATATTTTGATATGTGTAGATCTCTCTGTAGTGGAATTATTAAAAATTTAATGATAATGTCAAAAAATTATGGTACATATCATAATTACATTTAATTATCTAGAGCTTAATTAATTAGAATTTATTTTTTCAAAAAAAAATTGTCTCATTATGTTAAATCAAATTATTCAATACTAAATTTTATATTTTCAAAATCGATAATAATAAATATTCATTTGACTATGAAATCTCTAACATTCTTAAAATAAAAATTATAAATGTAGAGATTAAGTTTTATATAAATTTAAAAATTAAACCCCTTATAATTTTTATTAATCTTTATTTAAGTTTATAGTGTAGAATAATTATGTTGGTCTCTTATTTTTTTCAATTTATACCCCTAAAAATATTTCTCAACAAAGTAGTCCTAAAAATTTAATCTTCTAAAATTTAACCGTTAATGTGATTTATGAAAATTAAACCATGTAACCAAATGAGTAAGATAAACTCTAAAACATTCAATAAAAATATATGGGACTAAATCAGGGTCCCCCTTTAAATTATAATAATCTCCCTCGGGGTAATATGTATCTTCTTTCTAATATTCAATGAATGATTTTGAAAGGTTTTTTCTTTTACAAAAGTTATAGTCTCTCCCATATCAATCCCACATAAACAAATAACCCTAATATTAAAAAAACCAAATGAGTTAGAATAAATTAATTCATTAAAATATTGATTCATCAATTATAGAAACATATCTAAAAATAGATTATAAAAAAATTTAAATTTAATTCATTCAATGATATCATGAATATAACTTACCAAATATTTGATTTGTAGGTTATT
This sequence comes from Viscum album, assembly GCA_963277665.1. Lineage (NCBI taxonomy): Eukaryota > Viridiplantae > Streptophyta > Magnoliopsida > Santalales > Viscaceae > Viscum > Viscum album. The sequence continues at coordinate 979,807,043 of OY728146.1, forward strand.
TTACCAACTAATATTAGTTGACTTCCCCCTTGAATAAAAATTTCTCTTCTAATATTTTCTAACAATATCATGCAATATATACATTCTTATTAGGGTAAGTTATTTCATAAATTTATCAATATTATTACTTTTAAAATTAAAATTCACATATATTTTTTTTTAAATTTCATCTTTTTAATTAACCTTGAAAGCACTATATTTATCATATGTTGTCGTAAAATACGTTTCCTCCCACATATGCATGGAATTTAATTTTCAAATATCATTTTTTGACTTAGATATATTAATTTAAAATATAGATATCTCAATTTTAGCAATTTTATTTTTATTATTATCATTATAAATTTAATCTCATTGCATTGGGTATTTCCTAAAATCCTTAAAAAACATGTTATATTATTGATCACATTCATCATCCTTCCTTTAACATCTCTTATATATAATTTTCACATATATAAAAATTTAATCAAGAGATAGAATATAGTATTCATATTCTTATGAAGATACATTTTTAACATATAATTTAATGGAAGAATTTGGATTAATTTTTAAACATTAAATTAAATCAGTTGAAAACTTCCATATAAATCACAAAATTTTACCTAATATTCTTAGATTGGAATTTGTTATCTTTTTATCAGTATCAATTTATAATACACTATAACAATAAGATGATTGATCATTACAATTACTCCATGTGTCATTAACATCTCTAAAAACTTTCATTTCTATTTTTGGGAATTCTTCTAAATTTTTTAAATTTTTTCCTAGTAGATATATTTTATGGTCTGGTGTTACAAGGATTCGAGTATTGAATGTTGATAAATTTTCAAGAGTCAATGTTATAATACTTATATGTTTTATAGTTTATATATTTTTTGGAATCTCTATGAGAATTATGAATTAAAGAAAAAATTCAAGACATATTTCCATGTTCACCATCAGTAGATTTTATATCACTATAGTGGTAATGTCATTTATAATTTCTCTTATATGTGCTTGTATTGGACGTTTGATTTCCAAAATTTATTTCATCAAAATTATATAGAGAATATATATATATATATATTAATTATCTATAACTCTTTTAATTATTCTCTTCTATTTCATAAATATAAAACTAAGTAATATGAACTTAATTTTATGATATAATTAGAAACATAAAAAAATTTCTACTTTTACTCCCATTATATAGATAAAATACTGAGGATATTTTTGACAATATGGTTATTAGGTAGTAATTTATCTCTAAAAAATTCAATAAATTGACAATTTTAATTATCCTATAGTGAAATTGAGAAATGGATTCACCAGGTGGAAAATAAAATTCATGATAATCATCCCTCAATATAACTCTTTTCATCACCAGTCATTTTGAGGCTTTGAACTGCATGCCCTAAAACTTCTTTCAAAGTGAACATGCTATAAAAAATATAGACTATATATCATTAATTGAATATCATACAAAAATTTATTCCATCCATGGAAATATGGTTAAACTTTTTCTCTTCAAACTCATGTAAATGATGAAACTTACTCCCCCTAAAGTTTGTAACATTATGTTAATGTGAGATAATTATCAACCTCATTATTAGTAAAATATAATTCCATTTTAAATCTCATATATTCATTATTATTTTCATTGAAATTCAATGAATTATTTGGATTTTAGTTACTTGGACATTTTTTTGGCATTTAAACATCCAGTGTTAAATCTATCAAAAGTTTTTTCTATAACACAAATTTGAAAAGGCGGTTGAAAAATATTCTAATGAATAAATAGAGGGTAAATTATTTATTAATATAAATAATTGGTAATCTATTTGATACCATATATTTTTTCCCTATAAATTTAGTATATTACAACACTAAAAGAGAGATGGGGTATGGGTGATTTATAGTCATAAAACCTACATAAATTTTCATCCCACTTGAGTATTATATTGATTGGAATTAAATATTTATAAAAAAATAATTGTATAACATTAATGTGTAAAATTTATGTAGTAGAAAAATAATTAAAATTATATAATTCTAATTTGATAAATTAACTAATTAAAAAATGATAATTAAGTATATTTTTAATACAAAATGATTAAAAAAAATTCATGAATTTGAGGATAACAATCTTGAAAATTTTAAAATCATATTATTTTCATTTAAATTCTAGGTATGAAAGAATAAAAATTTAATAAAAATTGGTAGGTTGTTCAATAAAATTAATTATAAAATCAAAATAGGTTTTTTACATTGCACTTTTATTTTTTTAACATAGATTTAGTAACTGATGTAATTAAAATAGATTTGGTAAACATATCATTAATTTTAATTTTATAATAATCAATATCAACAATATTTTTTAAAAAGTCATTTTTATGTTGGTTATATTTATAACCAATGTATAAAGTTTATTTTAACATCATTTATAAATAAAAATTGATGTTATAATCCATTTTCAAATTTGATTATAAAAATAACCAATGTTAAAAGTTTACTTTTTTGTTTTTAATTTTTCAATATATATTTATCCCATGGATAATAATATTGTATAGATAATATAGAAATTTTTAATACCAAATTAAAATAATTAACTGGATATTATAGCTCATAATTCAATTCAATGATTATGGCATTACTTTTCAACATTTTCCTTTGAGGGGGAAATTCATGAGTAACCAACATTATGGCTTCTACTGAATTTTAAAATGGGAGTGTTAAATCTTAAATGGACGTTTCAAATTTTAAACATGATTAAAATAATAATAAATATTTATAAATAATATTCAAAATTATATTTTTTATGAAATGAAATAATAAAAAAATAAATATTTAGTGAATAATTAATTATACCATGGTGAAATCATTGAATGAAGACCCAGTGGAATTTTTTTACAGATCAAAGGATGAGTAAATCCAAAATGTTTGAAAAATGTGAATGAAAACTTACATATAATATTTGAAAAAATATTTAACAACAACATAAATTTTAATTGGGATTTTAAATGTTCAAATACACATTATGAAAAAAATTTAAACAAAAGAAGTACCTGATGTAAATTTTACATTTAATATATCTTTTATGAATAACCATTGGTAAATGTTTTATCTCTGACAATTTTCATGTCTATAATTTAGTAATGGAGATAAAAATCCTTTTTAATTGTAGGTTATATTAAAAAAAAATTCAAAAATAAAGTGTTAACATAAAAATTTCAATAAATGATATAAAAAATGATTTCACATCATTTATTAAATAATAATTTTAAAACCCATAGATGGAATTAATTTTTCTACTAGTGAATCCTTAGTATCTAATCCCCACTAGAACTACATCATCTATATAACTGTTAGAAGATGTCATATTATGAAACCAAAACATATTTGATTAACAATTAATAGTAGATTAATATATCATTGATCTCTTATTTAATATCTTGAATTGAAAAAATTTCAATCCATTGTACATCACTATACTTGATGTTGGGAAGATATAATATATTTTCTATTAAATCTCTTCAATAATCACTGTTAAATGATATATATTACTAACCATATTCCCATTAATCAATATAGGTAAAATGTTTATGAAAAATAATGGAGGCTAAAATAATTACAAAGATTCCTCACATAATTTTATCTCTTAAAAAATTTCACTAAATGTTGAATTATTACTAGAAGAACACTAATAATTTAGATGATGAAAGATTAGAAATGATTGTTTAAACTCATATCATAGTTTCACTCCCTTTGTTAATTAAATGTGATATTTTTAGAACAATACAGTATAATTCCGTGGTAAAACAATTTCGTTTTAATTATGGTCTTCATACCAACAGGAAAGAATAAATTTTATTTATTCATCATTACAACATTATAAAGAGATATTATGTCCCGTATATGGCCATTAAAATTTATAATTTTAGTTTTGGAGGATTATGGAAGACCCTTTGAGTCCCTAATCACATATCTTCTCCTCCAAATGGGCGTTTTTTATATTATTGTAAAATATTGTTATTCCATGATATGACTTTTATATATACCATAAAATTATATAAACATGATACAATTTTATGAATTTAATATATATAATCATTCTAAAAAATATGTATAAATAGAAATATAATAATATTGATATCAAATTATCAGTAATGTTATCTTCATTAATAGTGGGAACAAAGTGTCTCGATGTGCATAAACCTATATTATTTTGGTACTACGTGTTTCACCTTTGGTTCACCATGTTTTAATCTATTAAAGTTTCAATAAAAATGTATTTTACATCGGGATATTGATTATTGAGGCTTGATGGTGTTTGTAAAATCATTCACATCAGGTTTCTCATCTATTTTTTCTGATGAAAATTTATAATGGCTCTCACATATGTCATTATAATATATTCCAAAGTAAGGTGGTTATTAAAGGTTTCACACCCAAATGAATTTAAAGAGATCATATTATATGAGGTTATGGGAGGTTGGTCTCATCATAAATTTTATGGGTAATTATTTTCTACCTGAGGATTCACTTATAGATTTACTAGAAGATCATGGATCTTTCGAAAACCCTGATATAGGACCGATTACACTAATAAAAAAATCTGGTCTTGAACCCGTGTACAAGTGAGATGGTGTTCTTTTGAAAGACCTATATTTATGTTTCCAAGGTTCTCTTAATGGTTACAATTTTTTCTTAATAATGAGTGATTTATTTTTTTGTGGAGGAAGTGTGAAATAATTGTTTAGAGTTTTATTTCCATCTTAGAAAGAAATTGGAGTTTCAGAGTTGGGATTAAACCTCCAGGATGTGTCCTATGTATTCTAGGATAACAATAATCAAAACCCATTTGTTTTTTTAAAAACAAGACATTCAATTTAGTGTCATGTGTAAGGTAGATATACGAGGAAATTTAAGTACCGAATGTGTATATCGAGACTTAAAAAGGTGTCCTACATATCCTGCCTTCTTAATAGGAATAAAATTCTTCATAGTTTATATATTTGAACTAGAATAATTCATATATTTTGGAGTAATTTGAATCATATTTTTTAAATGATCACTATTAATCAATAAGACCACAAGATTTATGATCGTTGTGAGAAAAATAAGGTTTAAAAAGATCAAAGATGTTATAAGTGATGAAAAACAGAGTTTTTATGGGGCTTACACACTAAGGTTACCATTATAGTGGAGCTCGTATTACACAATATGGTTTCCCTAATAGGAAAGGGGGTTTTTAATATAGAATAATGATCATTGTGAATACTTAATATCACATGAGTTATGATTGGTCAGAGAAACATGAGATGGCTTGTTTTCAGTCACACTACTTATGGATGTGTGACTTATAATTGAATTGACCATGATTGGATTTTTTGATGTGGATATCGGGCCATATGAAAGAATCCTACATATCCTTTATGTTATGGGAATAAAATTCCATATACTTCCCAATATCCTTAAACCATTGATTGGTGATGGAGATAGTAGAACTCTAGGAGGAAGATCCCATGAGGTAGAAGAGATAATATTTCATGTTTCTTATACCAAGATGGATTCCCAATTCATCAAACCCTTGTCCACTAATGAATAATGGGTGGGGGGAAAGGGAGTTCTCTTATAATCATTAATATTCTATGCTTTTAATAAATTTACATGGGCCCACAATGATTATCACATGTTGTTCATATGACTCGAGTGCACTTGTCAGAGTTTCCCTAGAATTTAACGTTGAAATATATAAGTATATCTTCCAAAAAATCTAAGGATGTATATATAAAAATAATTCCATATTATATTATGTCTTCATGACACATTTAAATATATCTATATGACATGGATGAAAATTCTGAGGATGTATGATCGAAACATTTGAGAATTTTTTTGGAGAAGGATGACATGTCTGTCAGGATTAGATGTCATTTTTGGCAATATATTTTGGACATATCCACTAGATGTTAATTGATCTTTATAGAATGTGTAAAGGGTGCCCCATGATTTTCTTAGCCTGTATTAGGGATACCACATTATTTTAATAACATATCTAAATGCATTTGCATGACCAAGATAATCTGTTGGGTTATCTACACATAAATTGGATAATATTCTATAATGTCTATCACATGACCTTCTTAGAATGTCCATAGGGTATCTCATGAGTTTATTGGAATATATAAGGGTTTTCACATGATCTTACTAACATGTCTAAATTTTTATCCATGACCTGGACAAAATGTTCATGTATGTCCACAAAAATGGAATAATAAATAACCACCCACTATTTTCATATATAGATATAACATATCAATAGATAAATACTTATTTTATGATTTAAGAGGACCACAGAAGAACCATATGGGTTTAGTGTGTCAAGAAACATGAGAACAAAAAAAGTTCAATAAAACATCTATATCTCCTCATATATATTCCTTCATATCTGGAACACATTCTTTTACATTTCATACTTAATACCTTCATTCATATCATGGGGAAATAAAATTAATGAAAGGGGGATCTTTGATGTCCAATAAGGTCAAAAGGGGGAGATATATATCATAACATAAGTACAAAGGAATAATAACCTGATCATAAAATTCAAAAATTATACCATGCATACCAAAGATCATAATCTAAAATCATGGATTAAATCACAAAAGTTCAGAATTCATGAATCATAAGAGAACATGATCCTTTAGAATATGACATTGGCATAAGACATCCGATTATGGAAAAAAAAATATAAAATTATTTCCTTAGTAGTTAAGGATATTTTCCCTGAGAATTATAGTGGAATGAGTTCTATCCCCAAACCATCATAGTAGTCATAGAAAACTCTCAATAATAGCATGGTGTAATGGGCCCCTTACTGAACCAGTTTCGCTTCTAATTCTAGTGTAGTCTTACTTTATTAGGTTCGCTCCCCTTTATAGTCATGTATGTCTCATGAGTTATAAATCATTCCCTAATGCATTGGAGGGATAAATAGTCCCCACCTATCACATAATGAAAAACATACATATTATTTACATAGAAACATAAACCATTCTTCATATTATAAAATATCAAAATAAATAGGTTTTAAGGACATTTCGTCAATATATAACCCTTGGAAAAGAAATTAGATCCATAAATAAAATTCCATTATAAAACCAAACCAACAATAAAAATAATAAGGATAGTATCCTAGAATAATATTTATAGTATAATATAATTAACATTAAATAATTTCATCATAGATAGAAATTAATTTTGAGAATTATTTGATATAAATATTGGGGAAATATCCTTTCTATTTTTAAAACATTTTATTTAAATTCAGTATTTTTATTGATGAAATAATCTACCTTTAAAATAAACATGTAATATTATAAAGAAATAATTAATGTAGTATGGTATCCTGATAGAGGGAAATCCACTCATTACTTGTTAGTGAAAAGAATGCTTCTATATTTTTATTGGAATAGTTAAAACGGAACCTATTTAAAAATTAACAAAAATAATACCTTCAATTTTTTTTAAAAAAAAAATCATAGATTATTAATAATTAATTTAAGAAATCATAATATAATATTAAAAATGGAATTTTTTTAGGAATAATTTACGTGGAATAAAAATATAGTATTTATAGAAATTTTAAAAATGTAATTTTTAAAATAATATCCCTTATATATATCATTTTATTTATGTGAACATTAATAAAATGAAGCAATTATGTAGATCAACTATATATCCAAAAAATAAGTAAAACATTATTTATTTAATAGTAATTTAAAAAATAATCTTAGTATGAAAAAATCAAGGATGTAGAAGTTTAACCTATTGAATTGAAATTCTATTCAAAATTCCATAACTACTTTGTAATCAATAAAATCATATACCTATTAAAAGTTATAATTATAAAATGAAAAAATGTATACCATGAATATAATGAGATTCATGATATAACATATCATATTTTCCTTACATGCACCACACGTAAGGAAGAAGTGGTCAATAAGGGACATATCTTACAGAAGTAAATGTGAGGTGATAAACACTTACCTCACACTTCACTTACGTTTTTCAAACATTAACCTCATGTATAGAATATTAAATAACATTTTGAATATATTAAATAACTATAATAATATATATAATACCTTATATTATACTTTTATATAGTCATACCACCACTTCATTAATAATATTTAATTGTTTTCATTATTTTGGGTGCATATATTTCATGGTTTAAAGATTAAGTAATTTGTGTATATTTATAGATTTTTTTGGATGGATATAATAATAAATAAATGTAATTAAATTTTATTCACGAAATTTTATCATTTTTCAGGTTCCCATATATCATTTTCTCTTCCTTACAGTTATATGATTCGTTTGACTAAATGTTAATGAAAAATGTTTGGTTTAATTTGGTAGTTTTTCAAACCACCACAATGATGTTTCATTTTATTTAATATAATTTATATAAATCAGTTCCCTAGCATAAAATCGGTTATAATATAACAATTACAATCTTATTTAAAAAAAATAATAATATTATGACTATTCGTGAAGGCGTTAATGAAAAACAAAGCATCATTATACAATAAGACAATTATCTTTCATAATTTGGAAAATTATTTTGTTTATTTTAAAATAAGGTTGTATTAAAAGGTATATATATATTATATTAAATTATAAAAATAATATTCTAGAAAAAATGATATTGGAGATATTATTATTTTATTAATTAATTAGGTGCAATGATCGTAGAAAAAGAAATGAAATTAAGAGAAGTTATTTGAGAAAGTTATCTCTTGAATATCACATCCTTGAATAACACATTAATGAACATGGAATTTGTATTTTGGTTAGAAATATGAACTAGTATGAGGGTATAGTGAAGAGTATATGGTCAAAAAGATATTTTAGATTTGTAAATGCTTTAGGGGAAATTGGTGGATGTGGTGTGGTATTTATACTTGAGGAGGGGTAGTTTTAATGGAATAAATAATGATTATTTTTTAATTAAAGCCAATAAAATTTGGTGGAATTAATTCAATTTTTTTATGATAATTTAATTCTAAAACACTATTTATGTTTTAGAAACACAAAATCCACACAATTAATTTTGTATTTTTTAGATATTTTATGCTTTTACTATTTAACTTTAATCTTCTACATTATTTTTCCTATATCATGGAAAATATTCTTCAACCATAATAACATTTTTTTCCTAAAATGAAAATGAAATTTTAACATAATTTGGAACAATTTATTGTAAATACAGAATGCATTTTTCAAAATTAAATACACTATATTTTCAACATTACATTTAAAATTAAACTGTCAAAATGTAATAAAAAATAGTTTCTTGAAAAAATGTCTCTTTAATCCTAAAAATGAACATATAGAAAAATAATGTAGAAGGATTTTTAAATAAAAATAATTTCATTATATATACCTGAAAAATACTTATTCTACTTTTAGATTAATTTTAAATCATAAAATTTCATTTAAATATAATAAAAATATGCATTTTATAAAAATTTGGTTTTATTATTCAAGGAAATATTAAACATTCAATAAAATTATGGTAAATTCAATCTATGATACATTTGACATGATAGTTTTTTTCCTTAATTTTATAAATTATATTTTATTAAAGTGAAAAAAAATTAATTATATTTAATTTCACATTGAAAGAAAAAGTTATTTTTTGAAGAAAATATATATTTGAAAACAAAATGAATTAACAAAATGTTATATGCATAATCACAATGAATTAATAAATACCTTTAAAATGGGATGGAAAATAATATATTTTATAATGTGTATAGTACTAATCCTTCCCAAAAATATAACTTATAGGTTATAATAATAATATTTCTAAGCTTATTTATGATCTATGTTCTATGACATGTAATCTATCAAAGAGATTAAATTTTTAAAAAAAATAGAGGAATACCTTAAAATATTATAGTGTTACAATATACACCCCTTAAAATACATTTCACCACTAAAATTAATTAGTCATATGAAAAAAAAATTAGGATACCACTTTCTCATCACATCCTTCTGTTCACATGTATCTTCTTTAAATTCATTATTTCTCTATAAAATTTTAATCAAGTGAGTGGTATTTTTTCATAGAAATTATCTCTATGATCTACAATCAAAATAGAGTATTGTTAATTAGGAAGAACTTTCTCATGTTGTATGAATTCCATGTTTAGTTCATGTGAAGGATATGTTATGTACATAAATAGGAAACATACATGGAATATATCTTGAACATGAGAGATATTCAATGGAAGAATCAATATATAAACTACCATACTAATACATACATGAATAAAACAATATGTCCTCACAATTCTAAATTTCACATAAAAATCTATAGTGCATATTTGGAAACACGATTTTGGAAAACCCACATCATAAAATGGGTCCATAAAACATCCAATTAAATGAAAGGAATAAAAAATGTGAAGATCACCAGAAAACTATATTTATAATTAGGTGAATATTAGTGGAAAATGAAGATATAGACATGTGAGATAATTTTAGCTGTCATGTTTTGATCAAGATTTATATAGAAAATTTCCATTGGATGGTTAAGGAAAACAAAACACTAGAATAAATATGTATGGAAATGAACATGAATATAATCATAAATGATTACAATTGGATAGTATTTTATTTAAAAATCATTTGGGAAGAAATAAATACTTTATTTCATCTAATATTTATAATATCAATCTTTGGTTTCACCTGGATCAACATGTACATCATTTCATAGTCAATGTAATTTATGTTGAAATTTTAATGCCTAAAGAACTATTTTCACATAAGATCCATTATAAGATGAAATTTCATTCCTTCTATATCAAATTACCATTATATCAAAAAAATTATCCCATGTTATCAAATACAAATAAATCAAAATATTTTTATGTACTAAAATAATATCTAAAACCACATCCAAATTTCAAGAGAAAAATTTTCATTAATGATTAAAATTACAAGCCATTCCAAAGATTAAAATCTAAATTTTTTAATGAAGGAAAAAAAATTCAATATAAGATTATCATTAATCTCACAGACAAATAAATGTATCACTTAATTTTCATATACCAAACATGTGAATATTATTGTCATTTATTCTTTTGAAACATGGAAATAACATGAATTTCTATAATACCATCATGAAAACATGAATTATTTCAAAAATTATCTCTTTAATCATACTATAAATTCAAAAAATCTATAAAATAAATCACTAAACTATCATTCCATCATATTAGTAATCATTACCAAGGTCACAAATACTATCCTATTTGTATTATCATAATAAAAAGTCTGTTTATCCCATTAATATCCCAAAATCGTCCACATATTAAGGCTTATCTTTCCCTTAATATTGTGTTCTAAAAAATATCATCTTACCACCTCAATAACATTTCATGGATACAAATACCATATATCATATAATTTAAAGATTCTATGGAAAAATATTATTGGACTAATTCATAGATGTTTCATTATTCCATAATACTATAATGTACTTACATAACATTAATATTGAATTCTAATACATAAACCCTAAAGCATTCCACTTCCTTCATAAACCATTATCCATCCTTCAACTTTTAATTCCTTAACACTTATTCCATATCATATGTCATTTGTTGCATTCTCATCATTATTAATATAACGATTAATCATACAACCATCCCAATTCTCTTCACAAGATATTTACCTAGGGACTATATTGACATAATTCCCATAAATTCCATACTATAACCAATTTAATATTATGATGGATTAAGAGTAGAGTTTTTTCCATCCATTTTATAAATTGATCCTTTAAATTTTTCATTGAAACTAGTTTCATTGTGTCCTTTTACAAAACCAAATCATCATCATTTTCCTTTGAGAAATTATCCTTGATGCATACTCCCTATTAATTTCATAAGGAAAATTTAACATTATTTCCACTTTTTTCACTATGAAAGACCATATTTCTCTTATTCTATGGGTTAATATACATAAAAAACTTTTATTATTAATCATATGATAGTTTTTATTGGGAAAAATACGTTTTTTACTTTCAAGTCCCATTTAATTTGGTTTATCATAAGGAAAGTCTTTTCATTTCCCATAACATTGAATATTAACTTGAATCATCCCCATTACATCCATTTACAAAAACCAAGAAATAATAGTGTGATAAATAATAATCATAGTGGGAAATCCATGTAATCAAGGAGAATTAAACATAGAAATCCAATCTATGACACCTTATGTTTAGATTAGTTTATTAATGATCCTGACAAAACTCTAAGATTTTAACCAAGACATATCCTTAGGGTTCTTAATAAGGTTATATCATACTTGATTAAAATGGTTTACTAAACCTGAATATGATTACATTAATAATAACCCAATCTTTTCATAAAAATTTGTTACATCTTAATTTATTATTAATGATCACATAATATAATAAAACTATGCCAGAACCATAAGATTTTATTCTTTTTGAAAAAATAGAAACAAAAATTAAAGGTTCCTAAAACAATTTCATCGTCTCGCATATATTTCTTCAAAACAAGAACACTTTTTCACATATAGTACTTAATAATATCATTAATATCATAGGGAAAATAAACATAAGAAAAGGGTGAACTCAGATGCTTAGAAAGGTAAAATATGGGAGGTAATAATAAAAACAGAGGAATATTTAAATAAGAACATGTACATAACATTTTAAAATTATTCCTAACATGTCAAATATCATAAAAATGAAAAATGGATTAAATTATATAAGTTTATAAGACATGAGATGTAAGAGAACATGGTCTATTATAGAATAATATTGGTATGAGACAGGAAATTGTGGCATATATATAAGTATATAAAATCATTTCCATAGTTTTCAAGGCTCTTTTACAAGACAATAAGACTATAAAGGGGTAGATACCTGAACCATCATAGTTTACAAGCTTCACTCACAATTTTATCATGGTAGAAAAATTAAATTAACAAATTGGTTTCACTTCTCGTTCTAGTCTTGTCTTATAGTACCAACCTCACTCAACAATTCAATTCTTATTATATCGTGAGATATAAAACGTTATCCATTGAATTTTTCGGATTTATAGATCCCCCATCACATAATTAAAACAAAATATGTGTGTAAAATAATAACATAAATCATTCATTAAATTAGAACCCATTATGAGAAATGGGTTTCATAAACATTACATCATTTTTTAACCCATAAAAATGTGTTTCTTAATTATCATGGAATCATAAATATGATCCAACCATAAAAAATAATAATTAAAGTATAATTTTTATAATTTCTCTAATAAATCCTAAATTACATAAAATAATGATATCATAGATAAAAAATAATTTTGATAGATCACCATAAAATATTCTTAATGAAAATAGTCTTTCTTGTATAAAAAAGTTTTTTCAAAATTTCATCTTTAATAAAATAAATAGGATTATTGTAGAATAATCATTAAATATTATAATGTATAATTCATTTAATTATTATATCATGAGTTTATGAAATGATTCTCATATTGTATATGTTAAAAAACATTCCCTGTTATTTTTTTTGGAAAAATAAAAAAAAACGTTTTTATAAAATGACTAACAGAATCATTTCATATAATTTTATAACAACTAAATAATGATTAAAATAAATTTTAGTAAGCATAAGATAATATAAAAAAATTTGAAATGTTTTAGGAATCATGTAAATGGAGGAAAAAGGGTGTTTATGTGAAATTGTAGAAAACATTTTTTAAAAAGAAAGTCCCTTAAAATATCAAATATTGGAAGTGAGAATTTATAAAATGAATAAAAAATGTGTCTCCATTATAAATACAAATAAAAAAATTGTAAATAAAAAATAATATATTACAAGTTAATTTCTCAAATAATCTATGTATGAAAAAATCAAGGAAGGAGAAATCTATCCTAAATCATGGATATTGGGCTAAGAATTCCCTTACAACATTGTAATAAGCCAAACCCTATTCCTTATAAATGTAATAATTATAAAATAAATCCCTGAATACAATTAATATAATGAGATTCATGATATGATATATCAAGTGTAAATATATATACTATAAAAAATAATATGTGGTAAGAAATCCCCATATCTCAAATAAGTAAAAGTGAGACAGAAACCCTTACCTCACACTTCCCTTTAGTATGGCGTACATTTGCCTCATTTATAAATGATTAAATAATTTAATTAATAAATTATAAAATATAATCATATTCATAATACCTTATATGATTATTTTTTATCATCTTACCACTTGTTCGTTAATAATATATCATTAGTTTCTCTGTTTTAGGTGTGTCTGTTTCATGGATTCATGATCTGTTCATTTGTGTATATTTAATGATTTTAACAAAAAATGGAAATAAAACTCTATAAGTGAAATGAAATGGAATTAATGAACATATATATGTTTAAATTATCCCATATATAATTTTTATTTCTTACATGAGAATGCTTTATTTGATAAAATGATAATAATAATATTTTAGTTCAATTCGACTATTTTTCCAACCATCGTGAATTTAATTCATTTTATTTAATATCATTCATATAAATAAGTTCCAAAACATGAAATAGGTTTTCATAATTAAAATTAAAATATTCATTTACCAAAATAATAATTTTATCATAAGTGTTGAATGCGTTAATGGAAAATTAAAAATCATTATCCATAGAGATGATTAACCACCAAAATTTGGACACTCGTTTCATTTATTTTAATATGAGGAGGTATTAAATGGTATGGATAAAATATAGTCAATTTTAAACGTAAAATAATTTATATATAGGATAATGGGGTTATTATTCATTAATGGAGAATTATTTGGAGATAATGTAGGAAAAAATGAAATTAAAATAGGTTGTTTGAGAAAGTTACCTACTGAATATCAACTTCTTGAAGGAAACCTTATAAGTATTATAATTGGTAATTGGATGAGACATGAATTACTATTTCATGAGGATAATTTTATGAGTTATTTTCTTAGATATTTCATATGTTTTATAGCTTCTGAGTATAAATGGGGTGCTGAGGTGTGATATTTTTTCTCTAAGAGGGGTGAGTATATATGATTAAATAATGACTATATTTTAATTAATCCCTCATATTTTGGGTGTAATTAATTAAAAATAATTTGGAATACAATTAATGTTTTAAATTATTGATAAGGAATTAAAATACATTACAAAATCCATTAAATTTGTATTTTTTTAATTATTTTATGCTTTTACCTCCTGACTGAAACCTCTTATATAATTTCACCATTATTGTGGTGAATATGTTCTTACCAAGGTAAATTTTTTATGCTTAAAAATGAATATTTACATATATATCACTTTTTAACTACTATATCAAATTATGGAATTGTTTTTTAATAATTCAAAACTCATAATTTTATAAATTACCTCTAAAATTAATGAGTTTAATTATAATAGGAAAAGGATTCTGGAAAATTGTGTTCTTAATATAAAAAATGATTTTATACCAACATATTGTATAAATATGTCATAAATATATTTAAAAATATTACATATAAAAAATATTTAATTTACTTCAATATAAATGTAAAATTGTAAAAACACATTTAAATATAAGGAAAATTATGGTTTCATAAAAATATTTATTTTTGACTAATGACAGAACAATTAAACATTTTATAAATTTCACAAATATTCATCTTGAGATAATATTCTCATGATGAATCAAAAAAAATATGTTTTTCAGAAAATGAATTATATAAAAGTGAAAAAATAGTTATAAATTTTCTCATAGAAAATTATAAGAATAATTCTATGAAGAAAACAAATATTTAGAGAACAAATTTACTTTACTTGAAATTATGTGCGTAATCAAAAATGATTAATAAATATGTAAATAATGAGTTGTAAAATGATATATTTCATAATGTGGTCAATAATATTTATTCTTTAAAATTTAATGGTATTGTATAATGACAATATTTTGGATTTTTTGAAGCTTGGTGTCATATACAATGCACACTATCAAAAAAAAAATTATTTAAAAATAGAGACATAACATAAAATATTGGGGTGTTACATTATTCCCCCCTTAAAATTAATTTATCCCTTGAAATTAATTACTCAAATATGGAGATTTTAGTATACCTATACCTCATATTATCCTTAGTTTTCAATATAACATCCTATAATTAGTGGCTTCACCACAAAACATTAACCGGGCGAGTGGTCTTGTTTTATAGAACATTATCTCGATGATGTAAAATATATAAAAATTGTTCATTATAATAAATATCATTCTCCATGTTGTAGGGCCTTTGATTTTAGTACTTGTGAATGATTAGGTATATAATCTCTTAAGATAGAAACATGGAACACACCATTAACCTAGGTGGTGTTCTTTGGAAGGCCAATCAATAAGATTTTATCTCGATACGATCAAGAATATAAAAAAATTACATCATTGAAATCCAATATTTCACTTCAAAAATAAATATTGTACATTTTAAAATTCATTTGTGGTAGAATGAAATTGGAATGAATGATAATAAAAGTTAAACTAAAAAGGGGAATGTGAAAGTTGAATATCACCACACAATTAGAATTCTAGTTAGGATAATATTATTTGAAGGAGAAAATAAATAAATTGAAGAATAATAGGACTATTAGGTTCTAATGGATAATTATAGATAATATTGTCATTAGATGGTTATTGTTCACAACACCATAGAACAAATAGTTTTAAAAATTTCATTGCAATCATCAAAAATGATAATAATTGGATAAAATTTTATTTCAAAATAATTTGTGAATATATAATTACTTGGTTTCATCTCATAAGTATAATATCACTATTTAGATGTGCCCTAGTCTCTTTAAGATTCATTTATTTCTCCAAGTAATTAATGATGAAATTTTAATTCTTGTAGGGGTATTGGTATATATGATCCATAATGGGATGATGATTCATTCCTTCTATCTATAAGTATGATTATAAAACAATTATTAGTACATATTAGCAAATATGCATAATTTTTCATGTTTTAGTAATAAATTAATTTTTTAATATATATATACTATTAATAAAAAAATTCATTAATCACCACCATTATCAACCTTCCAAAATACTAAAATTTTAGACAACTGAATTATACTCACCAAATTTTAAAAATACACTCATCATTATTCCCCCAAATAACTTGATGTATTTTTAATTGTCACACACATAGTATATAAACATTATTATCATGTATTCTCTTTAATCTTTTTAATATCCTAAATTAACCAACAAACATAGTGAAAACATTCATGATTTTAAAAATAAACTACACACTCATACCATAATTCCAAAAATTCAACACACTTAGTCCTTAAACAACCCTACTATCATACTAATATCAATTTAAAAGTTTTCAATACTGCTCTATTTATTTTATCAAAATCAAACATATCTATATTAATTTATTATCTAAAAATAATACACATGTTGAGGTCTATATTTCATTAATCATGTGTTCTAAAAAATTCCACGTACAACATCAATCAGTTTTCATCGTTACAAGTACCATTAAACATATACACTCAAATACCTAAGAAAAAACATAATTGGAACAATCCATAAATATTTCATTATTTCAAATTACCTTAAAATAAATTATATAACAATATTATATAATTTCAATACATAAACACTTATACATTCGGCTTCCTTATTTATCTATTAACCAGGATTCATCAATTTTTTCTTAAACTTTCTTCCACATCATATGTCATTCGTGGTTTATTCATCATAAAAAAAATAACTAGTACTCATTAAACCTTATTGATTCTCTTCATAAGATTTTTCCCCAGTTAATGTATTTTCATAATACCCCTTGATTTCACATTTAAAACATTTAAATATTCATAATTCCTTTAGAGTACCATTATTTTAGTTCATTGTGTTAACAAAACCTTTCACTTTTCCTTTCGAATTACTTTTCATGAGTCCTTGTTTTTCACACGCAAATTTTCATCCATTTCATTTGATACATTCTATTTAATGTCTATTACCATATGCTTTACATGAGGAATATTGGACATTATTTCCTCTTTGTTCACCATGAAACTCCAACTTTCACTTATTATATGGGTTATGAAACACACCAAAATTGATATTATTGACCATATGATATTTAGTATTATGAATAATGAAATGGATTCACATTTTGACTCTCCTGTTAGTTGTTTTTTCACAAGTAAATTCATTACATTGTCTATAACATTCACCATTAACCTGAATCATCTCAATTCCAGCAATTATCTAAAACTAAACAATCATAGTGAGGAAAAAAATAATAATATATGAAATCTCTAATAATTAATATCAAATAAATAATGAATTTAAATAAATAAAACCTTAGTAATTAACATAGATAACTCAATATAATTTAAAAAACAATAGGATTGTAACCTGGATATAACCTTATTATTATTAGTAATGATTTCCCATCAATGTTTCCTAAGGTGATATAACCCTTCCAATGATTCCCAATATAATGACACACTCTACACATACATATATAGTACATCTAAATAAATTAATATTCATTAGAAAATATAACAATACCATCCCAGAACTAAATAGGTTTAGTGTTTTGAAAACATGGGAACAAAAGGAAATGGTTCATAAAACATCTACATCATCACTTTTTTATTCATTCATAACTAGAACCCTTTTATAAATGTCACACATAAAACATTATATCATGTCATGGGTAAAATAAAAATAATAAAAGTTAGATCTTAGATGCTCAGTAAGTGAAAATAATAGAGATATCAATCATAACATAAGTGTATAATCATAATAAAATGAAAATTACATTTGGAAATAATATCCTTAATATGAAAGTTTATAAATCATAAGATCTAGTTAAAATAAATAATGCTCATAATACATTAATCATAATAGAAAATGAGCCATGAGAGATTAATATATGTATATGACATGGAATTGTTTCATAAATATAGGCACAAAAATTCATTTCTTTAGTAGTAGAGGCTCCATTCCAAGACAACCATAGTATAATGAGTTCACTCCTGAAAACATCATATTAGTCATGTTTCACCACCATGAAAATCATGGTGAAAAAATCCCTTACAGAAATATTTTCAATTCCCATTATTATCCCATCATACTGTACAGAGTTCACACCCCATTACAAGCCTATCTATTTTATGATATATAATTCATTACCCAATACAATGGAAGGATATATAGTTCCCACCAACCACATAATTAATACAATACATGTTTGTTCTATGATAATAATAATCATTCATAATATCATAACCTATGAAAAGAAATGGGTTTTATAAATAACATTACATCACAAATTTAATCCAACCATAAAAACAATAAGGGTAGTATTATTAAATAATATAACATTTTAATAATAAATAATATTAAATAATGTTATATTAGAAGGAAAATAATTTTGTGATATTACTTGAAATAATTCATTATGAAAATATTAAATCAATTTTGAGAACATTTTTTTTAAAATTGAGCACATTTATAAATGAAAATAAATTATCGGAAAATGAATTTTTATGATTATAATTTAGGGATCAATTAATTAGTGCTTCACTATGGTGTGAAAATATTCTCATGCTATAAAATACAAAAAAAAAACCCTCCTGTATTTTTATTGTAAATTGAACAAAGAACCGTGTTTAGAAAATGACAAAAAGAATCATTCGATATAACATTGTAAAAATTAAAACATGAGAAACAATGAAATTATAAAATAAATAAATAATAAAAAAATCTCAAATATGTTTTTGAAACATGTACATGAACAAAAAACATAGTTTTTATGGGAATTACAAAAACACATTTTTTTGAAATAAACTCCCATATAAATATCATTTCATTGAAGTGAGAGTTAATAAAATGTATATAATAGGTGTATCCAATATAAATATACATAAAAAGGTTTCATTAAAACACATGATATTGAAAATTCATTTAACAAAAAATATTATATTGAAAAAATAAAGGAAGTATAAGTTCTACCGAATAAACAGAAATTGGGTAAAGAATAACCTTACCACTTTGTAATAAGTCAAATTTTATGCCTTTTAAAAGTAATAAATTTCAAATGAAAAATTAATAATATAAATATAATGAGATTCATGATATGATATTTCAATTTTCATTATATATCCACAAACAAGGAATAAGCGGTGAATAAGGCCCATATCTCACAAAAGTAAAAGTGAGATGAGAAACCCTTAACTTATGCTTCCAATTAGTTTTGTGTACTTTCACCTCCTAATTAATGGTAAAAATAATAATATTATATTAATTAAATAAAAATTATCATATTTATAGTTACTTACATGAAACCTTCTTATTATCTTATCACCTAATCATTATTAATATTTCATAATTTTCACTATTTCTAATTTGTTCATTTTAGGGTATCAGAATCAATTCATTTGTGTGTATTTATGGATTTTATTTCCAAATGTAAGTAAATATAATGTAGTGTAATGAAATATTATTCATGAAATTACATGACATTAAAATTTTCAATATATCAATTTCATTTCATGCATGAGGATGATTCATTTGAAAAAAAATAATGTTAAATGTTATTTTTAATTTGGTGATTTTTCTAACAATTAAAAACTAGTTTCATTTTATTTAATATTATTTCTATAAATTATTTACATACCATTAATTATATTAATATATAAAAATTAAAATATAATTTAACTATAATAATTATCTTATGACCATTCCTAATGGTGGTAATAGAAAATAAAAAATCATTATCCCTCGACATGATTAACAACCATAATTTTGACATTGGATTTAATTATTTGAATTGGAGGAGGTTATAAAAAGGATGGATATAATATATTACATTATAATCAGAAAAAATATATAATATAAAATTTATTTGAGTTATTATGAGTTTATGGATGAAGGAAGAGAATAGTAGGTATAAAAGAAATGAAGTTATGAGAGGTTGTTTGAGAATGTTACATCTAGAATATTATCTACTTATGAACACTTTAATGAACATCTAATTGGTAATTATATGAGAATAAAAGAACATGGAAGTTTAGAGAGTGGGGAGAAGTGGTTTTTTAATATATTATAGAATACTCATGTCTTTTTAGAAGAATTTAGGGGGTGATAGCTAGAATTTATACTTGAGTAGTGGTTGTTTTAAGTGATTAAATAATGATTAGCTTATAATTAAAGACAATTAAGTTTTGGTGGAATGAATTAAAATTTATTTGGATTATGATTAATGTATTAATGTATGATTTTGGTTTAGAAGCACATAAACAACCTATTTAATTTTTTTTGAAGTTATGTAGGCTTTTACCTATTAACATTAACATGCTATATTATTTTATAAATAGTGTGTTGAATCTACTTTTTACCACTATAATTTTATTATTACTAAAAATTGAAATTACATAAAAAACAAATTTTTAACTCCTGATAAATTATATTGATTCCATTTATAATATATAAAAACAAAAAAAAATTCAAAATTATATTTAAAATTATTCCATCAAAATACAACGAAAAAGGGTTTTTTTGAAAAAAAACCTTTTTAAACCCAAAAATGTAATTATACCAATAAAAGATATACATATTATTTAAAAGAAACTAATTACATCACTTCTAAAAAATTAATTACATTTCTTTGCGATCAATTTATAATTATTAAATTAATTTTAAATTTAAAGGAAATTGGGGATTTAAAAAATCTGTATTTTTTACTATTCCCTAAAAAATTAATCTTTTCAAAATATTCAAAAAAATTCATCCTATGAAAATTTTAAGACGATGAAACTATGAAATAATTTAAATTTTTTAAATAATATTTATAAAAATGTCAAAAATTATTATTTTTTATTTTCATGTTGAAATAAATATATAATTTTTTAAAAAAATATGTGTATGAAGAAAAAAATGAATTTACTAAAAAAAATGTTCATAATATCTAAAAATTAATCGATAAAGTGAAAATGTGATGTATAACTATATATTCCAAAAAAAAATTAATAATATTCATTCCCTACAAATTTAAATACTTGGTTATAATGATAAAATTTTGGAATTTGATTATGCTCGGGGTTCTAGAGGTCGTCACATGATATTATAGGATTGTTTATAGATTGATTCACTATCATACATCCATGTCAGGATTCCATCACCTAACCTAGTTAATAGGTCCTCGTATGTTCACATTAACCGATTAACACGTAAAAATGGATATTGCATGACAAAAATTAATTTTCTATAGGGTGTTATGTAATATTATTTTCATGTCTAATTTCTATAAAATAGTCTGATTAACATGCCTGGATGCCATTTCATGACCATCCAACTTGTAAGGTTATGCCCTCATAAACTGACTGGCACGCCTTAAAGATTATCACATGATCTACCTGAAATTTCTGAAAGCCATCATGTTGTATTCTATTCAAGTCTATGCATTTTAACATAATCCAACTTACGTTTTTGGGCTCTGTCACATCGCTAATGAATAAATCACATGAGGTAGATGAAAACTTCTCATGAAAATCATCATATTTTTTTGTGCATAAGGCATCCATTTTTTTATAATTTTATCAAACAACTAAATTGATGATCATAATTTAATTATCTTGTGAGGAATCATGTGAACCGATCGACACATCAAAGACCATTATCATGATCTTCTTGACACATTAGTATCCTTCACATGATCATTAAATCTATAATGTAGAACTCATGGACCTTCTCTCATTCTTCAAGTAAGACACTAAGTTTACCTGTGGATGACTCTAGTGATGGAATAAATCATTTCTCTAGAAAATACACTATCACCTTCATCCATACTTTTTTTCTTTCTATTACCATGGAAGGATTTATAGGCATCTCCAAATTGAATTTTTACCACTTATCATAGTGCTTAAAAATCATATCATGTATTGATTAGGTAGTGGTAAAATCACGTCATGAACTTCATGTGATCCATCCGATGGTCATGAGTGACTCACAGTTCCATCATGTGATAAAGAATTACAACATAATAACAAAAAAATTGCAATATTTATCGAACCCATATCTTCTCAAAGGGTTTCCAAATTATTAATTAGATATTTCAAATAGTCTTATCATTTTTTGGAAATATTCCAAAGGCCTTCATGATATCCATGTTTGAAATTTATGTGTGTCTTCACATGATAGAGGAATAATTTCTTAATGGGATCTGTCTGATCCTAAATAGATCACCAGTAGTGCATAACTGCTTCATATAAAAAAACTGATTTTTTCCTCAATATTATTTATTTTTGAGTTTTTTTTATTTTAAAACATATAATATTAGCTCATAAATTATCCCTTAGGGTGTTACATGATCAAATCGACTTTCTCGATGTCCCCTATATAATGAATATAAAATTCCAAAATACATTAATGTTACATGTATTACATATAACAAAGGGGTTTCATGTGATCTATAATCAACCTCATGTACCACATAAGAATTAATTGTGAAAATCCACATAACCCAATTTCAATTGAATCTTCCACCTTTTAGTGATTTTATTTAACTAAAATCTTAAGTGATTGTCTATCACTTTTTAGCGATCATTTCTTCTGATCAAAGGGACTCATCCATGGGACTTCACCTAATTAAATTGGATTTCTAATAGATGTTATTATGATCAATGGGGCTCATTAGAGGGGAATTTCTGTGATCATTAATGGATATTGAGAAGCACAATACTCTGTCACATTATGTCCATAGGTTTATGTAATCATTAATCTTATTAGGGGCCATGTGTCTCGCATGAACATGCCTCCACATCTCAATTTAGCCATATTTCTTTCTTATTTTCATTTATGGGTGATAATACAAATGTTTCAGGAATTTCTTCATCACTATATTTTTTCATGTCCATATTTTGGTAATCAAAAACTGATCCCCCTTAGAAGTGTTTTTTGAGTGGATAAAGACCCATTTTTGAGGATGTAAATGCCTAAATTTGTCTTTTGGCCTTCTACCAGTTGATATTCCATGCATAATTTTGTGTGAATGGTCCATCCTAGTTTTTTTGTGTTCCCTGTAATTAAGGGGGATAATAGGCATTCATTTTATTAGTGATTCATACTTCTAGAGTTATTTCAAGGTCATTCCCCTTATGGATGCATCATATAACCACATCCCAGGAACTCACCATAAAAAAATATCTATATTACTCTATTTCATGATCTCATCATGAGATATCTTCACATACATGAGTTATCATAGAACATTTATAAAAAATAAATGAACTTATATTTGAAAATATAATTGGGGCATGGGGAACATACTTTAACAATGGGTTTTCTATCTTACTTCACATGGTCTGTTGGATCTTTTCTATGATTAGATGATCCTTATGAGATTCACATGACCTTCATATAGTCCTGAAATAAAAAATTTTTAAAACAGATCATAAATTCATTATTTGATTCACAATTCACACAATTTTTGTTTCTTATAATTTTCATTCAATAATGAAATGTTAAATGGTTCATGTGATTATCATGATGTTCCCATTCTATAATCATATTTTAATCATATTGGAATGAATATTTTCCTTTTTTACATATGGTTCTTGCTATATATATATAGTTTCTGGTTCATAGATGTCTCGTGATGTAGCTAATCATAGAGAAATTATTGTTGGGAAGCATAACCCTAACCCTAATGATTAGTTCTTTTTGAAAATTTATATTTTAAAGGGGAAACTTCTAACTAAGCTTTAATACCATCCTATGTCTCATAGACTTCCTTTATATTGATTTGACTTTCTGGATGACAGTTACATTATATTTTATTACTAAAATATTTCATCTTACTAGATACCATCCTCTCTTGACTACATTGAAACAATAATTTTATAAAATATTTATTTGATCATGAAACCATTCCATGGTCAATAATATACATTTTCTAACACCCCTTTAGGTCCAAATGGTCATCATCTTTCTCCTAAACTAATTTCTCATAGTTAATCAAGAATAATACAATGTTTTTATGGACAATCCAAAAAGTGAATAGAGTTTAATTGGGATTTTTTCTATGGAAGTAACTTTTTTGATGGATGGGAAAGGCCATTATGGGTTAGTTATATTTTCAAAAAATTTACTAACAAATTATATGATATACATATTTATGAAATGAAATGGGGTTTTTAGATCATCAGGTACCTTCAGTAAGAACATTTCATAGATTTGATTATCCATTTGTATCATGGAACTAAATCTGTTCATCAAACCAATGGTGAGGTATGGATCATCCTATGAGGTATTTATCAGGTGGGAGTAATACCTACTCCTAGGGGATATGTATGATGAATTGAATCCTTCCATAGATGGTTGTGATGACACCAAATAAACAGTAACTATATCACGAGATATTCTCACCTTCAAGAAAGTTAATATAAAGAAGGATTTCAACCTATAATACATCATTGATTGCAAGGAATGGATAAAATTATTTTGTTATCTATGTGTAACTCAATTAACTCCCATACACCCTCACTAATGCCCTCTTGAAACGTTTGGAATTTAATAGGTTCTTATTGGTCCTTTTAGAAGATAGAGAATATAAATCATGGGGCTATCAATTGAGACTATAGGATTCAAAGAGTTTTATATTAGTACCATATTTATCAATGTTTTTAAATGGATGAATATTTATTAGATAGGATGAATGGTTATGAATTTAGGATAACACATTGAAAAATGTAGAAGAATGAGTAGAATGATACCACCTCAATATTGTGGTCCAAACCCATGATTTAAATTTCCAACCCAATAGACCTATTCATTAAGGTAGTATCACATATCATATCAGATGAACTTTTCAATTTTTATTTGGTTAGATACGAGAGAATTTCCAATGTTACATGTATCATACTACTACCAAAATTACCCATGCCCTATTCTATCCTAGGATAAAAAAAAACTCTAGTGATAATGAGATTTCATTAGTTGCTGATGATGTTATATATATGTTTATCTTATACAATTGGTTCAACTTCAATAATACCAAAAACCCCTTAGGTTTATTATTCACAATAGAAGTGGTTTTATTGTTGAGAGATCATATAAATTATATATCTGATCAATGGTTCATATAGCTCCTCTACACAATATAGTCATCTTCATGTCATATACTCCAATATATTTTATCAATATTTTTTATAAACATAAAGAGTTTTCACTATCCTTTAGCTATAATGTGTGAAGAATGAAATCCTAGAATGATTCAATAATTTTGGCATATACTTGTGTATAAAGATATAAATGATGAAATATTTCATCTACCCATAGATTTCCTTATCATAATGTCTCGTAACTATTCATAATCATTGGTGTGATATTACTAAGATGTTATAATGAATTAACTACTCTATCATATAAAAATACCAATTCATTCTCAATCATATTTCACATGGTACTGATGGAGATTATTATGAACATGAGAGATATCTTAGGTATTATTTATTTCAATGGTGATAAGTCCCCTCTTAGTAAGGTAGGGTTCACTGAGAAAGATAGATATTTGATACTAATGATTGAAAATACAACTATTGGGGGGGGACACATGAGACTTTTTCCCAATCTTCCCTATATACCCACCAAATTATTCTTTCAGTGAACTTGGTACTTAAATATAATCCATCATCTAATCATCAATATATTTCACTCTCTCAAGATGTTATTGAGATCCCAGTATAATAAATGATATATTTTTATAATAACAATTCCCTTATTACTATGATTCCCTAAAAACTGATTCATTAATAAATGGAATTAATCCACATTTCCTTCATGATTTCAGAGCCAATGAATTTTGAATCATTAATTGAAAGATATCATGCTACAAATTTTCTAGTCATGTCAAAATTTATCCTATAATGATAGGTACATATGCATATTTCATGATATGAATTATATAGTATAATCAATAAGGGATATCCATATGTTATTGAATAGAAATATTAGAAATAATCTTAGTGCACGCTCATGCAGATGAATTGACTACACAAATAATATAATAGGTAGTGATTATAGCTCATATAAGGTCTCATATTTTGATGTCATCATCCTTATTAAATATCACTTGAAAAATATGTGATGACTTATCTTACCATATTTAGAATTTACTACCTTTTATGGTAGAATAAATAGATCATACCACATTTAAGTGCACAATTGACGTCTCTTTATAAAATCTAGATTATTTTAAAATCACGTATAAACAAAATTAATTATGATTATGTTCTGAACATATATTTTTTATCTTTTTGAAACTATGGGTGAGAGTATGTAATAATGATACTCCTATATCATTTTCATGTTATCCATGAAATATTTTTCTTACTTTTAATGTTTATTTTATGATTTCATATATTTATTATGTGTATAGACTTTTGATGAAATGATGTCATAGATATTATTAATTAAATCACATATTTTTATAATATTGGGAAAACATATATTAATAAATTAAATGATAAACCTTAATAGATCCCCATTGATAACATCCCATAAATGATTAATTTAATAAGAATCCTCATTGATTTATCTTCTCCAGTTATTTTGAGATTACCATGTTTAGAAAGAAAATTGGGGTAAATATATCCAAATGTAGGAAAATTATATATTTTTCATATAATAGAAGACATAGTGAGCAAGGATTGATTTTTATAGGGATATAAAATGATCTCTAAAATAATTGTACATGTTATTATATATTTAACTAACTTTTTCAGAAGTTTCATATTGGGGAAGCTCGTCGTTCCTAGTGATTCCTTTTTCTTAGGCCATCTTTTAATTGTTTTCATTAAGTCATGCTTTATACCTATTATATTTTATGAGCACACAATATTTCCTAGAACAAATAGAGCACATGTCTAGTGAGCAGAGACTCCACATTCCCCCAGGGTTTCCTTTATAGGTTTTCAACCTGGTGAGAATTGTGTATTCTTCAATTGGTAGTTTCAATGTCTTACCAAATGGATGATTTGTTATAATTTTTAGTCGATTATCTTGATCCCTATACTTTTATGGTTTATAGTATTTTAGATTGGGAAATATATTTCTATATTTTAATATATTCAAGAACAAACCATCTATTACCATAGTTTAGGGGTTTCTAGCTTGGACCATCTGTTTCTGTAGTTAAGGTTCTTATAGATTAAATTTTCTATTTATGTTGATTAAGGTATACTATCATAGAGAATATATTAATATAGTTAGGGCCTTTTATCTCAAACCATCCATTTCTAATGTTTATGGACATATAATAGGGACCATTTGTTGTTTTAGTTTAGGGAAATATAGATCATACCATAAGTTTTTTAGTTTATGTTATTGTGGATCTGACATTATATTACGTTAGTTTAGTTTCATCAAGATCATTATATATGTTACTATAGTTTAGGATCATCTAGCTCCGACATTCTATTGTATAATTTTAAGGTCTTCTAGCTAGTCCCTTCTATAGTTAGTGGTGAAGTAGGGTTTTTCATGAAAGTATTATGAAACCTTTTGTGTTAGTAATATAATGATTGAGTCCCTATAAAGGGTTCTCATAACATTCAATATTAATTTAAATTCTGAAGATTGAATTTTCATGAATGGTAATGACACCCAGCCTTATTGGGTAAATTATTAAGGATTGATATCCATGATTGGTTATTACACCATGAATCCTTAACATAAAAATAATTAGTAAAATGAAAAATGTTATGTATGATAAGTACACCTAGATAGTTTTAATATCAAATATGTAACTCATAAAAGAAAATATTTAATTGAAGGTGATAATATGGGGAACACATGACCTTGATATTCTTGAAACATTCCAAGATGTCATGTTCTCCCATAATGTGTGTGGGGATAACGATTATTGGAGTTCCCTTCCTACATGATAAGAGATACCTCTATTTAATGTGTTAAAGGCCCTTATGAATGATCTCATATTGAATACATTCATGGTAAATTAGACTGGTACTCACTATTCACCATGGGACATGAATGATTTTTTGAAGATTAAAACATTTTGATGATAAAGTTGTATATTTATAAAATATATATCCAAAAGGGTTATAGAACCCTTCGAATGTTTAGTTTATTATAGGGAACCTCAGAACCTATATCATTTGGTTTTGAGTCATGTGATTATATCCTAAAAAATTTTCATGAATGGAGAACCCCATTCCTTATTTGAGAATGGGTATAATACATTTTGACGTAATGTTAAGGATATTTTGTTAGCCAAAATAGTCTGGTTATCAGGACAATGAATCTTGTTCTAGAAAAGTATGATCCTACTGAAAATGAGGGCTAGTGGATACAATATATCCATTTATAATGGAAGAAACTAGTACCATACATAACGTGGAAAATAAGTCTTGTATTTAAGGGGGACTATTCATCTTGTACCATAACACACACTAGGAACAATATTTAAGGCATTTATTTATTTAACAATGAATACTATAATTTTTCCATTAAATTAGTTAGTCCCTATTACAAATAAACTACAGTTAAGAACCCATAAAAATAACTCAAAGCTATAGGGTTCTTGGAGAAGTGTAACATCTCAAGGAATTAGTGGGTGTCAGTTCTGACATCCTTGATATTATTCTAGTTATAGAATAAATTATAATCAATTAGTTCTTAATATCTATAAATTTTTTGTAACAACATACTTAACATGTTATTTTGGAAAGATGATTTGATCATTCAACACTCTATCTTTTTCATAGGCTAGGGGTCCATCGATAATAGCTTATCTTTTACAGAGGAAATATGATGGGCTCTAAGTGATTTGTTACATTTTATTTATGCTATAAATTTTTCCTAAACAATATAGGTGAATAATTTATTGAGGATAAATTTTATTTATTACTTTGAACACCATTTGTGGGGTTTTAGGATAGAAATTTTTGTGTCTCTATCACTAGTATATTAAGGTCTTGTGACATGAACCATCAAAGGATTAAAGATTATGCACATATAGTTCTGAAAAATGATTGTGCAGATTATGTTTTTGATTCAATTGGATCTAATATCATAGTTATGTTACACAACAACCAAATTAGGATTCCCAATGTCAAGAATCTTCTAATTCCCTCTTAATACAAATATTAGAATTTTGTAAATCATGGATCAACAATCTCAGATCATGAGTAATGGTAGAAGATAAAAACATTGAGTAAGATCATGAATCACCATAATTTGATATGTTCCACTGCGATTTTTAAGGTTCTCTTGCATGGGAGTTCCTTTAGTGAATAAAGGAGACACCTAATGTTGAAGGACCAAGGGCCCTTATACTTGATTCCATAGGGCATACATGAATAGTCAAATGGATAGGGACCTACACTACTCAAAGGTCCTTGAATGGTTTTTAGAAAACCAATACCATTAATATTAGAAGAGTAATTTATTGATTTAGATTCTCATAAAGATTATGGAGGAAACCCAAAAAAATTGACCAAATTTAGGCTCATATTTGACATTGATAAAGAGTAAGGATGGTACAGGGTCTAGATAATTTAAAGATGTGTATTTAGGAAATTTTTCTCTAAAATTTATTATCACATGATGTAGACAAGGTTTTGGTATAGTTTAACATCCTATAACTTGTATGTATCCCTTTCTATTTCACATCATTCAATAAGAACAAGGGAGACAATATGAAATTAGGTAGTGCATACCTAAATATTCTTTGCATTGGCTGGGAGAATTCAAATGTGGGAATAATTGTTAATATCATAAATACTTACATGTGTTATCTATATTTTGAGGTCCTTTTTTCACAGAGATGACTCATACATGAATAGTACATTTATAGATCTGATTCATACATATTTGGTGTCAATTTGTATGACTTGGACATCCCTAATTTTCTAAAATTTATATAATATAGAAATGTTCATATGGGATTGTGATATTTTAGGGTGTCGGATTCCATAGGATTTCCTATGTTTTTTTAAGGGATGGAATCATTCCTACTGGAACATTCTCATATTGTTCCCGATAGGTATCAAAATAACATGTGGGGAGGGGAAATTTCTATTAGGCCATGCATAGTACTTGTAAGGCTTTCTATCCATGGATTTAGATTATATGTAAGAAATGGTAATTGAGACCAACCCAAATTTATATCCACAAGGTAATAGAAATATAATTCCAAAGGTACACACACTTTGATAGGAGGGGATATAATCTTTCTCTTCTAAAATTTATTATTGGTCCTAGAGAGGAATAAATAATAATAACTACATATCTCAATGGAATGAAAATAAAATCATATTTAGATCCTATAAATATTCCCATAAAAACTCATAGGTAATGAGTGGGGGAATATTTATCTTCCTATAAAGAACCATGACATCATTAAAGGATATAGGGTCCTTTTTGTGTATTGATTTCATTTTTAGGTAATGAGAATTACCATGTCCTATATGAAATAAAAGTGATATAGTCATCCCTAATATATATTTATGAATATTATGGACCACTCTGAGTAGTTTTTGGTCTCTCGTGGATAGACTATATGAGTTTTCCAAGAATAATTACTATCTCAGGTTATTTTGGTCTTTATAGGAGGTGCATACACTAAAATGAAAGGGTATAAAAATGATATGCTATAAAATTTCATTGAGAATGATTGCAATTCAAGGATGAGTAACATTTATGTTTTCTAAATTTTCTTTAATAGTTGGGTTATGAGATGTTTAAAACATAACCCAAGAATATATATGTCAATAGGATATGAGAATGGGTTGGTATAATTTAACTATTAATAATGGAATAGTCTTATATTCCACATGATCTAGAAAATAACTCCTAGATATAATGGGGACCTCTCATCAAGGAAAATGTGAACCACTATGAACAAGATTTAGGTCATTTTATTAATCATCAATGAGTTCGACAGGGTTATATTTGGATTATCCATCACCCATTTCCAAGAAACTATATGGAAGATCCAATAATAAATAAATAAAGTCTATGGGGTTCTAAGATAACTATAATAACCCAATGAACCTGTAAGAATTAAAAAAATGTCAAAGATATGTTGTTTTTTAATAGAGAACATAGGATTCAATAAAATTTCAAGAACCCTAAATGGTATGCCAATATGTATTAAAAACATATTTGGGGTGAAGGTATTAGACAAGTGACTCTTGAGTACAATGTCACCGGGAGGATGATATGTTCAACATAAAGACCCCATTTCATGTTGTTTAACATCAGGAATCTGGGTCATTTTCTAAATAGTTTAACATCATGAAATAAGGATGTGTTCCCTTGTATTCAAATGGAACACACCATAATCATGTTGGTCTGAGTGGAGTTTCAAATTCCCCAATATCACATGTTTCATGATTGGTGATAGAAATAAAAGTCAACCGGTTATCTATTGAACTATATGATGGTGCAAAATGGGGAATATGTTGAAAATTTTACACTTTCATATGATGAGTATCACCCCACACAAATAATTTTACCACTATTTTTAATGTTCTAACAGGACGCAAGGCACACATAGCTCAGGTATTGGAGGTTCTTAGAATAGGTCTAACTCACATATAGAGAGGGGAAATTTACACTTTTATACAGTGGCTACAAATATGATTTTAAATCAGAAATCACTACACAACATGTTGGGTTGGAATAGATCCCCACATATTTCTTTTATAGATTATTCATAGTGTAATTTATTGCTTCTTAGAATAATTTATGAAGCTATAAACTAGTATTTTACTCTTTCCCACACTTAGATATGGGAAAAATAAATTAAAAAAATCATATATTTAAATGAATAACACATGTAAAGTGGTAATTATGATCATTTGATGAAAAAGGCATGTCTAATGGGATTTTTAAACTAATAGATATTGGGTTGTCATTGGGCATTCATACTCTAAAATGAAGAGGCACCTGAATGAAATAATTTAATATTAATTTGATAATGAGAATAATGAAAAGATGAGTATCATTAATGGTATTCAAATCAAATTGAATAGTTGGTTTATACGAAGAGCAATTTATAACTATATAATAAATGATTCAATAAGATATGAAGACCGATGGGTATGGGACATCCATTAATAATGATAGAATCCCATAATCCTCACAATCGGAATAATAGCTCATATATTTAAGGGGGATATCTCCTCAGGGACTAAGACAACCACATGGAAAAAAGTCTAACATGTTGTGTTATTACCTTGTTAACCCTATTAGAGGATCATTGGATTATCTAGTCCCTTTTGTTGAGAAACTATTTTGAAGAAACATGAGGAATGACTCAAAGAAGTGGGGTTCCATGATATGTTTTAAAACTTTTAGAACATGTTTTTATTAAATCAAATATTAAAGATATAAATTTGGTTAATGGAGAATGTAAGATTCATGAAGGCCCTAGTCAACATAAATTCTACACAAATTTTTATTGAACATATATTTTTGGTGAATGGATTGACCATACAATTTTTGAGTACCCATTCATTGAGAGGATGATCGATTCAACATGATAACCCCATGTCATGTGGTCTAAGGCCAGGTGTCTACGAAATTTTTTATGAATTTTAACATCATATGGTTTGTATGTGATTCCAAGTCTTCAAATAGAATTAATTTTAAAATCATGGTTCAATTAGGTTTACCATGTTCCCTAAGATCACATGAGTCATACTCCCCATGAGAAACAGTGTACAATTAGACATCATTCTAATCATGTGAGTTTTTTCAAAAAATAATATGATTGGGAAATTTCACAACACTTTTTATATGGATTAGAGAATCCACACAGATCTGAATCTTATTGAGGTACATGATTTGTAGTGATAAGAAACTATGACTGGGCTTGGAATGGGGTATTCAAACATCACTATATATCCTATATGGTGAGGATAATTCAATACATAGTTCTAATTATAAAATTACCCATATATGTTTGAACAACATGAAGAGATATAAAAATTATATATATATATATATATATATATATATTTCAACTAGATCATGAATTTTATATATTTATGTTACTATGTCTTTATGGGGTAGGAATCAAGGCACACACAATTATTGTTAATGTTCTCTACACGGGTATGTACAATAAGTAGGGATGGGTTCATTGTCATGTAATTGTTTGGAATGATATTTGAGATTAGGGTGTTCCTACTTATCCAATAGGGATAAGAATAATATCACACATAGTTATAGATAATTCTACCTACATAAATGTAGCCCATATGTTTAGAGGGGTATTTTATTCTCTCTCTAAAATTATATTTTGTCTTGACCCACGAATTGAGATATGTTAATCACTAAATATCCTATAGGTATAGGAATAAATCCACAAATAGATCTATGATATAAAATTCCCTATAATTGTATGAATCTTGTGTTGTGGGGAGTATTTTTTTCATTTTATGTTTCTTCTACACCTAGTAATTAAGATATGGGTGTCACTTTGTATCATGTGGTAATATGAATCAAGACACACATATTTATCAATTTGGAAATTCAATATGAAATTCTAAACCATATATAATGAGGGATAATTTATCCTTTACTTTTATATGAATCATACTAAAGAGTAAAAATATGATATATTCCTCACAAGAGAACCCTATGTCATGATGTTTAACATCGTGCGATTAGGAAATCATCTATATAGTTTTAACATCATGTGTTGGGAAATTATTACAAGATATTTAATATCATATCATAATAATAAATGTCACAATATTTAATAACATACGGTAAGGATTTACAGTTCCATGTAGTTTAAGGTCTTTGTTCAAGATCTTCACCCCCATAGGGGAAATTACAAACAAAATCACGATAAACATCACATTTATGGGGGTATAATTCATTCCCCATCCATTGTGTCTAGTGAGTAACCACAATTATAATTTCCCTTATGTATTCTATAAGAAAATTCCCTCTTGGGATCCATATTTGGAGGCTTATTTTATAGTATTAGGGGGGTTATGAGAACCAACACATATTCTACTTGATGTAATTATTGGTGGTAAAATTATGTGTTGAAAGTATTGACAATCTGATGGTGATTTACATTGATGTTGTTTAGTGTATGAAACATTTTCCCATTAAGATATTCT
Source organism: Viscum album (assembly GCA_963277665.1). Classification (NCBI taxonomy): domain Eukaryota; kingdom Viridiplantae; phylum Streptophyta; class Magnoliopsida; order Santalales; family Viscaceae; genus Viscum; species Viscum album. The sequence continues at coordinate 979,842,294 of OY728146.1, forward strand.
ATGTGATATAGCCAATTTATTGTTGTTATTCTCCTAAAATACGACCAAAAATAGCTATTTCGAGTTAGGCTAACTAAAATTTTATGGTTAGAATGATTTGGTTCCATAATAAAATAAATATGGGGTTCTTTTATGACTGTGTGTGTTGTGATATGATAGGCCCATACATCCTTTACAAACATGTTTGGACACAAACCCTTGTATTTTTACACTATTATTAGAGTATATTTTATTGTGTTATTTAAGGACTTTATCTATCCATTTTTTATTGGATAATAGTAGAAGGAATGGTTGGACACAATGGCATCCTCTTTGAATGACATCTTTAACACTAAAAAATAGATATTGGATTCATTATCCATCAGTATCTTTTGAAGGAAACCATATTTCATAATGATATGGGACTTAAGGAAGTTGATGATATTATTCATGCAAACTTCCTTGAGGGTTATCACCTCAACGAAATTAGAAAAGAAGTGAATAGTTATAAGGATGCATTAAACTGCTTATTTGTAGCTTTGGGATACAACCCCACAACATCCATACCCTACACGAAAACATATAAGAAATCATAATTATGTTTAACAATATCAGGGGAAAACTGTTTGTGTTTTCATGAATATTACATTTTATAAATATTTAAGAAAATTCCACATAGTTATACATCATCATTTTCTAGTAGCAACCAAGCCTCATAATTTGGTTGGGGGTACCTTTTTCAAACCAATGACTGCCAAAAAATCCTTCACTGAAATCCTTAAAAAATATAAGTGTATCTCCTTTTTAAATTATTCAAACAAGGAATCAATAAAATCTTTATTTTAAAGGATTTTCTTCTTTATTAGACTAACCAAAAGGGTTATGTTTTCTGGATGATGATGAATTTGATCCATTTATCTAGGATCAGAGAAGTGGGAACCATTTTAATGATGATTTTCTAGGGGATCCATCTATCAAGGGTTGGATAATTAAAGAACATGTTTTTCTTTAATATGCACCTTGTTTATTTCATCCATGTCAAAAATGATGACTATTGTGACCACCCTCTAGTGAATGATGTTGAAAATCACTTTATATTGATCAAGATCAGCGAGGACTATGGCTATATTTGATAGTTCATAGACACAAGTATTCTATGATTGATGAAAAAAATTCAATGTTGTCTCAAAAGTGAAATTTTCCACTAGTTCTTTTACGTAACTTATTAGAGTGGAAAACTCTTCCTTCATATTGGAATTGTCACTATTGATCTCATAGATCACTAGTTCTGAATCACCATTGATATCTAGGTAGGATATTTTTAAATTTAGGTCTATCTCTAAAACTGTGATAAGGGATAAGATAATTTCCCCCATATTAGCATAAAATCATACCAGTGAGAAATATTTGGTTAAAACTGATTTTTTGGAAACAAATACAATCCCTATAAAACCCCAGTTTATCTCTTAGTTTTCAACTTTATTTTGAATAGGAACTAGTTGGAACTACCAAAGTATGTATCCCATGTTCAGGGGGTATCATGAGTATAAAAACTTTTTCATCTAGTTGTTAAATGTGCACTTGAAATCATTGTATATTTTGATGTTCTATAAAGAAATTAGCTAGAACCCACCATTTGGATACCTTATATGAAAAAAAATGTAATGTTATAGTATTATAGGATCACATCCCATTAGGAAAAACTCTCTATTAACATATTAAATCCATGAATATACATAATATGGTTTATATAATATACCAAGTTGAATTCATGATGTTGTATGAAATTACTCATATTATCCACTATAAATATTATAATGTGACAGTTCTTTATAATGATTGAATATCAAGTCTCAATATGTTTATTTTTTTTTGAATAAGAAATTCGAGAATATTTTCATTCCAATGTTATGATTATTTGTGGGTTAGAATAAATTGATCGTTCCTTGATATATTTGTATAGGATAATTGGATTTCCTTTTACTGGAAACGTTGTGACATGGGGATGAAACAAGCACTACATAGGATTCCTGAAATATTATTTTAAATCCATTTTCCACTAATAGGTTACTCCATTATTCATTAATTTACCGCATGGAATGTATTTTCTAGCTACTATGGCTATAAAGATCCTTATATAATTATAGTTTCTCTAGATACCTCTAAATCATTAGTGATTATGTGGTGGTGTAATTTCAAAGATTAAAATAGTCTTCTATGGATCAAATTCAATTCACTGGTGGCATACCACAAATACATGTAATTTCAATGCAATCAACCTAAAATCAAACTTTAGAGGGATCATCATTAGATTATACGATTGTAATTTTATAAATATTGATCGATGGTTATTTATGTAATAAAAACACTGTTGATATTTTACCGCTTGGTTGTTGACATATCATTCCACATTTTTTTCAAAAAAATAGATTAAAGATAATATTCTTATTAAGAAGATGTTTAGATAAATTAATATTAAATCATAAGGGAATGACCTCATAGAAAAAAATACCTTTTGGTTCTTAGAATTTGGGAGATTCCTCATCCTCAATGGTCATTTTTATTAGTTTATACCTCAAGTAACCATTAATGAAGGAAAAGAACTTGATTCCAATAGATATATCGATAAAAAGTTATAATGTTGGTATGGAGAAATTCATCCATGGGAAAGTGTTGATTAACTTCCATGAAGTCAATGGAGATCCTGATATTCATATTCATATTCTTGATAAGGATAATTTTAGAAATACATTTTGGGTGATGCACCTCTCAAAAAATGTTTTCCTTGGTTAATTTTTCATCATCAGACAGTATTTTAGTATCATGAGAGGGGTGAATTATTTTGGACACCTATATGAAAACATAGTGGTCATCATCAACACATAGATGATTGGTTATAACATTGGTGTTCAGCATAATAACCTCTTTATATTTCCTAGAAAAGGAAAATAATTATTCTTTCAATAATGAGAAATATATTTCTTGTTCTTGAGGGGAATGGTGGAGCTATTTAGTGTAAGTTTCAGATAATATTTTTTTCATAGATTCACTTGTGTGAGATTAGTGATGGTGGTGGAGGTACTTTCCTCAAATTTAGGAGGGGAATTCCTAGGTTTATATTTTTCTTCTCCATCACTATGTCTGTGAGGGAATCATCTGATATAGTGAATAATTTAGGGGAATAACTATCCCTATTCTTTTATGGTAGAGAACAAGGAGGAATAATGACATCCTAAACTACTCAGTCCTTATGTGTAGATTTCAAGGATTCGTTCCTTTATTTATTTTTCCACTTGTGGAAGAAGCGATATGCACATAATAAGTTCCAGATAAATTTCTAGTATAATTTTTAATTTTTTCTAATGAAATAACCGAGTTATTGGATCCTAATATAGAAGTATACCGAATTAATGTTGATGAATCCATTTTTTCGGATGTTATTTTCATCACTTGTACATGAGATAGTGATGTTTTTTATCCATAACATCTTGTTGGGGATCAGTGGATTGCCTTGATTAGGTTTATGTGAATGAAATGGTTGTTGATGTCCATTCCTTATGGACTCACAAGGTGAATCCCCAAGCCATTAGGAGTAAAAAATGTCAAATAAATATGAAGTATTATTTTTTTACCTTTATTCTTATATAAAAACGAGTTAGCATATTTGGAATTTCATGACTCAATTGGGGTACTATAACCTTATAGTGTTCTAACCATTCCATTGATAGTGTATTTCAAACATTGATGAAATGAAAAAGGTACCATTATATGGATATTAATCCAAGGTCTTTGTTGTAAAAAAATATATGATGTATCTTACTGTATTACTATTAATTCATCATAAGTTGTGATATCCACAAATAAATCTTTGATATTGATCTTAATGATGTGTTTTTAAGACTTTTTATACCCTGGTATTGTTTACATAATTGGAGATCATTCCCCTCAATATATCCCAGTAATTTGATGGTATGGACTAAGATAAAATTTATTATATAACAATTTTAAACTAAAGCCCTTTATATGTTGACCTTATTGAGTTTTCATGAAACATAATTGGGTCTGATATGTCCCTAGATAAAATCTCCTTGGTCTTTTTTTTGTTAATAAGATGATGGTACAATATTTTTATATAATACTATCTACTAGGTAATAATTGGTTACAAATACATCTGTCTCAAAATCATAGAGACTCTTGAGGGATTCATCAATTTTCTCTGAGTACATTTTAATGACAGAGAGCATATAGGCTTGAGAGGTGGAAGGGATAACTATCAACTATTTCACATTATCATTTTCTTGTTCCAAAGGCCTACATTTCCTTGGGTGGGGTTTCCACCTATCAAGTGTCTTATGATTGGTATGTACTAATGATACATTGGTAGAGGTCGAGGGAGCATTTATTGAAAGTGGAATCGGTCACACTGGTCTACCACTTTGTCTTGTACACTCATATACTCACAACACTTTCATCCAATCAAAAAAAACACTTGGCTCATAACCACAAATAAAGGAATCTGTGAAATTTCCATTCTTATTTTGGGATTTCTGATGTTCTCTCATGTGTTTCTTGATCATTTATATGGATTACATAGGGATGTGACTAAAATATTTGGTCTATTTATGACCACGATATCCCATATACCCTCAAATTCTGCATTGGCATCCTCTAGCTCCCCGATTAAGTACATATAAATCATTTAAAATAGAATATTTATCATTTGAAAGGGGGTCTATTTAGTGAAAGATATTAACTGTAATAAAGATTAGGAATTCACCCAATGATGATTCCTCTTGTTTGGGATGTTCCCATTATACCATTTGGTGGGTCAGTGCCTACGGTACCGTTTTTTGGGTCGGTGTCTTTTTGCCATTTGGTGGGTGGGTTCCCATTGAAACATTTGGTGAGTTGTTCCATGTTGTAATATTGGGGGGGGTCAGTTCCCAATGCACCACATGGTGGGTTGGTTCACATTGCACCATTTTTGGGTTGGTTCCTCTTCCCTATATACCTAGGTGAAGAAATCATCAACAGTTATAGTATATGTGTGAGTTTCATATAACTCTTTCTCTTGTATCCTTTTATGATTATAATGATATTTTCCTCCTTTGAGAGGTGTATTCAATGATTCCTCACTATGTTATTTCACTTTCAGTACTTTACGAAGTAGTTCCTTTATTGTGGTGGGGTCTCAATATATCTTTTTTGAGTTTTAAATTTATCTAACTACTATTTCTCTGTATGTTGAACTAATTTCCAATCACCCACATCATATAGTTAGGTGTAATTCACACATGTCCCATGTGGTGATTCATTTCTCAGTATCACCTGTCTAGAATCTTCCATGAACAAAAAGAAATATTTGGACCTGAACCATTTAAGGATGGGTTGTCCCAAGCTCCTTTGAAATAAAAAATATTTACATTTGTAATAAAGGATAACCTCTTCATATTTTCTAGGATCTATAATCTTGATGAGGTTATTTTCTATAAATTTGAAGAAATAAATTGGATTCATTTCATTTATAATAGAAAATATGTTATTCATCAATTCCTCAAACCATGGGTAACCCTAGCCTCTTTATTCTTCCTATCAAGGGATAATTGTTTACTATTACATCCCAATAGGCGACCTTAAGAGATTTAGAAGCATCCTTGGTTCTAGAGTCGGAACCACATGTAGTTTGAGTTAAAAGGAAATCTATTTTTTTGGGTTCCATGTTTTTTCTTTATACCAAGTGTGTGGGTAGATATTTTTTCCCATTTATCAGATTTGTATCTCTTATTCATTGTGCTATTTTTGAGAACTCACATAATACACCTAGATATTTCATTCGGATTTGTGGTTCTTGTATCGCATATCTATGTTTCTAAATACAAAGTTATTCCAATTTCTATTTCAAGAGTGGTATGGTGAGTGTATACGTAAAAAAATTCCATCTAATAATGACTTCACAAAAATATTCATTTTTAGTTTGTTTTCAATTTATGATATTGAAAATCAGTTTTTTCCGTTACATATAGCTAAAGTGATGAGGTAATTTATGATGAAGTCTATCCATCCGATGAAAAATCTTACTGGAAAATATTGCTCTAAACAATGGATGGAACTATTAGGGTCGATACATAGAACAATAATTTCATCACTTCTTGCTGATCTCAAGGGACAATTATTAAGATACATTGGTATACAAATATGATAATATGGTGTAATGGGTTCCCTATTTCATCAAAGTTTGAGATGATAGGTTTTCGAAATTTAATTTGGGGTAATTTTCCCTCCACCTATTCATGATATGGATTCTTTTTAGGATTTATAGGGTCATGACATTCATCCATAACTTCCATCTGGGTGACTAATTAGACCATGGTGTTAAGGAGTTAATTAGGTAAAACAATTTGGACCACTTAATTTGTATGAATAGAAACTAAGGAATTATATAGTCCCCCTAATTTAATATCCTATTGATTCTTGATATAAGAAAGGGTTAGATAATCACCATAGAAAAATAGAATATGCCACTATAATATAGGAATGTTATGATCATATTTAATTTCCTAATTTATGTATACCATTTACAATGATCTAGATCTAGGTAGATTCTAAAATTGTTTCTTTTTATGGTGAATTTTCTCTCCAAATATGTGTTTAGAGGGACATACACTTCTATTTGTAGATGATACTAATAAAAAGGATTTCTCTAAGTAGTTTCTCATCATGTTAATTGAGATTATGTATCTCATTCTCATATTATATCAGTCATTCATCTGCAAAGAGGATTTCAAATCCTATAGGTAATGAGTGGTGAATAAAACAATATCCCTATATCTTTTTTGATTTTCTTTTAGTGAAGTGGAAATAATAATTTTGATGCTCTATGTTTATATCCTTCTCTAATTTTGCCTATGTGCAGACATAGCTTCTGTGTTATTATTGCTCATCTTTTTTAGTTTGACTTCTATATGGTTCCCCTATAAATTAAAATCTTAGTCTATAAAAATAACTGAATTGATTTTATTTTCTTTTACTTAGTTGTATTGGGAAACAATAATCACCCTTCCATTGGCCTAATAATAACCAAACATAGTACAACTTGTTTACCCGTAAAGGGTTTAATATGGGTTCTACCACAAGAAATTTTATTTTTGGGACTTTTTTACAAATGACCCTTCAACATATGATTGTTTCTATGAAATATTCCCCTGGTATTTTCTTTTGAATAGTGATCATTAGAGAATATCTTTTCATTCATGAAGAATGGGACCCTAATGAATGGTTTGTGTCTCGCAGTAGTAGGAATATATTGGGGTGTCGACCATTGGTATTTACCTCCTAACCGAGATAAGACCAATTCACATTAAGACAATGATAAAAATTCCCTCTACCTATAGGATGGGGTTTATTTGGAGATGTTATTGGAATTTTATAATCATGTGTTTGAGGATATGCCAAAAACTATGGTGGAAAATGAGATATAAACTCTCCTTTCCTTGTGGGTCGAGGATGCTGTGGAGTCTCCATTGATTTTTAATAATATGTTATGGATAAATGACATATGGGTAGAGGTGGTAGTAAAAATTAACCAATCATTTTGGTGAATGTTTTTATACTAGGTGGATTCTATATTGACTTATATTGTGATTCATTTGATTTTTTAATGATAAGTCTCATACGTGGGTCGAGTGTAATTGAAACTCATGATGGGGGTTAGTTACTACTAGAATCTATTGGTTATTAAAATAATTAGGCATATTTGTTTTATATATATTCTCATACTATCAAGAGGCCCAATAAAAGATTCTTTTGGTGGATATATCTATATGTTCCTAGTGTCTTTTCATCCTCAAAGTTGATGAGCATTATTTTATTGAAAAACTAGCTCGATTAGTACATGGTCACAAACTATTTTTTAGGGATATAGAATTTTAGGATGGTGTATCCAATGATATTTTCTTTTCTAAGGATTTAGTGAATTTAAATGACCCAAACTCACCCCATAGTTTTGATATGGATTTATAACAATGCTTCAATGATTAGTTGTTGGGGATATTTTTGTGAAATAGAATCATGAATTGTTTAAAACTTCAATGCAATTTTCCGGTAATGGGTACTGAGTGATAAGAATAATAGTAAGGTATATGTGACAATAGATTTTGTTTATGGTTTGAAAGTAATCCCCATATCCGGGATAAGGGAGGATTCTAGCCTTTAAACACTAAACTTTTCCCACATGTTTTGAAGTATGTTGGGTATACAATACTTTATTATATCATATGGGACATCATAATCAATAGTAGTTATGAGTAAAAACATAGTTGGGTGGTTTTTTGTAGCTAACTACCACCATTTATACATTTACTATTTTTCATTTATTAGTTTATATTCATCAACCTGGCTATGCCATAGATATCACTTATCTGGGTTTCCTACTGACTAAGGTGGGGTGTTGTTAAAAGTTGATGAGACACCATATATTATTGACCCAACCTTTTTTAAACCTATATATACTATGATGTGTCTATAAAGAGGGATTTACTTTCTCTAGAATGATATTGAAATGGGGAGGATTTATATAGTGTATGTTAGGAGTGGAGTCCTAGTGATCAATATTTATACTAACATAATGAGGAATATCGATGTAGTTGTCACATTTTACATTATAAAAATGTTCAATAGAACCATTAGGTGTTTTTTATGCATCATAGAGCTTGATGGAAATTTTAATTGATCTTATCAAGGATATGAGCCTCTTAACTCATCTTAGAAGGGATATAACAACCAACCTATCATGGTTGAGTGGGAATATGAGGCCACTGCAGAGCGGTTTCTAGAATATGTTGATAATTGCCTGCTGTGATACAAAAATTCACCCTATAATTAGATGTTGTTAGAGTCTAATAGTGATATTATTTATCTTTGGTGTGGATATGATCCTAACATTGGGAGGTTGTCAGAATATGTTGAAAACCTCTTTCTATCGAAGGGCAATGAGCCCATAACTAAGAATCTACTGATGTATGCCAGTGATATTTCATATCATTGTAGAGGATATGAGCTTGAAATTGGGTGGTTTCTAAAATAATATATGAAATATTTATTGAAGAGGGGGTTTGATCTCTGTTCAAATTTTCATTACCAAATGTAATGTGTTGAAAAACCTTCAAAATGGAAAAGGGGTATTACCTTATTATTATATATACTCTAAAGGATGTCAGGGTAGTCTTTCATTAGTAGAAGTATTAATATGAGCCTATGTTCTATAAGATACTAGAATATTTAGATTAGATTAATTGGATTTGATATGAGCATTGCATGAGGTGATTTATAATCTACATAGATAAACATTGGTTGCATGGTATGTATAGGCTTGATCCTATTCCTTTTGAATACACCATTGTATTTATATGATTGGAATGTGTTCCTTTCATGAGGTGTGTGCTGAGAAAGTTTTTTGTGACTCTGTCATAATGTGAAAATGAACTAGGTCTTACACCTCATCCTTTAATAGAATATGTATATAATCTCACTTGATTGGAGAAAAATGTGGTCTTTCTATGATGTAGAAACCTATTCATACTGATCCTTATTATATGCTTCTCAGGATATTAGGATAGGGATATGAGCTTATCCCTAAATTAGTTCTAGTGAAAAAATATTTTATCATAGTTCTTCTTCAATTTATATTATATATTTAATTTCCAAGAGAGTATATGAAGTTATATGTGCTTCCATGTTATCAATCTCTATAAATATAATGGAATATGTCTCTTATTGATGTGTAGATATTAGAAAAATCATCCCCTACTTCTAAATTTGAAATATCCCAATTGGATTCATGTGTAGAGGTAGGTTTATGTGCATCCCATGTTCCTGCTTCTGGGATATTCATGTATACCTGGTCAAATAAAGCATGGATGTGATACTACTCATTTGACACATTAGAAATGAGCAGGAGATATTTATTAGTGGAATGGGGAATATAAACATGATCCCATTTATCTATATATGTACATGTCTATAAAGATATCCCTAGAACCTGAGCATGAATGTACCTAATAGTGACCGATTGGGTTGAGTCATTAGCATAATACTAAGGGGCCCTAGATAGATGAAACTGGTGACAAATGTTGACATGATCACTATTGGGTAGCTCCTAAAGTGGGATTGATCTATAGATGACTCCTTGATGGACATTCCAATGGTAATAAAGGTGATGATTGGAATTCTTTGAGGATGGGATCCAAAAGTGGTAGATCGTGGTAACATGTGTTGCTATATTTATTGAATATTTTCTAGAATGAGATGATATTATATGATTAAGTAACTAGATAACTCTATATATATCCTCATGGTTTATTATTTTTCAATATCGATGTTATTCCTAGAATATCACATTTTCCACCTCAGATTTAGGGAATCCGGTGGGTGTTAATGTTTTTCGATATATTTATGTTTTTATCCTTCATGAGGTTACAAAAAATTTGAATAAATATGACATGAAATCAAGTCAATGTGATGTTTTTTAGGGATGTATATGTAGCCACAAGGATAACATTGAAGAAGGTAAAAAATAAATTCATCATCGAAAGTATGAAACAAGATAAATTATATATGAATGGGTAACATAAGTTTTATCCCTTGATTCTAATATGACCATTTTGTTATCAAGAAATGACATACCTCAGAGAAACCACAAATATTTTTTATTATTTGAATTATTCTCATCAGTTTCATCATTTTTTTCATTAAAGGTCAATCAAAAGTGGCCTAATGTGTGTAATCCTATTTTATTTTGTTATTGTGAGGTTTATGTTTAATTGGAAATGTTTTTTCTCTAAAGGATGGATAAAATTGATATAACACCACACACTAAATTTTGTGTGGTTTAGGATGGTTGGAAAATTATCCATATACTATTAATGGGGCTTATTTTTCGTATAATATACCGGGAAACTCTCACATCCATCACATACCTAGTTTTATTATTGGTGGTAATTTCGGGTTTCAATTCCAATAAATCATTTGATATCACATTGGTTAAGTTGATGGGAGTTCAAGATCATGACACTTTTTTATCTTAATTATTTTTTATTCTGGGACTCTATTATTGATTTAAGATATATTCAGAAATCTCTCCCAAATCCTAGGTACAAGACCATCTACTATAATAAAATAAATTGGTGTTGAACCCCTATATATGTGACAAAATTTTCAGTTAATAACTCCATCATATATATTAGTGGTTCTCTATAGGTTTTCCATTAGTGTCTAGTAATGATGGATTTATTTTTCTTTAAATCAATGAGACAAAGAACTTTGGAGTTTTCATTGTCATCCTAGAAATAAATTGGTGATTCGAAGTTGGGTTTTATCATATTGGAGGTGTCCATTGTATCTTGTGAGAACATGAAGCAAAACCTATATATCATATTTATAAAATGTTGTACTTTTTTGTTTCATGTGGAAATGATTTACATGAAGTCATTATATGATCTAGTACATACCTTGTTCCTTTAAATGGAATGATATATATCTTTCCCTCTTAATAGGAATTAGAGACTTCATAGTTGAGTTATGAGGTTGATTAAAATTCCTAGATTTTGGAAGCCTTTATATCATATTTTCAACATAAACAACATGAATATCTAATACCATGTGATTAATACTCTTTGTTAGAAACAATAGATTTATGATGATCAAACATATCAAAATCGATAACAATCAATGTTTCTATGGGACTTAGACAGTGAGTATTCCCTTATTTTTTATTGGGGTACACACTAAGGTCTCCATAATTGGGGAGGGGATTTTTTATTATATTTTTGTGATCATTTAAAATCTCTAAGATCATGTTATTCATGATTTTTGTGAGAAATAAAATATAGAAAGTGGTTGGGAACACTGTGTATAGATGTCGGTCTTACACATTTAATCGACCAAAATATAATTTTCTAATGTGGATCTTAGGTATGAGGAAGGTGTCCTACATGTACTACATATGACATGAATGGTATTAATTATAGTAAAATTTATCCTTAACTCATTAGAGGGGGATGGAGGACTCTAGAACAATAAGAGGATGGTCCCATGATCTAGAATTGATGAGATGGTAATGGTCTTATACTAAGGTGGATGCCCAACGAATCCAACCCTTATCCTTTGATGGATAAATGGTTGAGTCCATGGGAGGTATCTTAGACACATAATTATTTTATGGTGATGATATGGTTTCATGGGTTCAAAACACTTATAAACTTGTGTTTATATAACTTGAGGGTAACTTTTTGAGTGGGAACACAAGATAGGTCTAACATGTAGGAGGATGTATTTATCAAAAGACCAAGGATTTATGTATGATAGGGATGAAATTTCAATTGATTTATGCAAAAACATATAATGATATTATTTTAACAATTCCATAATGTCAGAGGATGTATTCCCAACATGTCTAGGGATGCTTTTCTCACAAGGCAGGATTTTCTGCCAGTAAATGCACACATGTTTTGGAATGTTAGATAGACATGTCCATAGGGTGTCCCATGATATAGTTGGCATATCAATAAGGTATCACAAGATTTGATTGGCACGTATGAGGGATATTAAAATTTCTGGATGACACGTTAGTATGCATTCTCATGACCTAGAAAACAAGTATGAGTATGTATATATGAAATTAATTCTGCTCATAAATGTATATCACGTGATATTCCTAATAACATATCATGTGATATTCCTGAAATGTATAGAGGGTTTCTCATGATCTTCTTGAAATTTATGAGGTTAAGAACATGATTTGAATGACATGACCATATTACATCTCATGACCTTGATGATAGGATTGGTTATGTTCACATGAACTAGATGGAATGTATAAAATGAATTTATCTAATCAACCTAACATGTAATAATGGTGTCACATGATCTACTTGTCCAATATATGGGATGTGACATGATTTAAAAAAACATTTTCTGATCTTTTTGATAGGTTTAGAGGGTGTTTCTTGAACTTCTTAGAATGTGTGAAGGATATTTCAAGATCTAACTAACATGTCTTAATTCATTCACATTAACTGAATGACTTTTCTAGGTATGTCTTCATGAACTAGCTTAAATGTCTAAATGGATAACACCTGATTAGCCTAGAATATCTAAAAATCATAGTGTGGTCTTTTTTATACGCCCAGGTGATATCCATGGATTCACCTGACATATTCAAAATCCTTCACATGAATAGTGAATATTCCATGTGAGAAAAATGACATATTTTCATGAAAATCATAATATTAATCATTAGTTAAGTCCTCCATATTTTTTAGACCATTATCACATAAAATCCTAAATTTTTTCAAGACTTTTTATACTTGGGTGTGACGTGATCAAGTCGACATATTGATGTCCTTTCTCATGAACCCACTAACATACTGAGATTATATCAGATTATGACTAAACAAATAACACAAAGATCATGAACATAATATCATACCATAATTTAGGCACTAGTATTACCATGTTGAAGACACTTGTGATGGTGTGATTCTCCCATCAAAAAATTTTGGTCTTAACATCATCTGGCACTTGTAAATTTATCTCTTCTAGGAGTGAAATTATTTGGATTTCCACACCAAATCTACAATACTTAGTATGCTTTTTAAATAGCATATAATGGATTGAGTTAGTGGAGGGATCATCACTTGATTAGCATTGAGTGATCTAGTCTTAGTTCATTAATGACATTATACTTCCATAATTTGATAAATAGATACCATATAATCCCTCCACCATTAGAATATTTAGGGAACCTGTGGATTGAAAAGGTCTTCTACATGATTGAATAGACATAAAAAATTACCATTATGATATTATTTCAAATTTTATATGTCCTTATTGAGATACATGTTTGAAATGTCTTGGAGTCTCCATAAGATAGAGGAATACTTTTCTAAAGTGATCTGTGTGATCATAAGTTGATCATGCGATTCACATAATAGCTTCACAAAAAAATAATGTAACTCATATTCACAAAAAAATTTCAATTATTTAGGTTTTATATATATATATAACCTATAATATTATCACATCAATTTTTCCTGATGGTATGGAGTTATCAAACAGGAAAACTCAATTTACTCTGTATGATGAATGTGATAAGAAAAAATTCATTCACGTGACCAATGAAACATGATTTCTGGGATGTTTGTGTGATATAAAACTAACCTCAATAACCTCATTATAATGCCATGAGAAAATAATTATAACTCCCTTTAACAAGTTTTTTACACCATTTAAAGATTTTATTTTATGAATATATAGGGAGATTTTGAATAAGATATCAGGTATCATGTCTCATAAACAGAGGGACACATCTGAGGCACTTAACATGATTAATTGGGTTGCCAAATAGAGGTTTCCATGTTTAATGGGGATAATAGTAGGGGTTGTATGTAATCATTAACAAAACATGAGAATTTCATGACCCAATCACATGATGTTACTAGGGTCACACGCTCACAAGTTTTATTGGTTTCCCTACGACCCATGTGACCCAGTCACATCCTCTCTATGTAGCCATGTTTTTTTTATTATTTTCCATTATGGGAAGATAATACCTATGATTTTGGGTATTTCTTCGTCACTATATTTGCAGATGTAAATTTGGATGTTTTAAACAAATCATGAACATAATAATCATTCAGACATCGTCAAATGATAATATTATAATAATATGGGTATGGGAATGTTATCATAAGTTATGAATTTCCTACCCAATCACTAAAGGTATTTATTCATGCATTGTGAAATAATTAATTTTCATAAAAAGTAATTTTATTATAATTGTTGAAAATCATTAATAATAAATAATGATTCATGAGAATATTTCATAAGAATAAGACATCTATTTCTGGAGCACATATAATCCACGATAAACATTTCTATAGTGAAGGATCATTAATAAGTCTATTATAATTGATGAATTCCAATAATATGATGATTTCACTCCCAACCTCTTTTAATCTTTATAATGGGTTAACTCTCTATACACTTTTTTTCTTCTAATGGGTTCACTCCCCATTCCATTATTTAATTATCGAGGATTGCACCCAATAATATAATTATAGGCAGAGTCCATTATTGAATGGGGTTCAATGCACATTCCAATCAATATTTTATTACGAGGTATCAATATTTACCAAATTTTTTAGAGGTTTTTATAATTCTAAGTCTACCCATCACATATTCAAAACCATATAAAATTCTAAAAACTGTTATAAAAATATTCCCCATTCTATCATATAATAACATATGGAAGAAAAATGGTTTCAAAATAATTTCATCCTTTATAAGTATTAAATATTTATAATGGAAGTGTATGGTATCATAAAAACTATATTTCTTTATCATAACATAATTAACCCATTATAAATTTACAAGCTTTATAGAATTATCTTTAAAAAAACTTCAAAATAAGAAATTCTGAAAAATATAATGGTTGGTATAAACATATCATATACAAATTTAGGTATCAGAATATTTGAAGGATGTTTATATAAATTATATAAAACATTTAAATATCATTTGAATATTTATGTTATAATTGGGAAAATATAACTTTCCTTAGGTATCATTAAAAATTAAAATTACTATAATATTGGGAAAAATTTTATTTGTTAACAACCATTTAAATTTATAATGCAATCAGTAATAAAAATAATAGTAATGATTTTGGAAAAATATATCTACTTCATATATGTTAAATGGGAATATTCATTTCTATATTATCATTTTCTCAATAATTTTATGTACTAGAGAGTGAAAAATGGTATTATTACATTAAAATAATAGTAAAAAAGAAGGTAAAGAATATATATGGTTTAAAGGATGAATATCATATAATTTATCACAATGAATATTTATCATAGAAAATCCTAAAAAAGAAGTGATATTATAACACAAACCCGTACTAATTCAATAACATCTGAATCATAAAAACTTTAAAGGACATAAATAAAATGAAACATAAAAAACAATGAATATGAATAAATTAATGTTATATTGTATCTAATATGTAGTATATATTCTATATAAACACAAATTAGTTTATAACATAAAACATTTATCAATGAAATGATATTTAGAAGAAGAACCCTTTAGTACTAGTAATATATGAATAAAAACATCATAAATGATAGAAGAATAAGTTTATTTGAAAACAACAATAATAATTAATAAAATAAACATAGGAAACACTCATTTGTATTATATAAACCAAAAAAAGGAATCAATTGTCTCAAAAAAATTAAGGTGGGATATGGAACACTTACCTTAGGACTGGAATTTCCTCAAACATGCTATAAAACTGCTATATAATAAATTTATATATATTATAAATTTATAATAACCCATATTAATTATCATCTAAACATATATGATTCTCTTACAATGTATATTTACCCATTTATTAGAAATTATTCTATTAAATCATCATTGTGAGTTCCCACTTATCACTTTTTCAATCACATTTTTGATAGATAACTTTAGTACATGAAACATTTTCATAATTTATTCATCTCCAAAATATTAATAATGTTATAATTATTATATTTATTCATTATGTAAAATCTTGTATCCATAAATATAATTTTTTGAAGAAAAACAGTTTATAACACTTCCTGGATATTGTAGATTACATGTACGCATGAGTGTTGCTTCAAATTTTCAACGGATGGAAGAAAATATAAAAACAATTACATTTATAATATAATATTAATATCAAATATAATAATTAAATCTTTTCTTATAACCATTCATGTAATGAGTAAATAGAAAAATGAATCAAATCACCTTATGGAGGTGGTAGTGTATAAGTATGCATAAATGATGTCATCATTTTTAAATAGATAATAAAGATATAAATATTGTATATTATTTATTATAAAGGTGTATTATTATTTTATTTAAATATATTCCGTCATGTTAGTATGGTTATATAACATTTTTAAGAGGTTAATGAAGGACGATCCTTGAAAAAAAATTGGTAATAACAAGTACATATTCATTGGCATTCATCCTTTTAGAAGAACCTTAAGGCTTCTAGGATGGGTATTTTTAAAAATAAAGAACACTAAAAATTATGGATAAGGATATGGGGATATTATTTTGGTAATTTGTGGTCATGTTAAAAGACTCTAGTTGTGTGTCAAAGAGATGAGAGGAGGTTCCATTTTATAACTTAGTGGAGTGTCTCACTTGTAATTACTGAAATAATTAAAATACAATAGAGTTATTCTCCTGGGAAAGTGGATCATAATTAGGTAATTTTAAAATATGGTATTATATAGTTTCAAAATGCATTAGAAAATAGTATTTTCATAATTTTTAGGTTATTTGAACCATCATCTCTTTAGTTTATCACCTCATTAACACTTTGATCCTTGAATGTAGTAATGAATATTTACCTTGATTACTATAAATAACGAACAAAACTGAAATTGTAATCATTAAGAAATTTTTATTTTATGATTCCAAATACTAATTATTTTATTATAATCTATTTGTATAATTGTTATTAATTTATTTTAATATAAGTTCTCAAAACACAATGAAAAACATTTTTTTAAAAATGGATTTTTAACTATTGAATTGGATTTATTCTTCTTCCAGGCCTAGTAAAAAACATTATATGAATTTTAATATATATTATTGATTATATTATTTAAAATTTTAATTTAAATAATTATTAAATAATTATTGATTTTATTTTATAAGATAACATAAAATTCACAATAACCAAAAAAAATTTGAAAAGAAAATCCTTTAACATTTAAATGTTATAAACATTTTTTTAAAAAAGTTAGTGCTTCGGTCAAAGGTCGAGGCACAATTTATTGAGGATAGAAAAAAAGGTTAGAAGAGTCAAATGGATGGAAGTTTCCAACAATCATTGTTATAAAGCTGAAAACGATCAAGAGGGAGTGCATCAATCCACGATTAAATGTTATAAACATAATTTATAATTAAGTAATAATAAATTTATAAATGATTATCTATGCATTAAAATAAAATTCCATTATATTTCATAGAAACCTATATTAATTCGTTATAAATATACTAATTATATAAAAAACAATATTGGGAAAATTTCTATTTTTGACATAATGAAATATTATTTTTGACATTAAAAATTTAGTACATAATTTTAAGAAATTAAAATATTAATTTTCATTAAGGAAAACTTGTATACATTCATTTATTAATTTTTTTATTCTTATTAATGTCTACCAATCCAACAAATAGGTGATTACAACTACATTAAAGTGTAATATTTACATCATGGTTTGTTTGATTTTGGTTTTGCGTGTAATGTGTATTTTCAATCACATTGAATTTAATTAATGAGAAATATATCATTATATATAATGGTGTTACATTTTACCCCCTTATGAAATTTTAACATTAAAAATTTCACAACCATGGACACTTCTTCTTCATCACATCCTTAGTTTTCCATGTCTTTTCCCCAAATTTATTATCCCTCCATCGAACAGTAACTATGTGAGTAGTATTTTTCAATATCACGTTATCTATATGATCCAAATTTTATAAATATTTTTCCTTATAATAATGATAATACCATATTGTTATTCCCTCTGTGTTCATTATTTGTGAATGACATGTAATTTACATCCTAAAAATTGATATATGAAACACGTCATGATATTGAGGGAGATTCAGTGGTTGCTCTATCCAAAACTAAACATTGCCATTATGAAAAATAATTTCAAAAGTGAATATATATACAAATATCATATTTTCATTATGTACTAATATAATAACCTTATTAAAAGGAGATATCCATTTTAAAACCCTTCTAACAACTTCAAGATACAAATATCTCTAACAATTGTTAGCATATCATTTCTATGAACTCTAAGCATCCCTAATTTAGTACCAAATATATCTAACTTTATCTACCATTTAATCAGATGTATTAGGTCAAAAAAAATAATTACCTTTTTTTGATTGACTTTTGGACTCTAATTTTATTTCTATAGAGGGATTCATTGGGAGAAATTTGAATGCTTGAGTGAATACTATTGCTGTATAAAAAATCCACCATAGGAAGCTACAGATTAGAAACTCCATTGAAAACCATATAGAATATCTAAATATATGTTATTTGGTTTTAGTGATCCTCTAATACATATAGTATATTGTATAATAATTTTGATTAATATGGCTCGTATCAGTATCTGTTTCATGGTGAAGTATTCCCAAAAAACATCTAGTAATCCCAAAATCACGATCACATGAGATTGGGAGTGGTACTCTATAAAACCATTCCATTTACATAATATATATTAGGGAAATTTTATTTAGAAAATATTATTCTATTATAGTAATAAAATTTGTATATTTAATAAGGAGATTAACTACCACACAAATAACATTATTCCCTTTATATGTCTTGGGATTCCAATGATGAAATCGATGGAGATATTTCCCAATTTTTATTATGGTAGGGATAAAAATTTTAACATCCCATTAGAAATTTATCTCCCAACCTTACCTTTATGACATACCTGTTACTGATATAAAAACTCAACAATATCACTTCTCTTGTTTTAACACTAGTAAAACTCATTTTCATCGTTATAAATCTTTATACTTCTATGATTGATATAGAATGATGATATATGAGCTTTACCTAGTATCTCAATATTTATATATGGTTTTAATGGGAAAAATACATGATTCATAGTTCCACATCATCCTTTTATGCATATTTTATCTTAAAATTGATGGAAGGTTGAACAATCATATGGGAAAGATATGTTTTGTCAACTTTCCCTATTATATCAAGATTCTTATTTTGAAAATACTTATGTATTTTATCTCTTTCAATCCTAATCATGGAAAAATTGTTAGAGTCATTCAGTTTATAGTATTATCAACCCAATTCACCTTTCTGAGGTGGTAATATATTAAGTCATGATAATATTAAATCAATATTGACCATATTATGTAGTGCATATTCAATTATATCAATCTGAATATATAAATAAGGATATTATGATCGGTATATATATCACACCTTTATCCATAGATAAAGAGAATATGTGAAAATATGATTAGTTGATTTATTCCCTTAATTTCATCGTTCAATTTTATTTCAAGTTGTTTTCTACATTTTTTTATGTTATAAATTATATAACAATGATTCATTTTTCATTTATAAATCACTACCAAGTCATTCAATAGATCATAAGATCTATAAAATGATGAAAAATTATTAATTACATTTCAACCCATTAACCAGAACCAAAATCGTTAGTAGATGATAATATAATTTTATACACCAATCACCAATATCTAAATAATAACACATAGAGTTAAATATAAATCATTTAATAAATAACATTCCTTAAAACTTGTCAAAATATTCTAGAACAATTTCAAAAACCAAAACATCACAAATGTTTAGTGACATATTATCTCGAGATCATTTCAACATTTATCTCCAAAATCCTTAAACATTATAACTAGAACATAACCAAAATTTATATAACATTATAATAAATTTTTAAAAATATGATAATATTTTACATAAATAGCCTAAATCACTGTAAATCCAAAATAAAATCATATATGATTCAAAAATATTACTCATTGATTATTCCTAAAATATTATCCCAAATATTAATAAACAATTACATTTACAATAATCATATAAAATTCTAAATATAACGATACTCTATAAAAACATCCTCCAATTAACCACAAAATAATTTTTTAATTTCATAGTTATTTATATGATAAAACATATTTTATTCTCAAAATGTTATATTCAATTTAATCATATTTAATCATAATTAACTCCTCATTGAAGATCATATTAACACTAATGTTTGTCGATATCATTCAAAATTATTCCACAAAATTTAAAATCAAACATGCTAAATCTACCCTTTCCCTAAAACAAATGTTATACTTAATGGTTATGTATAACTCAATGATGTATTAAACCAAATAAAAAATTTCAAAATAATGACAGTCACTTTAAAATACCAAAGCATAAAACCACAAAAATATATCTAATACTATATACATATGATCATATTCATAAATATAAATCCAAAATTATATCCTTAATTATTAAATTTTACTCATATGATAACTTTGTAACTTCAAATACGCAACATTCCATAATTTAGATCTAGTAGAATTTCTAAAAAAAATAATTTTCATATATGGGGATCGTTAAATTGATAAATTGGATTTTGAAATGTAATTATATGACTTATAACCCTGAAATATATATATAATAATTTTTTATGTCCATATAGGCTTCCCATATGTTCTTTTGAGTTTCAGGAGCAATGAGCTCAAAAAACGCTTTTTTGGGATGAACTGGAAGTGGCACAAGGTGTGTTTGAAAATATATGGCCCTCAAGGAGAAACCTTAAAACCTTTCCTAATAGGATGAGGGTGTCCCATGGTTTTTTGTAAACATTTTCACTAGGAGGCATGGCTATTTTTATGTTGTTGTATTTTAAGAGAGGAAATTTTCTTAGTTTGATCATGGGTTCTCAAACCATGTTCATGAACCCTGAGATCCCTATGCATAGGCTGTATCCCTTGCATGGAAGGTGCATGATTTTTCCAACTAGGAGGTTAGACCATGTGGATATTAAAATGGGGAAAAAAGTGATTTTACCCTTCCTACATTAAGGGGATTTCCCCCATTGCTTCTTCTTCCAGCCACACATAGTAACTCCTTTATGGTAGTTTGCCTCCTCTAAGGAATACTGGTATCTTCCTCGTATGGTGACAGATTCGACAACACTTAATCATTTAGGAAGTGTATATGTGAGTCTAAGACCCCTCCTTCCCGATTTAATAGTTTTGTTTACATATCCTACACTATCATTATGTGAACTAATTATCTATAATTTCATGTTTTTTAACAATTTTTTCATTTTTTATCAAACCAGATGGAATCACAGCTCAATAATAGATGTGTAGTCTATCCAATGCAAGAGATAGTTATTATATGGATTCCCCAATCAATGTATAATTATATTTATATTGTTTTTTTGTTTAGTAAGATGGATTCTCAGTGTATTTCACTTTAAAAGTTTAATTAATTTTGTAATACATAATATCATGAATTACATTATAGTTATTAATTAATTTAAATCATTGAGGGTTGTTCACCTTAACCCAAACCACCACCATGTATGATTTGTAATACAATTTGACCTCTATGTCTCCTAATGTAATTAATACACCCCTTTAGGGTGTTTTTTAAATGATAATAATCATAATGTATTTCTGGATCTTGATCACCGTTTTTAGGAGTGATGAATAATGCTAGTTATAAGGGATAATAAAATTTAATTAGTTAAACATGATGTGATTGTCAACTCCCCCCCCCCCCATTTTCTAAATAAACCACAATCAACGTGCATTGTTTTCACTAATAAAATGGGGAAATTAAATAGAGATTTTTTAATTGATTAATGGAATTATTATAGACATTGAAATTATTAATACTTTAATTCAATGGATAGATGAATAATATTAGGCCTTCAGTGATAATTGAGGTCCATTTTGTGGAATGACATGGACATGTTCATATGTGAATCAATTATATATAGCATTAATGATACTTGGTTTCTTGTATATTGAACTCCTTGGATGGGCTTAAATGTTGTATGAGACTATATTACACCTTAATGTATAATTGGGTTTCCTTATTACAGAACACCAAGGATTCTATCATAGTTAAATAGAATTACATTACACCTTAATAGATACTTGAGTTTCCTTATCAGTGCGTTCTATGTATGGGATCATAGGAAACATTAATAATATTAAACCTTGATTGATACTTGGGAATTGATTTTACAGAAAACCTTGGATACAGTCATAGGATAGAATATTTTAGCATGCTCATCGAAGTAAATGGGTTTCCTCATTATGTAACACGAAGTATAAGATTAAAAAATTAATAGAATAACCCTACTCTCTAAATGATTAATGGGTACCATATTATAAAATTCATTATAGTTCATCATTGGATGAATGTTTTATATCTTGTTCAATTTTTCTTACATATGGTTAGTAGTAATTGGTTATTTGAATATCGGACAAGATGTACTTAATTCATTGATTATATTACTCAGATTATATCCCTCATTAAAAATATGAACCCATAACATTCATTGAAAATTCCAGGACATGAATCCCTTTATCCATAACCCATGATTATTGTTATTATGTGTGGATGCCACAAATATACCTATGGTACTATATTGTATTACATATATATGTATATGGTAATATATTTTCATATGTATATAGTTCATAAAAAAATATAAATATTTATATACATAAGGAGAAACTTATTTAGAGATATCCCATCTTTGGATGAAGTAGGTATGGTCGGCCATGTTTCTTTGAGAAACATAACCCTAACAGGTTTACATTTATTCATATAATTCAATATTGATAGACCTTAACAATAGTGTTCTTTATAATCCTGGACTAGAATTTATTATACTCATTTTTGTGTCCAACTAAGTATATCTCACTCACATTTTAGGATGACATTGCGCTGGGATATCCAAATAGACCTCATGATTATAGGATCAGGTTTGTTGGATTATACTTGTACCGAGGATATATGAGCACAATACTGAGTTGGAACATTGTTTTCTCACTAATATTTCTTTGGAAATTTATTTACTTTGTAATAAATTAATTTTATTGTATAAATTTCCATATTTTTACTTATTTTTGTATGTATCCTCACCTAGACATGCATGCATGGTTATATAATTGGAATTGACCATCTTATCAATTATTATTATCTTATTCTACTCTTTAATTTATTTTTACTAATTCTATAGTTTATTGATGTATTTATTATTATACCACTGTGCTACATTGACTATTATGGTACATCGTTCTCACTAATCATCATTAGACCCTAACTAGTAGTAATTTCCCAATGGAATATGGGGCAGTGCACCTATGGCCTAATAGAAAATCGGCTCAAGTCAGTGATCCATGTGGCTCCCCAGTCGATGTAGTGTAGTTAGAATCATAGGGGTTCATTTTACTTTTATTAATATTTTTATTATAGAAATAATAGTATGAATGTGTTGGTTCATGGAAAATAACAATGTCTATGAGTGATGAACCTACACGTGGTGAAAATAATGAGTTGCTAGGTATGGGGTTTTTTGTGTTGTTTGTTATTACTATTGATTAAGATTTCACATTTATTGAATGATGAACATTCCACTATTACTTAATTATGAAATTTATAGTATGTTTCTCTTAGACCCATATTGTATGGATGTTTCATTACATGGATCCTTATAGGCACATAGAAAGATACAGTCCATGAATATCCCATTCCTCATTTGTCGTATGCTTTGTCTTCCTAATATAGTGATCTATGCCTTGAGTGTTATGCCTTCACAGCTTGATTTATTTAGAATTTTATACTTTAAACATTTCTCTATGGTTATTTTTCCATGATAAATGATTTTTTACCATGTATATATGACTACTATTATTAGTTAATTCATTTCCATGTTTCTCTGTATTTACTACACATGATTGTGTTCCATGTTATAATTATTACACAAAATTTGTTATTAATATTTAAGTATCAACCTAAATAAAATTTTCCCATATAGATTATGGTTGAACCTTAGATAAACCATCATGAAATTTTTTATCCATGAACAATCAGTTTCATGGGGAGAAAAATACTTGTTGTGGTAAAATGGGATCCAATTTGAAATCTAGAAATTTTATGGGCTCATTATTGATTGGGAGATGGAATCCCATGTAATAAAACCATCATATATGATATTGATATCCCTTGAAAACATTGTATAAATATACAATATATTAAAATTTTACTTTAAATAAATTTATTTCATATGAACTTTTCATATGACTTAAACTGTATAGGACAATCCAGAATTGTTATAGTATGACATAGACCTCACACGACCCATGTGTGATGTTTTGGGTGATAAATATTTATTAAATAAATGAAAAAGGTTGTTTTAGAGTTATAATGATTTAAAATGTTTTGGGTTTAATTTAGATAAACCCATAATAGATTAACTAGACCCTCTTATGTAGAAATATCTCGTATTCCTTAGTTCTTAACCCCATAGGGTTTTGCTTATGTTTTATAGGGATGATTATTTGAAATATCTATAGCTGATTATAAGGGTTCATATATAGATGTATGATTGTATATAACAAGAAAATTCCACCCTTTTAATTATAAAAAATCGTGTTATATTTTTATATATATACACTTATATTTGGTGTTATTTATTAAAAATTCCAATTACCTCTTAAAGTATGTTTTCCTCTGTTGATTGAAATGGAAATTTGTCATTACTAATCAAATTATTAATGCTTATGAATAAATAAATATTGACTAAAATAGATTTTATAGGATGAAATTTATAAAAAAAATACCTAATTTCATTAAAATATTAATGTTTAAAAGGAATTTTGATATGCCTTTTCTATGTTCCTTACAGAATTAGCTAAATTATGTAACATGAATAATGTCATTATAACTGGTACATGATGTTTCAAAACAAAACCATAATTTTTTTAAAAATAATTTGAATTTAATATAATTTATTAAAATTAATACCATAGAGGTATTTATATCTTGGAACCCCATATAAGTGTTATATATACCATGTTCCCTATTGGACATTTGGGATGGACACGAATACTTTTTCCAAGTATCCTAATTTAATTTTATTAGGTTGTGTTGAACCTAAATGATAGGAAGTAGACCCTAGTATCATATTCAACGATACCTATATATAATGTCATTACAATCTTCTTTTGTAAGGGGATATATCAAGTTTAGTAGCACCCTCAGAAATTAAAGCCATGCTAAATTCTTGTTAATCGTTTCTTACATGTTGTTTAGTTTATGTTCTATTTGTATTCAGGGTGACTCATAGATTTAAAAATGACACAAGGGATAGAAGGGTGTTAATTTGGTAAATTAATTTTTATTATGGATGTGAGTATCATGTAATTAATTAATTATGTAGTTTAGACATTCTAGATCTTTATTAGTTTTTTAAAATTTTGTGTGACCCTTCAGTATCCTCAGTGCCAGTTGTCACAGGGAGTCATCGGTTGGAGTGATATTCATATAAAAAAATAACTCTAAGATATTTATTCATTTGTGCCATTAGATTATATGATTCATATGTTCTTTAGGCCTATATATAGTATCAAGTTATATTCTATTGAGTTGACAAAATATCGGTGTAGTACAAATCTATTCACACGGTACCTATCAAGTTTGTATAATTGTGTAGTAAACAGTATGAGTTTATTGATACTCCTTTGAGATTTGAGATGAAAATATTTGATAATGGGTTGTATTAGATGTAGTGTGACCTTGAAATTATAGAAACCAAACTCATCTTAATTAATTGATTGATGTTTAAAATAAGATTTATTTTTTGACACACTAGTCAACCTAGTTTGACAATTTTTACCAAAATCTAATGACATAAATATGTGTAGATCATTGGAGAATTATCCATCTATATAATGTGAATATTGACCTATATCACTTTTAAGAGTCTATTTATTCTATTTTTTCATTTAATTCCCATTGAATAATCAAGTGGGACACGTCCAGGACACATGGTCAGTGGTCAATAGAGTGTGTGCCATGGAATGGGTTTACATTTTCAGTAAATGATGACGAAGAAACTCTTATAGTGTAGAGAGTCATGTTGAACATGTTTAAAAATACTTCAATATAGAGGTAATAAAAAGGTGAAAGTCTATTTTGGTAATTCTTAATGTTTCATTAAATTTCAATGAGTCAGTATGTTTGGAATTGAATTCGTGCTTTTATGGAAGCAAAACACCAACATGGTTGGTTTTGTATGCATTATTTTGATAAACCACTATATAAGGATGGAACCTACTATTTTATCTTGAGTAATAATAAAATTAATCATATTTTAGGGAAATGGAATTAGTTAATGATGATGCATTTGAAGTTACATCTGATCTTCTTTAAAAATAGTTGACCAAAGGTGGTTCATCTGTTCCACTTGTACATAGCCTAAAATGGTATGTTGAAAACCATATTGAGACCTTCATGTTGGATATTATTAGAGTGTATAAAGTAATCTTGTTTATTGTTGATTTGATATTGATGTAATATTATCTTATTGATTAACATTCCAATTATCCTGTTATAATATAGGATACACAAAGAGAGCATCTGTTATATGTTGAAAAAAATTCTAATTCCATTTATGTTTTGATATAAATAATTTGTGGGAGAAAAACTATGGAAATGTGATTGTTCATATAATAATTGTCATTCTTATGTGATACTTGGGTTATGATGTGGGAACATATTGGTACGACTCATGGACACTATCTACTTCTTTTAATTGACTGTCATTGGACTCACTACATGTTTTGATATGTGGAGATATCTGATGTTTTTTAATTCCCCACTTATGAATGACGGATTATGGACTGCCTTATATGAACTCCATGTAATGTAATTTATTATTCTGAGGTTACCCAATAATTTATTTAGGCATGTATGGGGCATTATAAGAGTGATAATCCTTGTGTTATGGATCATGTATACACCCTTGTTCATGCACAGCCATGACAACATAATTGAATGTTTTCCCTTGAGATGTCACTAGATGTCAGATATGGGATTTAAAAGATGTGTTCTAATTGAAAGTGAAGTATTGTAGGTAGATGAATCATGTTCATGGTTTGATAAACTAACATTTTAAGAAGACCATTTTGAGAATATCTGATAGGGAATGACTCGACATGTTTTCCAATTATGTTGATAAATCTGGTCGGTGAATAACTTATTCAAA